>CM029633.1:7215898-7685898 GCA_017311315.1 Dendrocalamus latiflorus | reverse complement strand
TGTAAATTCGTTTCGCATAAATTAAGAGATTTTGGATCTCCTCGAAAGAAAATGAGTTCGATCAGCAACACCGGTCTCCGCAGCACCAGGATAAAGACCTTCTTTTTACCCATAACCTTTCTCTGCAGCATTGGAACCAAGATCGGGCTTGGCATAGTTACGAGGTTCCCGTTCTATTTAACTAACACTAACTGAAGCTAACCGGAAGCTTTCTTCTCATGCGACTCTTGGATCGAAAAGAGGCTGCTGGACTGGACCACGGCTGAAACTGCCAGGCACGGACTAAAAGCTGGGCTCAGGGATTCCCGAGTCAAACGACTACCATACATAGCATAGAGCTGGAAGCTGCACTAGTGTACAGAGAAGACTGGATGTGAACACGAAACTTTACAGGAAGAAGAATCGCCCCACTTTCCCTCTTGGAAGGAGCATAGCCCTGTAACCCCTCTAAAGAGGAAGAGAGTGTAATGCCTTAAAGATCGAATTTCTTTTTTTATTATGATTACTCTAAACTAAAGAAGCGACGGGCCCTTCTTGAGTGAGGAAGGAATTGATTTCCGGTTTTCGGGAATTGAATCCGGTGCTACTTTTTGGTATAGAATTGGACAAGCAACTTCTTTGCCGAAACTACTACTTCAAAGAACTCCCTTTTCTTGCAATCCCCCTTCTCTCGAGCTTCAGCTTGACCAGAAAGAACTCCTATTTGGCCTATTAGAGTCAGCTCCATACCTGACGACTCCCCTCCCTCAAAGAAGGACCTCTTCGCCTAAGCTTGACTTGAAATACCAGGTCTTTGTCCCTAATCAATGCATCCAGTAGGTCGGTATTCTCTATACCATAACTCCTCTTTTCCCTACTGAGATAGATGGGTGATTGTTCAGGAGTACCCTGGCCGATGAAGGAGTCTACTTTCTTGCTTACCTACCCGAGTCGGCAACTTCCTTTGATGAGTCACATCCCTCCTTTTTGGCCTATCGAGTTCCGCTAAGACCTCTTTGACTTATTACGCCTTAACCTACCTGGTACTAGGACTCATTGTGGAAATCCCATAGGCCTATCCTCCTTGGGCTTATCCCCTAACTACTTCCACGGAGCCATATTCAAGGTGGTTGACCTACTTCCTCGGGTTGGAATCCTCCGTTTTGGAATACTTTACCTCATCCGTCCTGTGACCTATCCTCAGCCTCAGTCGTAGCCTGATCCACTCTCTTTTTCCCAGCAAGTGAATGCGAGTCCAGTTCACCTTCGGCCTCGAAAACCTGTGAAGTACGAGGAAAGAGTAGGGATCGAGTGTGAGTTCCGATCCTCTCTTCCCAGGCAAGAATGAAATTGGACGGTCTCAGCCCAGAAAGTGAAAAGAACGAGATCTAGAAAGAATTCTACTAGCTGAACGAGGCTGTGAAAGAATCTCTGTCAGGTGGTGCAGATGAATAGAATAAGCCAAGCCCTGCTTTTTCTCTTTTTAGCCTTATCCGCTCTTGAATGGCTAACTCTCCTACATCACCTAGTTCTTTGTCACCCTTATAGGTAATAGGAATGAAAGAAGAGAAGTGCATACTAATGGCTGACATGAATAATAAAGAGGAAGAAGAAGGAGAACTACACTTGATGATTCCAACCGACATACCCACACACAAACAGACTAAGACTGTTATGCCTCATTCTGTTGAGAAGGTGCTATCTATATACCAAGTAGTCTTTGAGGAACCTAAAGCACTACCTCCTAAAAGAGCAATTGACCATGCCATACCCGGCTGGAACCAAACCCAAACATTTGATACCTTCCCTACTTTTTATTCCACTGAAAAGGCAGGCTTTCTAATAAGAAAATCTTCATCCTTCCTATTAGTAATTTTTTGGTCTGAGCGTTGGATGCTTTTTACTCCTCGCATTCGCTCTGAACCATTGGAAAGCGAGCGAAGCGACGATATGCATGGATATTCTCTTTCAAGTCATCCCTACGGCTACTAATTTAATTAGGACAAAATATAACTAGTACTCCTTCAATTGATGATAACCGGACCGCAAATATATAAAGGAGTCAACCTCACTCCCTTGAAGCTGATCAAAAAGATTATCAATACGAGGAAGTGGATACCTATTCTTCACGGTTACCTGGAACAGCTTACGAGTTGAAATGCAAAGGCGCCCGTCCTTCTTTTTCACAAACAATACGGGCGTGGAGATCAACTCGGTCGAATTCACCCAGAAGTTCTTGTAACTGCTTCTTAAACTCTTCCATTTCTGTTGTCGCCATCCAATATGGTTGCTTAGAGATTGGAGCCGGTAGCAAATCTATGGTGAACACTCTTTGCCTATCTGGTGGAAGTCCTGGTAATTCGTCTGGGAACTCACATACCTGTGGTATGTCTTTAAGGCCCAGAACACTCGAGTAGCTCTCCGAAATGAAAGCCATGTACCCGATGCAACCAAAAGTGGAGTGGCATGAATGGCCGAGATTCGAGCGGGATATTCATCACACACCCCAACAAGTTCAAACGATGGTTTACAGGGTGTTGAGTCACTATCTTCCTAAAACAATCCACACGAGCATGGTATGCAGACAACCAATCCATACCAGCATCAAAATATCGAAAGTCTAAAACGATTAGATCCACCTTCATTTCCTGATCTGCTCTCGTAATAACACAGTCCTTTAATACTAGCTTTGTAAGCAAGGAATCTCCCATTGGAGTAGCTACTAAAAGACTTGCATGGAGCGGCGAACCCTATTGTTCTTCGGTACAAATAACGGGGATACAAAAGAGTGAGTGGAACCAGGGTCTACAAGTATGCTAGCAGATGTACCACAAATTCGAATAGTGCAATGAATGACCGAACCTGTGGCTTGTGCATCTTGTTGGTTTAATGCAAAAACACGTCCTTGAGCTGGCTTCTTCTGCTGATCCAACTCCTTTGAAGCAAGGGCTAAAAACTTTTTAGTTATATTAGAAAGAAAATATAGCGTGGCTGACTGAATAAGCAAACTGATTGCCCGATTGATTGTTTACCCCGGTCACTGAAGAATAGAGAGCTGACTGAGCTGCCCCATTTGCTTTCGCATATTGACTAAACATTTCCAACTAGTAGGCCTCTTTCTTTGTGCGTAGAAGACATAGTTCTTATTTATCTAGAGCACAGCCGGGCGGAAGACTTGAAAGGAAGACGTGATCTCCTTCCTTTTTTTTTCCAAATCTCTCCCCTCCGCATAACACTTCTGTCTACTCTGCGTGGTTAGCAAGCGTTTCCGAATCATCTCTACCTTCTCATCAGCCTCCTGGACAAGATCCGGACCGAGTAACTTCTTCTCTCCGACGGGTGATCTACACTTCCGCCCGTACGTAGTATAGTGACTGTACGGACTTCCGCCCGTATAGTGCCTGTACGGAGCCACCTCAATGGTGGAATGGTAGCAGTGTTGTATGCGAACTCGACTAAGTGTAGATGCGACTCCCAACTCACTCAATAAGAAAAAAAGACGTTGATCCACTTCAGATTCTTTTTTATGAAAAAACAAGAAATGATGGAACCTACTTCCACCCTCCTGTGGATGCGGCATTAGCGGTCAACGAACTTTCCCTCTTCTAAGGAGGAATCGGCTCAGGCTAGATGGGCATTCAATAACAGATTAAAAGGTCTGTTATTTCAGTAGGGTTATGAAAGCTGTTTTGTACACATCTTCCTCACTCATCCTGATCTGATGGTACCCAGATCTGAGGTTTATCTTAGAGAAGTACCTTGCCCCATGTAATTCATCCAAAAGATCATCAATGATTGGTATAGGGTACTTGTTTTTCACTGTACTGGTATTAAACTGCCTATAGTCAATGCAAAGCCTCCAACGCGGAGCGCCTTCTTCTTCACTAACAGCACTGGGCAAATGGGCTGGTGGAAGGTTGAATGAATGATTTCTGCTGTAATTCCTCCATGATTTTATCAATTGAAAGTTTCTGAAAATAAGAATATCCATAGGGCCTTTGATTGACAGGTTTAGTGCCTGGTAGTAAGGGTATTTTGTGGTCTATTGTCCTCCTAGGAGGTCACTCTGTAGGCTCAGCAAACAATTCACTGAAGCCATTCAAGACCGGTTGCAGGGCAGACAGACCATTGACTTGACATGACCGTAATACATACAGAATAGGAAGGATAAGCTATAAGATAGAGATCCGGATTGTTGTGCTCCGGAATAAAGAAGAATACCATCTTGTCTAATCAAATACGAATACCATCTTATTGATTTAGTCAGCTTGCATCAACACATAAGATGTGATATGAGTAGTGGGAAATAAACTCTTCTTTGATCACTTGAAACATAGTAGAAAGCATCCAAAACAGAATGAAATGCTGTTCAAAAGAAGAAGCTACCTGGCCCAACCACTACACCATTTTTCCTAATGTGTGACTACCCATATCAGTTACAACATCTTCAGTTTCCAAGTTTTCAGTGCCTTTTTCTTATAGTATACAAAATAGGATTCTGGATTGCTCTTCATTTCGTTCAATTTATCCCCTTGCTTTTCAACGTATATATATTAACCCGCCTTGTTTACCTATTTCTTCTACAATTCACATAACTCATTGAAACCAACTTTCTCCTTCCTACATTTTATCTCTACAGCAGTTATCCTGTATAATGATTGATTTTTGGTCGCTACTCTCCTAACCGACGAGTCGGAGAGGATACGAATGTCCATTCACCCTACCACCCATCTTCCTTCTAGCTTCCTTAATCAACGACGAGTAAAGATCCCGGAAAAGATCCAAGGGAGTACAATACACTTTATATTCACGTCTTGAATAATGAGGGGGGTAAAGAAGAAAGTCCGATTTATCTCTCCTTTGCGGATATGCCCTTATTCAGCTCTTGAAAGAAAGAGAGATAGAAAGAGAGAATGATCAAACTCAACTAGACGGCAGTTCCTCTTGTTCAAACCTCTCTTGCCGAGTCTTCTCCTCATAGCAAGTTTCGCTCTCGCTTCGCGTGTCCTAAACATAAAATAAAAAGAAAGAATTGATTGTGAAAGACAAGTGTTTCATTCCCCTCCCTAATCGTTGAAATTCGAACTGTCCGCTAGCTCCTCCTTTGTTTGGATTATAGCCCTTCCTTGGGGATTTACTATCCAAAGTAAATCTTTCCAGTTTCAAATGCTACTATTTCTTCGTGGGCAGAAAGTAAAAAATCTTCTTTTTCCGGTACTCCTTACTCTTTTCTCCCGTCGTCCTACTTTCACTTCTACGGACCTTCTATCCATAACGAGTTCCAGGATTGGTGAATCGATGTGGGAATAGATAAAACGATTTTAGAGTACACAGTATAACCGTGTAGCTCATCCAGAAGATCATCAATGACCGGTATCGGGTATTTCTTTTTTACGGTTTGCGCATTGAGTTGCCTATAATCCATAGGCGCCACGAACCTTCTTTCTTCTTTACAAGAAGAGCCGGTGAGGCATGACTCTTTGATTCTTTGATTGAAGCGATGATCATATATATATATATATATATATATATATATATATATATATATATATATATATATATATATATATATATATATATATATCAGTGAAACACTAGATCTAATAAAAAATTAATAAGTAATAAACATATATATCTGTATTAAATGATATACTATTACCGCTTTATATTTTTAAAAATATTTAAGTAGAGGTAGACATACAGTAAACATACTCTTTATTTTTTCTATTGATATGCATTTGAAAACGGAGACTCTCGACACCATATAAAAATAATCATTATGAAACGAAGGAAGTATTAATGTTGATGTTAGCTTCAGTAGGTAGGAAGCTGGGGTGCGCGCGTTCGCGGGGACTTAGCCATCCGTCCAATCTGGACTATTTATATTCAGAAAAAGTGTTTACAACTATGAAGAAAGATTCATGTCAAAACGAATTTAAGGATCGGAGTTGAGGTTTGCAATGGGATGGGGGTGTTGAGGAACCGACGCTGGCGACCAGTCCGAGCGATTCCTCTGTTTAGAACAAGAACGAATCAATCACAGAATCACAGAAGAATAGATTGAACACACAGAGAGATAGAGAGAACTCCTGATCTTTCTTTATTGCTTTCATTCATGTGTACATAATGAGGAGGTATGGCTCTCTATTTATAGACTACAATGAGGTGCCCACCATGGGCCCTGGGCTGCCGGCCCAGGCCCAGGTTTCTTAACACTCCCCCCTTGGGCACTCATCCGACACGTTCATGCCTCACTAAAACTCCATAAAAACCCAGTGGAAAAAATTTGGAGAAAGAGCACATGATACATGTGATGCTGCGATGCACGAATTGCCTCATTAAAAACCTTGGTCGAGAAACTTCATGCAAAACTCGTCAAGGGAAAAAGAGTACAATTCACCCAAATTCATTTGGTCTGCAGGACTTTATTTTTTGGGTACTTAATCTTCATGATCAAGATTTATTAGCGGGCTTGTGAGAATTCTCCCCCTGAATTCTGCACTTCTCTAAGTCTCGTCATTCCAATTCCACGCACGCACCTTTCAAAGCTAGATGCAGGGAGTGACTTAGTGAACAAGTCTACATGACTTAGTGTACAGTACTTTAATCTTGTCCATCTCTGCAATTCATGAGCATAGAGGAACTTGGGGTTGATATGCTTACATAGCCCGTCTGCACTTGTGCAACGCAAGCTGCATTATCTTCATGGATAATTGTGGGGGTTTGCACAATGTTCATTCCACATGACTGCTGGATGTGGTGAATCGTTCATCGGAACCAAGCGCACATTCATGCGGCTTCATACAGTGCTATAATTTCTGAGTGGTTCGTCGAAGTAGCTACAAGGCTTTGCTCAGACGATTTCCAGGAAATTGCAGTTCAACCACACAGAAAATATATAGCCTGTTTGTGACCTTGCAGTATGCGGGTTTAACAGGTACCCAGCATCTGCATAGTCAATCAAGTTCAGATCTTGATTATTTCTGTAAAACAATCCAAGGTCCTTCATTCCTTGGAGGTATCGGAAGGTGTCCTTTATGCCTCGCCAATGCATTTTGGTGGGCTCTGCACTGTACCTTGCTAACAGTACACGGCAAATGCAATGCCCGATCTAGTGCAGTTTGCTAAGTACATGAGTGCTACCACTGCACTCAAGTATGGGAATTCCGGTCCCAGGACTTCCTCCCCCTCTTCCCTAGGTCGGAAAGGATTTTTTTCTTAAAGTAAAGACTTCCCGATCATCGGTACTTTCGATGGGAATGCCTTCTCAAAGTCAAACCTTTCAAGCACCTTCTGGGTGTAGGTAGACTGATGTACCAAGATTCCTTCAGGGGCATGCTCAAGCTGCAGACCTAAGCAAAACTTGGTCTTACCCAAATCTTTCATTTCAAATTCTGACTCCAAGTAGGAGCTTGCTTCTCTTATGTCTTCGGCTGTCTCGATGATATTCAGATCATCTACATACACAGAGATTATACAGAATCCATTCTAGGATCGCCGTATAAATACACAAGGACAGTCATCATTATTCGTGTAGCCTTTCTTGCAGAGAAAGTCGCTTAAGCGATTATAACACATTCTTCCAGATTGATTCAGTCCATACAGTGACTTTCTGAGTTTCACACTGTACAGATTTCTATTTGCTCTGTCTTGGTTCGGGAGAGATATTCCTTCAGGGAGTTTCATATAAATCTCCGAATCCAAGTTACCGTAAAGGTATGCAGTCACAACATCCATCAATTTCATTTGTAAGTTCAAGTTCACTGCCATTGAGATCAAGTATCTAAAGGTAATTCCACTCATGACTGGGAGTAGGTTTCTTCATAATCAACTCCAAGATGTTGAGTGAAACCTTGGGCTACCAGCCTTGCTTTGTATCTTACTACTTCATTTCTTTCATTTCTCTTTCGAACAAATACCCACTTGTGCCCAACGGGGTGTATGTGGGGAGGTGTGCGGCATACGGGCCCAAACACCTCTCTTTTATTCAGAGATAGCAATTCAGTTGCTATTGCCTTCTTGCAATCTTCCCAATCTGATCTTTTCTTAAATTCAGCGAGCGATGCAGGCTCGGGATCAAGATCGATGATGGTGGCAATTTTCTTTGCGAAGTAGATATCGATATTAGCTGTTGTCCTATTCAGGGACTCTCCCGTGTACACATAATTTATAGCTATTTCTTCATGAGTTGCTTCTTCTGAAGCTTCACCTTGCGCATCACTTCTTTCAATTGCGGTGGCAAGTCCCTTTAGTTTTTCGGCTCCGATGTGTGCGCACACATCCATGCCGATGGGGATATTCAGATCCGGTATGCCCTTTTCGGAAGGTGTCATACTCGTGCCAAGTCTCAACTGGCTCCCCTTCTCATTCTGGGGGACTTCAGTGATCGGCTGTGATAAATCCCGCTTATCCTTTTTCGCCAGGCATCCCCGGTTACTAAGGATTCGAGGAACCGGAGTTCTCGTCCTCATTTTTTTTCCGAGGCCTCTGCGAATGATCTGCGAAATCAATTTTGCAAATGCGTGGTTTCTTGTGGACAACAAACCCACATATGACCACTTCGAAGAAGCGTCAATGAGCACCATAAAATACTTAAACGGCCCTGAGACGGGCTGAATGGGACCGCAAATGTCTCCCTGGATGCGTTCCAGGAATGCAGGGACTTCATCCTTCACTTTCAGAATGGAGAGTCTAGTAATTAGTTTCCCGGTGGCACATGCAGGGCACACAAAATCTTCATGATTCGGGAAATTCTTCACATTAATATTATGCCCATGTGAGTTATTTATTATGTTTCTCATCATCCTAAGACTTGGGTGACCTAATCTATCATGCCAGAGTTCAGAGCTTCTAAACACTGTTTTCAGAACAGTGTACGCTGTAGGCGCTTTAATTGTGGTATAATATAGCCTAGTTTCAAGTGAAGGAAGTTTTTTTAATACACTTTTTTTTATTCTCTTCGCGCTTCATGATGAGTAGGTATTTCTTACCGTACTCTTCTTCAGTCTCATCGTGGAAACCATTTGCGTGGATATTCTTTAAAACTTAGGAGAGTTCTAGTCGATTCTAGGTACAATAAGGCTTCTTTGATGACCAAAATTGTGCCCATGTGGCTCTTCTGGAACCAAATATTCATGCATCGCTTCCTGCGATTGTCGTAAGCCTGCCAGTGCTCTTGCAAATTGACTGAAAATACTTAGTCTCTCTTAAGATGATATGCATTGTGCCGCTGCTAGCTAAGCACACTTCCTTCATAGGGCACTACACGCGTTCTAATATAGGGTATTTTATTAACATGCATGAGAAGGCAATCAACACATAAATAAAATACTCCAATATCAGAACATATCATGCCATCATAAACTGAATAAATGAATGAATTCTTCAAATATCATCCAACCATCACGAGAAAATAACAATTCTTAAGTACCATCCATGCAAATTCTAACATATTCTTCCACACAAAATAAATGACAATTAAAGTCGAAATGCATTCAGTGCATCAGACTTCTTCTGCTATTTTCTCGGGGTTGACATTCTCTTCAAGAGAAAACATAGCGTCGGCTGCTTCTATGTCAAAAGGGTTGCTGCTATCGTGATGGTTTCAACCTTTACCAGTGCAGGCAGCTACTCCGAACTCTCCCCCTCAGCCGATGCAAAGTGGGCTTCATGCTGCCCTTTGCCATCCCGTTTTGGCTTGCTGGCCTTATTCTCTCGTGGAGCATCTGATTTGCCTTTCTGGGCTGCGGCCTTATCCTTTCTTCCACTTTTTTCTATCAAGAGCTTTCGCACCTTGTTGCTCCCAGCGTTGGCTTCACGGCCAGTGGAGCTCCCAGATGGCTGAGTGTCGGGACCCGGAGCAGCAACTCCAGAACCCTCTGTGTTAATCGCACTATCCCAGGAAAAGCTAGTGCACACAGTATCGCAAAGACAAATATCATGCGTAATGACAAACTTTATTTAACTAATATGAGCCTGATGGCCAAAGTTTACAATAATAGCAAAAGAAGACAGCGGAAGAAATACATAAAGCAGCAGCCCATCCAGCCTTCCCACAAGGCAAATGACTGTAAGACGTAGCCTAGTCGCAATCCTCACCGAAGTCGTCGAAGGCTTCCTCTGAAAAGAGTTAGATTGAGCAACATGAGTACATAAAGTACTCCACAAGTTACACCAGGAGGTTTAACAGAGTTGATGCATGCATATGGATTGACAAAGGAAGGCATAATAAGGTTAGTTGAGCATAAAGCGAAATTGAAGTAAATACTGTAAGTAGATTCAAAAGCTGAATTTGATACAATAGATAGAAACAAGATTTTAACAAAATAATATCGTTAGTGCAGGCTCCGACCAAACACCAACCTATCCACGGGCATCCCACCCGGACCATCTTTTCCAAAAAGATCTCATATGGATTCCATCCATCCATAAGCAGTTTGTAAAACCATTTTGAAAAACAAAGTCTAATCCATGAAAAACTTTACTCAGCTTGCCCATGACCGTGGGCACGGCTATCCAGGATAGATTATACACTCTGCAGAGGTTGTACAGCTTTACCCACAAGACATGATCATCCCTTTTTGCCACCGGATTAACACACTTCCTTAGGTGTGCGGCCAGGAGATCATGACAAGGCTTTTACAATGATCCGTTGTCAACATAATCACGCCGCCACTAAGGTTTCACCACAACATGAATCCACATGTTGGAGCCCCCTCTTGTGCCATGTGAGACTTCTCACGGCCTACGCCGCGCTCACATTCAGCCTATAGCGAGATCAAGTTGGAACTTCACAAATTATTCGGCCAGGTCTGTCCCATACCGGACTTGTGGTACTACGATAGGGCTTTGCAATAATAGCTCACAGACCGGTCCTTAACCGACTCAGGCACCAACACATACCCCTTGTGCCTGGCAATCAACATTGTGTCACCGAACAGCAATGCATGCCAGCAAGCACCCACCACCTAACCATTTGCCTAAGTCTAAACCAAGTTTTCATATTTTGTTGGGAAACATTTCATAATCATTCTTGACTCACCAAAGTCAAGAATACATTCGAAAACTTTATCATTTTATGTGAAACAATTCTTCCCACCCGAATTATTCTAAGCATGGCTAAGCAATTCTACAAAATTCCTAGTTAATACTAATGTACTAACTAGGTTTTCATCTAGGGTGACAAGGCATGGGAAGTTCAATGTCAAATTTGGCCATAAACAAAGGAATTGGGTATAACTAGAATTCAAATCGAATTTAAATTAGATTGAATAAAAGTACGCATGCATAATAATTTTAAAAACAACATAAATAATTTAAATTAGTGGGAGCAACATGATCAAAGGTGTAACTTGCCTTGCTTTGAAGTTTTGCTGAGGTTCGCCGAAATTATACTCTCCGGATTAGTCGTAGTCTACACGTGAACAGCCAGAACAAACTAAACTCAAATAAAATCCAAATAAAATCCACAATTTATAAAATATATGCTGGGAGATAGAATAGGAATTTAGATGAATTAGGAATTTAGATGAATTTAGGAATTTGAATGGATCCAATTGGAGTTAGGATGAAGGAGAACGGCTTCTGGAAGTTTGAATTCCAAAGGAATGAATAAAAGAAATTATTGGAATTCTTTTCTTTGTGAAGGAAAAGTGGTCGGAAGCTACAATATTTGTGTATGGTCAAAACCATGGTCGAATCAACGGTTAAAGATGCGGAAGTCTAAGTCGAAGACAAAGACTCCAAGTACAGGTGCAGTCGAAGTCGAAGACCTGGTCGGAACTGTACAGTGGTCGAAAGAATTGGATTTATACAGAGTGGTCAAAACAATCGGACGGCTTGGAGAGGTCGGGCGGCTTCGAGTGGTCGGAGAGATCGGATGGTTCAGAGAGGCTAGAGGGTGTGTAGGTTAAAACGGTCCAACGGCCATGGTCGGTTTGAAGACGGAGGTCGAAGTTGAAGGCTCCGAGATCGAAGGCCGAAGTAAAAGTCTTCGAGGTCAAAGGTCGAAGGCTGGAGTTGAAGTCTCCGAAGGTCAAAGTCAAAATTGGAGTCTTCGAAGGTCGAAATCTCTGGAGTTGAAGGTCGAAGTCGAAGTTGAAGGCTCCGAGCAGTAGGAGTCTAAGAAGCCTCCGTATAGCGGAGTCTAAGAATCGGATGGTTGGAAGAAGTTGGACGGGTTCACAAGACGAAATCTGAGTGATCCAACGGCGGTGAAGACCGGTGAGATGTACAAAAGAGGAAGAAGAGTATGAGTCCGGGTTTGGTGCAAGGTTTGGGCTCACAGAGTTGGCTGGCGGCAAGGGTGTAGTGGAGGTGGGTACGATTATCAGTGGCATCGGCGAGGCGCAAGGAGGTCCAAGGCATCGGCAATTCCTCGCCGGAGCTCCTCAAACGAAGAAGGTAGAAGTCGCTCGGTGCGACAGGTCTACGAGCGAAACCAGGGCAATGGGGTGAGGGGAACAGTGGAGCCGAGCCCATGGACGGCGGTGCGGCGCACAAAGCCCGTGGGCTCGCTGGCGGTGCGGGGCACGGCGGGGATTGGCGAGGGGCGCAAAGGAGAGAGGGGATTGCGAGAAGTGCATGGGTGCACTTGTGCATCACTGCAAGTGGTTGAAAGGTGGTTGGCGGCGAGGTGAAGCGGTGGCGCAACTCGGGCGGCGGTGGCGACGGCGTTCCGGGGGAGAGGAAGCTCAGCCAAGGGGTGGTCGAGAAAATCCAAAAATTACAAAAAAAAATAGATTATAAATTTAGATGAATTTAGAAACTTGAATCACTTGATTCAGAGTTTGGACGGAGGAGAACGAGCGATTGGAAAATTAGCGGATCAGAAAATTCTGGAAAAAGAAACGAAAGAACAACTCTTGGTGTTTTGGTGTGGCGTCGATGAGAAAAAGCACGGGCGGTGAAGCCAACTAGCAAAATGTGTTGCTAAGGACCCAAGGCACGTGTAGGAAGTGACGACACGTCAAACGGAGCACGATGACGACGTGTACGGCAACAATGACATAAGGTGTGGAGAGAAGAATAATTTTCGGGAAAGGGACAAGGACAAGTAAGGTGAGCACGGCCTAGAACGCGGCGAGGCAAAGCTAGGAAAAATATCAGCTAAGCCAAAAACTCACCGGAGGCGACGCAATCGTCGTTTGAACAACGACGGTACCGAAACACGAAAAACTCAATATCTTCGTGCTCGGTAGAGCGAATCCAAAACCGTCTGAAACGTAGCCACCTGGGATAGTTTGGCACGTTTTGACGCGAACGGATTGTTGAAAGCATTCCTGGACAGGCAGGGATGCGAAGTGCCATTTGCGGCCATGGCAAGGTGTCGGGGTCAAACATTTAGGAAAGGGTTTTGGACAAATGGAAGAGAGCACGGTGTAGAACGCGTCGAGGCCAACTCAACGGTGCAGACGGCTCGGCCAACGGACTAGTGAAACGCGGTGGACAAACTTTTATGTAGTGAAACGCGTGCGGGGGCAGACCTCCACACTACGACTTAGTTTAAAGTCCGTAGACTGGCGCGTGCGGAGGCGGACCTCCGCACTACGACTTGTTGAAAGTCCGTAGACTGGCGCGTGCGGAGGCGCGCTCCGTCACCCTATCCTCCAAAGTGGGGGTAGCCTCTGGTGTACCTCGTAGTCCGCGTGCGCGCCCTCGCTGGGGCCAGCCTCTGGCGCGCTACACCGCTACTTCTTGAAGCTCTCAAAATTGGGTTTCCATAGCTTGCCTTCGTACGTTTCCCGTGGTGCACGAAGACGAGCCTCGACGCTCTGAGGGGGTGCGCGATTGACGGCCGCGCAAGGTTCGTGCCACGTTTGCATTTTGCCGAGCGCGCCGTGCCTTATTTATACTCCGAGGAGTATGCACAAGGACGACGTCCATGGCATGCGCGGAATTCGCGTCTTGTTTATACTCCGTAGAGTGCGCAGGGAGAACATCCGCGTCTTATTTATACTCCGGGGAGTATGCGCAAGGACAACGTCCATGGCATGCGTGGAATTCGCGTCTTGTTTATACTCCGTAGAGTGTGCAGGGAGAACATCCGCGTCTTATTTATACTCCGGGGAGTATGCGCAAGGACGACGTCCATGGCATGCGCAGAATTCGCGTCTTGTTTATACTCCGTAGAGTGCACAGGGAGAACATCCGCGTCTTATTTATACTCCGTAGAGTGCGTGCAGAGGCGCCCCCCCACACGTCTTTGTTTATACTCATGCCCGTGTCTTTGACGGAGAGTGCACACGCGAACGTGCGTCTTCAGTTTATACCCATACCCGTGTCTTTGACGGGGAGTGCACACGCGAACGTGCGTCTTTGGTTTATACTCATACCCGTGTCCTTGACGGAGAGTGCACACGCGAACGTGCGTCTTTGGTTTATACTCATACCCGTACCCCTGGCTACGGAGAGTGCACACGCGTACGTGCGTCTTTGGTTTATACTCATACCCGTACCCCTGGCTACGGAGAGTGCACACGTGAACGTGCGTCTTTGGTTTATACTCATACCCGCACCCCTGGCTACGGAGAGTGCACACGCGAACGTGCGTCTTTGGTTTATACTCATACCCGCACCCCTGGCTACGGAGAGTGCACACGCGAACATGCGTCTTTGGTTTATACTCATACCCGCACCCCTGGCTACGGAGAGTACACACGCGAACGTGCGTCTTTGTTTATACCCTGGGAGCCCGCGCGTAGGTGAGGCCTCTGCGCGCTCTCGCCGCGTATTTGTACACAATGACAAGAGGTTGGCGACAAACGGAACTCTATTACATTCCCGTTTGCGCGGGTGAGCGATTACAATGGGCGGGGGTACTAACCACTTGTCTTTGGCGCGGCCGGAGCCTCTAGTAGTTGCACTATCTGTAGGGCTTGCCGAGCCGTCCCCGGATGACGCCGTGGGTCCCCGCGCTGCGATGCCGATTCTAAGCGTGCCGTTGAGTGTTGTGACGGGGATATCTGGTGCCGTACTCGATGCGCCGAGCCATATCCTGGTCACCACGAACGGTAATGATGGCCCGTGGCCCCGGGAGCTTCATGCATAAATAGCCGTGATGTGGCACCGCTCCGAAGGAGTTGAGGATTGGGCGCCCCAGTATGGTATTGTAGGGGTATAGGAGATCGACGACATCAAATGTGGCATCTTCGACCCTCTCATTGTCGTCCTGGCCGAAGGAGACCTGAAGGTATATTTGGCCGAGCGCCCGTAGGGGTTGTCCTCTGAAGCCCTGCAGCGGAATTCCCGATGGGCCGAGGCGACTTCGGGGGATCCCCATCTGATCGAAGGCTGCCGCGAACAGGATGTTCGCGGAGCTGCCACCGTCAACTAGGGCACGTCCCACGTCGCATCCCGCTATAACGACCCGGATGACCAGGGGGTCCTGGTGAGGAAGTTCGACGCTCTGGGCATCGGCGGGTGTGAACGTGACCTCGTGTTGTGCCCAGTCCGGCGGTGTCTTCGCTGGGTACGCCGCTACGTGGTGTAGCCTCCGGACGTAGGCCTTTCTCTGCCGTGCCGAGGCAAACTCCAGCGAGGAACCTCCGGAGATGACATTGATAACCCTGTGGTGGGCTGCCTCCGGAGCCTGCAGCTGCAGGAGGCCCTCCCAGGGCTGCTGCACATGGGCCTGAATTCGCAGTGGACCCTCATGGGGGTGCGTCCCTTGCGCCTGGATGTGCATGGGGGTTTCGTATGGGTGCTGGACGTGGGCCACCATAGGCGGGCGTGCCTCCGGGTTCCTATCCCTGGCGACGCTTTGGCGGAGCGCCGCTATGGAGGTGCACGCGCGCGTGTCGTGGGTGCCGCGACCGTGGACTTCGCAGCACAGCCCATGGTGCTGGTCATCGTAATCTCCACGGCCTTTATCCTGGCGACCCCGGCCGCGGCCGCGTCCCCGGCCTCGGCGCCCCCGACCGCCACGACCAGCGGAAGCATTTTCTTCGGAGCCGCCTTCGATGTCGAAGACATACCGGCCTCGCTGCGACTTCTACTGGCCGCGCTTGGGCCTATCGGACGGCTCCTTGTGCGGGGCGTCCTTGCGTTCGGACGCGTCCTTGGACGACTCCTACTTGCGTTTTCCCTTCGAAGAACCGTCCTTCGGCGGACCTTCGATTTTCGTCGAGCCACCGACCTGGCTGGTGTCGGAATCGTCACCTTGTCTTCGCCGCACGTCCTCTTCCGCCCTGGCATATTCCTCCATTTTGTCGAAGAGTTTCGTCACTGTCTTGATTGGCTTCCGTGCGTTGTACTCGGCCATCGGGCCAGGGCGAAGGCCCTGTATGGCTGCATTGACGACGGTGGTTTCGTTAATGTCTTTGACTTGACAGCGTATCTTCGCGAAGCGCTTGAAGTAGTCCCGGAGCTTCTCCGAGGGTTTCTGCTTTACGGCGAAGAGCTGATCCGCGTCGACCCGCTCAACATAGTTTCCTTGGAAGTTGTTGTGAAGGCGGTCGCGGATCTGCTCCCACGCGTAGATGGAGTTTGGCTCTATGGTAAAAAACCAGGAAAACGCCACTCCTTGCAGCGCGAGGGGGAGCCCCTTCGCCTTTGTGGTGTCGTCTCCCCCCGCGGCCTCGATTGCGGTTTCGTACACGCGCACAAACTCGCGGGGGTCCGTCTCGCCTTTGTAAGGCTCGATGACACTGGGGAATTTGAAGTCTTCGGGCCACGCCGCCTGCTGTAGTCCTGCCGAAAGCGGGGACTCCGGATCGACGCATCGCAGCGGCACGCGGCTGGATGTGGGGGCGTCGCGGCTGTCTGCCCTTTCTGGCGCGGGCTTTGGCGCGACCACTGGCGCGGCTTGCTGGCTCCGAGCCTCTTGCATGTCTCGGACAACCCCGCGAAGATCCCCTAGCTCCCGCTGGAACGCGTTGAGGGCCGCCAGACGGGCGCTTTCCACCGCTGGTGCGGGCGGGGCCGTCGGCGCGCCCGGCGGACGGGTCGGCATGGGTACGATCGCCTCGCGAGCTCCCGAGCTGCCGGTCGCTCCGTTGTGGCTATCTCCAACCGCCTGGTCCGCGCTACCGGCGAGCGTTGCGGCGAGGGTGGCGGGGTTGGTCGCTGTCGCGTCGGCGGGGTCGGTCGCTGCCGCAGCGCCGGTGGCGGGGTCGGTCGTCGCAGCGCCGGTGGTGGGGTCGGCCGTCGCAGCGCCGGTGGCGGGGTCAGCCGTCGCAGTGCGAGCGTCAACGTCCGCGACCACCGTGCCCGCGCCGTCACCTGCGCCCGCGACAGCTGATGCCGAAGCCCTGGTACCCACGCGACGCTCCGACCCAGCCGCCTTCTTTCCCTTCGCCGCCGTCGACGAAGCTTTTTTCGGTGCCATCCTTCTTCGAATTTCAGGCTTGCTCCTGTCCTCCCCACGGACGGCGCCAACTGTTGTGGTTACAGACCAAACAGAGAGAGATGTGGTAGTGGAGAGTTGGGAGAGTGTGATCCCCTCTCTCCTAGCCTTCCCTTGTATATATATTCATATGGGCTGTGCTTTTACAATTGTGCCCTTACATCGATACCTCCCTCCCTGTCAGGGGTATTTAAGCCATTACACATGTCCCATTTTGGGCCCTATAACCTTCTAACAGGTCTGCTGGGTTTAGGTGGGGGCCACCCCTACAACAAGAACTATATCTAGTTAAGTTCCCATGTCCGCCCTTGACCGTGGGCACGGCTATTCGAATAGTTTTGACTCTGCAGAGTTTGTACACTTTCACCACAAGAGACAATCAACTCGTTGCCCCACATGATTCCTTAGTCATGTGGTTGAGTAGACCATCACAGTGACTTTTCAAAGTATTTGGTCCCTTTTGTCATCTCACCCTATGGGCTGTTCCCACTTGCGGTGGGTCCCATACGTTGCACGGGATGTTCCCCACGGCTACTAGCGTTATTCGGGCTCCACTCCCCTCAGCGCTAGTACGACTGGGAAACGTCACCCTCCACTCGGTGTCCCTTTAGGCCTCCCCTTGCCCTTGCATATCCACTCCTATCCACTACCGGTGAGATGAGTCCGGGGGTTTCGATAAAACTACTTAGTCCAGCTGTACTTTACAGACTTGTGGTTGTACTGTCTTACAAGGAATATCATGAAAAGATTCAGTCCTTAGGGCTACCTGGATGGCTCTACCACATTTCACAATTTGTGCATCCACTGCACCACATTCCAGCCCCCAGTCCATCCACCCAGGTAATTTTTAGCATTATTTGGGGCTTTTAGAGAGCATAAAATAATGTACAATTAAAATCCAGTCATTCCAACCATGACTGCCCAAAACATTTCATATTTGCAAGTGAAGGTTGTTGGAGCATGTAGGTACTCCAATTATCTAGCCTTCCTAAGCATCATTATATACTAGGGACTTATTTGCAAAAACTACGATAGTCTTTAGTTTGCTATGGTGACAAGGTTCACTTATCCAAAATGGAGCAATGGAGTATACTAACAAGCATATTAACAGGGTTATAACTAGCCTTGTTAAAAACCAAAGTAACTTTACGCATAAAATGATAGCACGCAATTTGATAGTTTAAAAGAAATTAACATTTGCATAAACTTGGATCCAATATGATCAAAGTGTTAACTCGCCTGGTTCACGGGGATCTTAATCTTGGTCTTCTGAAGCTTCTAAGCTGGCTGCCTCAACCTCCTCTTCTTGAGCCTCGTATGCTATTTAATCGTGCGGAATACCCAAATAAAAAAAGCAACCAATCACTCAACAATATCACCAGAAATTCAAATGAATTCCAAAAATCATGATTCGGGTTTCATTGGATAGATCTTGAATTTAGGCAAATTTAGAAATTTGTTTCACTTAATTTGGAGTTAAAATGAATAAGTTATGTCCATTTGAAAATCTCAGTTCTGTGAAATGCCAGAAAATGAAAGATTCTAACATGTGGGTTCCACAGGGCATTTTTAATTCATCCTCTTTATTTTATTTTCATGTACTGTACCTATGACAGGTGGGTCCTACTGGCATTTTTAATTCGTTATCTGTATTTTATCATTTTCGGGTTATGGCCCACATGTCAGTGGGTCATTTCGGGCTAATCCCTTTATTTTATCCTTTAATACTATCATTAACCACTAAGTACTGTCATTTGGGTTGATTAACTGCGTCTACTGACAGGTGGGACCTACTATCAATGGCCCGCTCAAGAGTGTCGCCACTGACATGTGGGGTCCACCTGTCAGCCCGGGGGAAAATAAAGAAAACTCAACCCGGCGCTGCGGAGCCGGAGGCTCGAACGCGCGACCGGGGAGTTGGGGGGGAAAGGAGGGGTGAGCGCTGCTAACCAAGTGGCCGCTCAATCGTTGCTTACCCTATAAGGGGGTGTATACCTTTTATACCAGGCGACGGGGAGGGTCGGGCAGAGGAAGTTGGAGGCGGCGGTGGAGCTGCGGTGCCGACGGCGAGCGGGGACCGGAGTGGTACGGGAGAAGGGCAAAACGCGTTCCTCAAGCTTCGGGGGTGCCGGTGGTGAGGTCCGCGTGGGCCGAGGGGCACCGGAGGATGGTCGGCAGCGTGCGGTGGCGGCGGGTCGGGGAGGCTCTCGGTGACGGCGAACCACAGGCGACGGGGAGCTCAGGCGAGGGTCGGGAGAGCTTCGCGATGCTCCGGAGGTGGTGTGGGTGAGAAGAATCGGGTTTTGGTGGCTCGGATCGATGGGGAGCTCGGGCGGCCGGAGTTGGGAACGAAGGTGGCTCGCCGGCGATTGGGGGTGTTTGGGCTCAATTACCTTCGACGCAGCGGAAAGTGTGGCGTGGCGAAGCGTTTGGGAGTGGCCACGGGTTTTATAGGCGACGGGGTGAGTCTGGCAACGGGCGCCTGCCCGATCGGTCATGTCCGTGCACGGCGGAGCATGTTCGGGCTCAATTACGTTCGACGCAACGGAAAGTGTGGCGTGGCGAAGCGTTTGGGAGTGGCCACGGGTTTTATAGGCGACGGGTTGAGTCTGGCAACGGGCGCTTGCCCGATCGGTCATGTCCGTGCGCGGCGGAGCAGGCGGCACAAATGACCGGGCGGCTGCGGTAGATCCAGAGGAGGGATTCAGGGCGCGACACTTCACTGCCGGCTGCAGCTTTGCGCTGCGCACGCGCTGGGCAGCAGGAGACTTGCGCCACGCGACCGAGCAGTGCGACTGGGAGGGGGAAAAGCTGCGGATGGTGGCGCTAGACCGTGGGCTGCGAGGGCTAAACCGGGGGCGGGTGCGGGCGTGCGGACCAGGAGAAGGGACAGCTCGGGGGCGACGGTGGCGCATGGGTGCCACGGGGAAGGTCGGCGCTGAGCGGACAGGGGAGGAAGAAGGAAAAAGGAGAGCGCGGCGCGGGAGGGCCACCGGCCAGAGGGAGAAGGACTGGCGCGTGGGGCTCGCGCGGCAGTGAGAGAAGGCGCGGGGTAGAGACGGGGCCCGCGTGGCAGAGGCGGAGGCGAGGGCAAGCTGGGCTGGTGGGCGCGCGCGGGCGCTGGGCCGCGCAAGGCGCCAGAGCGCGGGGAGCGGTTGGGCCGGGCTGTTTCGGCCGGCCTGGCCGCTCTCTTTTCTTTTTTTCTTTTTTTTATTTTAAGATATACATTTGGGTATATATATATATATTTGTGTGTGTGTATATACATATATACATATATGTATATTCCTGGCTTTATTTATTCTCTTTTTTTATGGATCATCTTTTCAGATTCGCATTTAAAATTTTAATTCTCTATTATTTAAACATATTTGTTTTCCTCCAACTTTTGGAACCTTCCTCAAAATTCTCAAGAAAAACCCCATAACTCCAAATTCAAATAAAACACATTTGCAAAAGAAATTCAAAAACTTCATATTTCAGATTTTAAATTTCCAGAATGTTACAGTTCTTTACTGGACATGGATTTTCCTTTTATTGCTATGTTGATGATGTTTTTATCTTACTAAACTTTTGTCGAAGAAAACATCACTTGACCTTCAGATCCTTAATTTACCTAAGTATCCTTTGAATTGTACTTATGAGTTTGTTCAAAAGGTAATGAACCTTAGGCGATATAATTCTTGGTGTTACACAAGAGGTTATAGTACACTTACTAGTCCAATATGACCATGCACGACAGTGAGCTAGTTTATGGATTTCCTTAAGCAAATTAATTTGTTTTCCAAATGATTTCATCGTACAGCACTGCACTACCAGACCGATCATAGCTCATAACTCAACAAACTTTGGCAATCTATTTAGTACTAGCTAGGAACAAGCGTATTCAATTCGGTAAGCCAATTAAGAACACAAGTAGCCTTACACATGCATATTCAATTCCTCCTTTTCAAAAAGAAAAAATCAATCCCGGTAGCCCAATTAAGAACTCAAGCCTTAACTTGCAATTCCCGACAAGTACAAAATGCTAATCATTACAAATTATGGACTTAATGTGCTTATTTGGCCTTTTTTTTTTGGCTTATGGCTGAAAAGCACTGTAGCTGGTTGAAAAAATACTGTAGCTGACAGATGCTTATTTAGCATAATTAAATTAAAAAAATTAAAAAATATAAAAAAAATATGTTAGTCCATTACATATAATACAAACAAATACGAGAAAAAAAGAACCGACAAAAAAGCTCAACAAAAAGCCAAAAGTTCAGAAAAAGACAAAATTTATTAATAGTTAAAAATAAGCCGAAAGCTAAAAGCTGAAGTTAAAACAATCACAGCCTTAAGAGTGGCACTCAAATGAAATCTACATGCCTTCATGCTACCTGCTACTAACATTTGGGTCTTTTTCTATTGAAAAAAAAAGGTGAATGGAGGGAGCAGCCAGTTCGGGGACAATATGGCTTCTGAAGAGATTTACAAGCTGGCGGTGTCAGAGATAATGGTTCAGCTCTCCAACTCCAACTGATTAAGATGCAACCAGCAAAGGGGATTCGAGCTGTGCGAATAAATGCCTCTCAATCTGCTCAAGGCCAAGGAGCATTGGAAGCATTGGAGTCGCAGTACTTCCTTGTCATTTATTTACATTTGAGCATTCAGCTTACTGTGACGCGTCCTAAATTCCTGAAACATTTTATTGCGTTCTTCCTTATTCAGATTGCTGCTGCTGATGTTGATGTTCTCTGCTGCATGCCTGCATTGTTAATTTGTTATTGATTGATTCAGGGTATGTTACATGAGTAGTGTAACATTCTTTTGGGCCGTGGGTGAAGGCTCTCATGGGCACATGGCCCAGTTTTCTGGTCGAAAACCTGACCAATCCAGCTCATGGGAACAAGAACAACATTTTACAGAAGGGAATTAGAAGCGGTAGAGAGTAATTATGATTGTTAATAATTAAAGAAGGAAGAGTGAAATGAGATGGTTCATTCGATCTCCTCGTTCAAATTCGCATGTGCTGCCAGCTAGGGTCTCCTTGTCGCCTCGATCGGCTCCTCATGTGGCGACCACTCCAGTTCTAGAACTGCAACCATGTGGTTTCCAATCCGTCCATGGATCGAGCTGCTTTCGTCGGAGGGGGGGTCGAGCAAAGTTGCACATGGAAGAGAAAAAGGAAAACAGAAGGGAAGAGGAGGCACAAGACTACACGTGGGCTTATCCGGTTAACGCGTGCACGGAACAGATCGGTCGTACACGGATCGACCAGGAGAGAGAGAGAGAGAGAGAGAGAGAGAGAGAGAGAGAGAGAGAGAGAGAGAGCAACTCTAAGGTACAATATCATCGATCATTGTACTGAACACGGATATATAAACAGCCTGCTCCCGGCATTCAGACCCTGCTCCCACATGGCCACATGCACAGTGGTTTCTTATGCTAAGCAAGTACCAGCTCATCGCTTTGGTTTAGCTTTTCCTTTTGTTTTGTTTGCCTCTCCTCCTCCTCCCCAAGGACCATGCATGCATTGTTCCAGGACAGTGCAGTGGTGGGTCTGTGGGTGTCCGAAAGACAAAGTTGCGTTCGAAGACAAGCATCGCCAGCCACCACCAGCAACAGCGTCCAAAAGGAGAGAAGAAACTAACCAGGCAAGCATGAAAGGAAGACAAGCATAAATGTAAACAAAACAAAAAGAAGACTGCAACGCAGTGCAATGGCAGCATGGTGTGCACATTGATCACCAAACTCGGAAAATGAGTTGCTTGCTAGAGCTGTTCAGGAACAGTAGCAAGCAAATGCTACAATCTTGGCCACTACGAGCATCTATCATGTGCTCTGCTCGTTGCCTTGCTTGCCGAGGTGCAGGGAACCAATGGTACTAGTTCTCGAACTACAGGGTAATTTTTTTTTGGTGTGTAGGAGTAGGACGATAGGTTATGACTACTTTCTTTTCCCTTCCTTTTGCACAAATTCTAATGTGGATTCCCCTCGGCCCCTAGCTACGATCCTTCTGCAAGATTAATCTATGCAAGAGAAAGGCAGCGAAAAGCTCGAAAGGAAGGCGGAGTGGCAAGCAAACAACGGAGGCACCACTTCAGTACTACTACTCCATTAGAGTGCGGACGCCACAGACTCTCCTTTAGAATCCTATATTGGTAATATTCACCCTCAAAAAGAAAAGCACAGGATGTGGTTTAGTATTATAATTCTCCCGTTACCAGTGTCTGTTCTGTGTCATCATCTTTTCCTAGTGATTAGATAGATAGATAATGTAGCTGTGAGTAGATACTGGCAAAAGGCTGCTCTCCCCCTAACCCCAGTTTAGCTATTTAAATTTCTTTTTGAGAGAGGCTAACTTGTTCTCGTTTGGTGGGGCTCGAGATGCAATAGTTTAGTTTCTTGAGCTCTTCTCCGCATTTGGATAATGGTTCTTGTTTGCTTAACTTTGGGAGTTGGCATCACACTTCGACCCAAGACCAGCTAGTGTCGGGGTGAGAACGGATCGAATACAAATCGAATGTCATACCATATTGGTATTTGTATTTTCTAAATAGGTACAAATATGGATATAAATATGCTCAAATATGAATACAAATCGAATATTGTAACGAATACGAATGCGAATCAAATACTTACTCAATTCGGTTAAATTCAAATATCCTAAAAGACAATGAAGCTTTACACAAGAAATTCAAACTCCAAACATCCACACATAGAGCTTCAACATTCGGGATTACACGTCAAAACCACAAGCAACATAGTAACACAACACATAAAAAAATTAGTGGGCTAGATGACAAGGGAAATAAAACTGTCAGGTCTAGATTTTATCCATATTAGCATTCATATTCAACTGAATTTTCTCATGCCACATCGTATTTATATCTGGCGAAAAATATAGATACTATTTAGATTCATATTCGTTTTACAATATGAATATTATTTTTTCTGACCACATTGGCAACCATCCGAAAACATATGCCGGATAAAACGGAATATCGGATTAGTTTTTCACCGCTAGCTAGTGGAGTGAGACGTCATCGCCAATTATTGCTGAAATTTCCTGCTCCCCTGCCGCCGCAGCACGGAAGAAACGGATAAGTGATCGATTGATTATCCTCTGAAACCTGAATCCTCTAGCGCCACGGACTATCCATGAACTGAATTAACTTCAGGAACTGTTCACGTATCCAAACTTGCAGCGACTTTTTTCTATAAAATAGACCCCCAATCACCTATTTTTATAAAAATAGATCTCTTCCCGAGCTCGAAAGACGTGACAAGCAGCACATAACCTGTTGTGCTGCTATAGCTCAACAGGTTGAGTGGTGCACAGCAGGGCAACATGCAGTGGGCAGCAAGGTCCTGCCGAGCCGCCACTGTGCGGTTGCCTGCTGTCAAGCCTCCCTTAAGCGGTAGATACTATAGCACTATTATAGTCTAAGTGAGCTAAAATTTTCACATAACTATACAAAGCGAACATTCATCGTTTGAATGAGCTAAAATTTGCACATAAATCTTTCATTTGGACTGCTCACGTGCTATAGAAATTCATCGCTGGAATTCATTCTATACTGCGTAACAAAAATAATGAAAGTCAACACACACATTTTTCCTACATCATTCGTCTCTGCCAACCATACAAGCGAGAATTTATTGTCTGAATGAGCTGAAAATTTTACATAAGACTTTCACTTGAACCGTTAACGTGCCATAGAAATTCACCATTAGAATTCATTCCATACTGTGCAACAAAAATAATAGAAGTCAACACATGCACCTTTCCTTATGTTGTTCGTCTCCGTCAACCATACAATCGAGCATTTGTTGTCTGAATAAGCTGAAAATTTAATACCAGACTTTCATTTGAACCACTTCTGTGCCATAAAAATTCGCCGCTGGAGTTCATTCTGTACTGCACAATAAAAAGTGTAGAAGGCAGGACATGCACTTTTACCTACGCCATCTGACTATTTCAACCTTTATAAGCGAGCAATTGTGAGGGAGAGATGCGTGCTTATGACGGAAGCGAGAGGAGTGGGTACGTGATGCACTTATGACCCCTGCCTTATTCTTAGAGAGTGACGGTAACAAGAGGAGTAATTCTTAAATTTTACCCCATGAAAGACTTTTAATTTTAATTAGCACTAATTAAATATGATTAGTACTAATTAATTATAAGTGCAATAGATTATGGTGCACGCTTAATTAGCGCTAAGTAAATACAATTAGCACCGAATAAAATGATATTAATTTAGCGCTTTAATTAGCACTAATTAATCCATATTATTACTAATTAATTACGATTAGTACTAATTAACTATCCTTAGCGCTAATTAAATGCTAATTAATGAGTGAACAGTGCTGTTGCAGCGGTGAGCAGGTGTGCTACAGGAGCTATGCCACATCAGATTGCCCAGCTGCGTGCCACCCGACATGCCAAGCTATGAAGCTATGGTAGGTGACATGTGGCGCATGTCGCGTCTTCTAAACTTAGGGAGGAACTATTTTTGTAAAAAAAAAGTGTTGAGGGTCAAATTAAAAGAAACTTTGCTAGGGCGCCATATATGCGGACAGTTCCAATTCCGGGGTCAAGAAACCTAAGTTTGTGCTTGAAGCATGATCATGCATTCGCAGCTCAGCATCACACTAAAAACAATTGGAGTACTAATTACTATAGGGAAGGCATCTTCTTCTTTTATTTTTCTGCTCGGGCTCTCGAGTGGCTAACGTGAACGGGGAAGAGAGGGAGGGAGGGAGTGGCTTGCCGGGATCGGTTCTATCTGCCTGCCTAGCTAGGCATGCCGTGCCGGAATGCCAGCGAATAGCGTGGACAGTAGCAGCGAGCGTGAGCGCAATCCACGACGACCACCGCTTTTTTTCCTCAGTGCGCGAGATGCGGATACTCCAGCACCGGCTCTCTCTCTACCCTGCTTTAATCAATTTGACTAATCTTTCAAACAGCACGCACATATAAGATATGACTTGCTCCGTAATCGTATTAATCAAGAAAGCAAGGCATCGCCATCACATTCGCAATCACAGGGCTGGGCGTCTGGCTGCCTGCCTGCCTCTGGCTTTTTAGCTGCAATGATCGACCAATCGCTGCCTTTTTTTTCACAGTTTTCATTTTCACCCAGAGGTGAGAGATACACACGGTAGTGTTTTTGCTTGCTCTTCAGGTGCCATGGAGTACTGCTAGCCTGTCCAGTGGTAAGAACAGATTCATGTCTCTGTTTTCAGGCCAGAGAGGAGATGATGAACTAGGTAGGAAACAAACAACATAGCAGTCCAGTCCAAGATGGGGGAGCTAGGTGGGCGCACTAATGATCGAGCGAGCTAGCTGGTCTTAACTCGCTCTCGCTCCTCACCAATCCGGTCAAAAGAGACGCAGGCGGAGCAGGGGCTGCAGCTATTTGCAGCAGCGGAAAGCAGCAGCAGCCAGCAGCAGCTAGCCTCCCTCCTCTGCCTGGAATGGATGCATGCCCTGATGATGGCTTCTCTATTCTGATCCCATTACCACTACCAGTGCATGCCATGCCATGGCATGCTCCTCTCCAGATCAAGGACGAGTTCAAACAAATATAAAGTTCATACTAAGATCAAAAATATAAATCTAACAAAAAAATCCACCCCAAATCAGGATACCACTCCAGCTCTCTCTCTCTCTCTTTCTCTGGGTGTGTGGGAGAGCGCGAGAGAACAAGGGAGCTAATAATTTCAGCGCAACAACATTCCATTCTGCAGAAGCATCCTGCAGAGTGCGCAACCACACGCCCACCGGCCAAGCTCGATCAACCCGGCTTTCAATGCGCAACTTCCTCCTCCGCTTCACCTGTACTTGCACTGACTCGTCCGAACACACCCCCACACCCCCCCCCCCCCCCCCCCCACACCGCCGCACCCACGACACACACACAAACAAAATAAATTTCTGCAAGAGAGAGAAAAAAGAACGGGACGGATGCAACGTTGCGAGAATATGTGACGGTTCCTTCGATCAAACCCCGCTCATTTTCACTTAAACTTTTAATTTACTTTTTACTATTTTTTAGTTTGCTTTTTTCTAGGCTTTTGTTTTTTGAGCTTTTTCGCAAGTTCTTTTTTAAGTATTCGTTTGTATTATCGAATTAACCTATTTTTTTTATTTTTTATAAATTTAATTATATTAAATAAGTTGTAATTTTAGTTATAACTCAATTTTTTTAGCCCAATTGAGCAGTCTGCAAACCAAGAAGGCCCCCTCCGTACTGCCAAGTTGCCAACGATACATACAAATTTGGAAATTTGAGAGAAGAAAATTTCTCCGTCGATCCTACTACTGCCGCCGTACATACAACGCCACCGCCGTGATTCCATTGCCAAGGGCGTAGAAGCAGCTACTAAGCGTAGCAATGCTTGCTAGTCTTTTAGCTTCGCCCCTGGGGAATGCAATGCTACCGTCCAATGTGGCGGGTTAGTACGGTCGGAGGAAGTCGTCGGAGTTGGCGATGGAGTCGGCGGTCGGCCAGGCGGACCGGAGCAACTTCAGGAGGTGCTGCGCCTTGCGCTTGGCGCGCTCCGAGCACCCGCCCTGCACCATCAGGAGCAGCTGGCTCATAGCGCCCGCGCGTACGGCCTCCACCTGCAGCGCCTCGGACCCGCCCACCACGGCCACCAGCGCGCCCGCCGCGTGCTCCGCCGCGCGCCCGGACATGGTGCGCACCAGAGCGGCCACCGCCGCCGCGCCGCCACCGGCGCCCGCGACCACCGCGTCCCGTCCGCCCTCAGTCCGGCACAGCCGCTCCACCGCGGCCAGCGCGCGCTCGGGCTCCCCTGCCCCGCTGCCCTCCGCCACGCGCCGCGCGAGCGCCGCCGCCGCGCCGGCCGCCACGGCGCAGGGGCGGTTCTCCTTGGCCAGGCAGAGCGCGAACAGGCCCCGGATCCCGACACGCACGGCGCGCGCGTTGGCCTTCTCCTCCACCAGCGCGACCAGCCCCTCCATGACCCCCTCCGCCGAGCCCAGCACCGTCCTGGCCTCCGCACCCGACGCCGCGGCCGCCGCCTCGACCACGGCCCCCGCGTTAACCTTGGCCTCCAGCGTTGTGCCCTGTCCGCCAAGAACCTTCCCGAGCCTGGTCACCCTCTCCTCCCTCCCCACCACCTCGACGGCCTCCGCCTCCCCCATCCCGACCAGGGCGAGCACCGCCATGGCCTCCGCCTCGACCTCCTCGCCGCCTTCCCCGAACGCCGCCTGGACGAGGGCGGCTCTGGTCTCGCGCGTGGCCATGACGAGCCTGTTCTTGTCGGACTCCCTGGCGAGCGCCCTGAGCTTCCTGAGCGCGGGGAGGCCGGGGCCCTGGGCGATGAGGGAGCGGATGAGGTCCGGGTCGGCGGGCTGCTTGGGCGTGGGGATGCGCTCGACGCCGAGGGAGCGGTGCGCGACGCACCACTCCTGGATGAGGCGGCGGAGGGTGTGGTTGGGGATGAGCGTGAAGTCGGCGAGCGGGGCGCGCGTGACGGGGCAGGTGGTGTTGCCCGTGGCGACCCAGGACTCGATGCTGGCGCGGTCGTAGGTCTGGCCGGTGGCGACGGTGACGGGGTCGCGCATGAGCTCCAGCGAGATGGGGCACCGGAAGTACCACGGCACCTGCACCCCCGCCGTGTCCAGGCCCAGCGCCAGCGGCACGCTCCCCGGCATTGGCAGCGCCCGGCGGCTCTTGCTCTTGCTACTACGGCTCGTCGTCAGCTCAGGCGCCGTTCTGATTTGGATCTGGCCTGGCTAGCTAGCTCGCGATGGAGATGTGATCCGCGTGCGTGCGTGCGTGGGTAGTGGGTGGGTTGGTGGTGGGTGGAGCGTGCAGCGGAGTGGACTGGTGGGAGTGAAGCGGGAAGGAGACGAAGCGCGCCTGGTATAAGTAGCGGTATGTGAACTGTTTATACAGATGGTATTATCACTATTTTTTTTTTTTGAATTTAACTTCCGAACACACACTTTACAAATCTAGCCCTCTACCGAGCTACTATCGGAGCTGGGCAGGTCGCCTGCGAAGCAACTAGAGTGCGGGAGCAAGCCGGTGGCACACTGTGCATGCAATTAGCGCTTTTAATCAGTGTCAATTGTATTTAATTAATACTAATCATAATTAATTAGCATTAATCATAAAGCTTAATTAATGCTAATCATGTTCATTGAGTACTAATTGCATTTGATTGCAGCTGCACGCTGGTTGTTTGTAGGTCGGAGCTCGTTACTGTAACTCGGTAGGTCATTGTCAAGTTCTTTTAACTCGATAGGTCTACGGAGGACACTAAATTTATAAAAATGGTTTTAAAGATTAGATTTGAAAAAAAAATAGAGACAGTAGCAGTTGTGTGAACTGTGAACAGTTTGCGACAGGTGGCCAGCACGTGTGGGCTGAGTGCAGGTTTCTCTTGTGAAGACTAAGGGCATGTTTGGTTCATGACCAGAAGTTGCCTAGCCACAAGTTAGGCGTGACACGGTTTTTAAGTAGTTGTTTGGTTCACTGACGTAACTGTGGCATGCCACACTTTCTTAGCACCCGACCCCACACGTCATAGACTCAGTTTTTTGCCAAACTTTGCCACAAGTGTGGCTTCGATTTTGTTAGCCACACTTTCTGTGGCAGCCACATATTGCCTAAGCTTAGGCATGGCAAGCTTAGGCACCAACCAAACAGGCCATAAGAGACTAGCAGTAGTAAAAACTCCAAATTAAAGCAATATATGGATTAAGGGATGGCACGGCATGGAATTAGCAGATCATTTCTGTGCAAGCGGCCAATGTATAGTTTTTTTCCAGCTGCAGTACTGCAGAGCAGGAGCTAGCGCGGCACACATGCACGGTCACATGCGGCTCGTTGGCTTCTCCTAACTAGAGGAGCCGTTGTCGCCTTGCCTTGGGTTAGAGCATCTCCAATAGTGACTTATGAGTTAGTTCTAAGCATATTATTTCATATTTTAATAGAAAAGAGAGAAAAACTATCTCTTGATCAAGAACTAGTCTCATACACACATTCCAAGATTATATGAGAGTGTCATGTGATGTTATTTATATTATGAGCTATGTGCTAAAAGTTAGTACTATTGAAGAAGTTGTCTTAGAGCTAGTAACTAGCTCATACTGTTGGAGATGCTCTAAGCGAACAGGCTAGCTTAGCGTAGGGTGTTAGGGAGATCCACAGACACCTACGAGCATACTAGTTAGGTTTGGCGATTAGCACTCTACGGAAAATGCTAAATACTAGTATTCCAATATGTAGCTTGGAATTAATATTAGTGTGGAATGCTTCTGTAACACCGTCTGCATCTCAGATGTATTAAATAGATATCGGTTTAAAATCATGCTAGTAAGTATTTTAGAAACTAATCTTAAACCGATTCATACTAATAATTGGAACCCATGTTACATAAAAAAATCACAAAATAATAATATCATCTCTCAACCGCACTCTCTTATATAGTTGTTTAATACTCATATAAATTATTTAATGCTTTGAATCGACTCTTAAGTAGAGTTTGATTTCATATATTTTTTTTGTTAGAATCAACCTTTACAATGTATTGAATCAATTTAACATCTTCTCGTTTTTCATTTAAACAGATTAAAACATAATATTGGAGATAGTATCAATGAGCACATAACGGATCGATCGCGCGCGTTGTTGCGTCCGACAAGAGATCATGCATGCATGTATTCGCGATCTAGCGAGCATGCATCCCCGTGACACCTCACCACCAAGGTGGACGGGAAGAAGCAGGAGAGAGGGACACATTTGTTGCATGCATGCACGGCAATAAGGTCGCACTATTCGATCAAGCGAAGAAAGAATAGAAGGCACGGTATGTAAGCAATGGAATTAGTGGTGTTAAAATGGGTTATGTCCAGTGGCGGATCCAGCCTAAAAATCTTGCTATGGCGGAGTGGAGGTGGAGGCGCCGAGGCCGAGCCGCCGAGTGCCCGAGCCCGTAGAGGTGGAGGTGGAGCGCCCGAGCGCCAGAGGAGCCCCTGCCGCCGGCCGCTGGCCCCGCGCCGCCGAGTCCCTCCCCTGGTCGCGCGCGCGGAAGGGACTCCCAGCCGCCGCCAAGGCCGAGCGCAAGGAGGCAGAAGGGTGCCAACCCTAAAGCTAGAAAGCTTTGACGGGTCACGGGTGGGCCTTTTTCCTCATGGGCCATCAAAGCCCAATTGCGCGCCTCAGCTTCTTCTTCCTCCTTTCACGCGTTCCAGCCACCGAGCAAGCCTCTGGAGCCATCCATGGCCGCCGCCGATGGTACAAAATCACCTGAGACATGGGGGTAGGGGGTATTAGCGCCAATCGGTTGCTATGGCAGCTGCCATAGCATGCCATATTGGTAGATCCACCCCTGGTTATGTCTAATAGGTCAACTCTTGGTCTATTACTTATAGACATGGCTCACGGCATGGCATGAAGGCGTGGATCGTATCTGGGCCGTCACCTTGGCTTTGTGTCGGCACAACACAAATAGTGTCGTGCTTAAGCAGGGCATAGGCCAGCACAATACGGCCCACTAGGCACGCGTGGCCCATTGGCACGAGTAGCCCGTGGGCACGACCTATTTGGCATGAAAGCTGACAGTTGGGCATGGGTACAGCATGATGGGCGCAACTCATTTGACCCGTTTAGCCCATTTAGCACGACAACGATCGTTTTTTCGAAAAATAAATATAGCCACTTTGAGATCGTTTTTGAGTTCAAAAATACGAAAAAATTCAAATAATCTAAATTTTTTTATAAATAGCCAGCATACCCCCCCCCCCCACGCGCATCAACGCACACTTAAACTAGCATTCTCCTTTCCTCACTCTCTTGTGAAAATTCTGAAGCTCTTTATGGTAATTTGGCAAAATTCGAAATAATTTTACAAAAATTCCAAAATTCAAAATCCGGCGTGCAATCAAGTAAAGAGGTAATAACATTAATTTTTATGTTGTTATATTGTTCTTTCCTCTTTATTGTGATATAAAATAGGTACTGGTTTAATTTTGTATTTATATTTTGCAGTTTTCCGCATTGCTAAATTTCTTCATGGAATATTTTGATTAAATTGCTACGAGTAAGTACGGAAATGATTTGGAAGATCTTGTATCGTTTGGGACAACTCCGCCTCCACCTCAAATGGCCGAGGCCGCCGCCACTGAGCAGACCGTGGTTGTACCATCATTAGGTTCTACAAGTGCCTCTCCGTCAGCAAGCACTGGAGCAAAGAGGTCCAAACCCAACACATCGAATGTGTGGGAAGATCTTGATAAGGTCATGAAGCAATTACCATATGGAGATCAGGTAAGAGTTGATGTTTGTAAAATATGTCATCACGAATTATCTGTAAACATCTACAGGTGGAACCAGCCACTTGCATAGATATGCCCAGAGATGTAAAGAAAAATAAGACATCGCCATGAGGTAGACACGGCTAGTGTACAACCCTGATGGTATAGTATGTAACTAGGATTATAATCCCAAGGTAGTTCGAGAATCTTTAGCTTGTTTAATTGCTTTGTAAGATCTTCTTTTGAATTTTGGTGCGTCCAATGTATTCCAAAAATACATTAGAACTGCTCATAATCCTAAATTTTCTCACGTATCTAGACAGACAACCACTTGAGATTTAGTCAAGTACTACAATAATGGTCATGAAAAATAGTAAATAACTCTTTGGAACCTATACATTTTCGGTAGCCTTAACCTCGGACATATTGACTAGCCGTGCTAAGGAGGATTATCTTAGTGTAGTTGCTCATTACATAAATGATGGTTGGGTATTATAAAAGAGAATCATAGGTTTTAAACTAATAGACGTAGCGCACACAGGTGACAATATAGTAGAATGTATTACCAAAGTCGTTGAAGATTTTGGTTTTACGAATATTTTTTTTTTTGCAATTACCTTGAACAATGCTGCAGCAAACTCCAGGACGATATTCTCACTCCCTTATTTAATACATACGATGAATCTTTCTTGCTACATCAGCGAATTGTAGTATATAAGACCTACTGAATTACGATGGGTGTATGTCCATGAAAGTTCGTTGTGGACATACCAGTATAGCGGAACTCAATTTATCTCTTGTTACAAAATATTTTACCCTACAAACCCACATTTTCTGTTTTTATTCACACGCACTATCACAGCCATACCGACAACACACTACTGACTGAGCAGCATTAGTATGTTGCTGAGAAGTTACTAGCATTTCTGGAACTCTTTTATGAATTCACTGTTGCTTTATTTGGAGTGTACTATCCAACATCTCCAGTAGTTGTCCATCATATTCTTGCTATTGACGTTCACTTGAAATTTTTTGAAAATGACATAGTGTTACGAGAGACTGTGTGCAAAATGAAAACTAAATATTCAAAATATTGGAATGACATTCTGTACTTATACGTATTCGCATTTATTTTAGATCCACGAGCTAAAATTGAAGGATTCGCTAATATTCTTTCAATTACAGGTGATTCTATAGGGATAAATTATTCTAACTATTTTACAGCTCTTTGTTCACAACTATCTGAAGTTTACCATAAGTACATTTTAACATCAATAAAAGCTCATTATTACATTTGTATAATTTATTGTATCTTTTCTATAATTTTTATAATTTAATGTGTCTTTTCGTATAATTTTTTTATAATTTATTATGTCTTTTTCGAATTCTACATATTTTTTTAACTATTCAGTTTGTTTAACTTTTCAAGCCGAATGGGCTACACAGTCATCTCACAAAGCATATCAACCCCAAATTCTTCTATACTTATGAATTGCAAAAGATGATCAAAATTAAGGTATTATATACTAAGTCATGTGAAAATCTTGCAGACTTATTTACTAAGTCACTCCCACCATATAGTTTTGAAAGATGCGTACGAGAAATTGAAATGATGAGACTTAAAGAAGTACAGAATTCAGGGGAGATTTTTCTCAAGCCCGTTATTAAAACTTGATCACGAAGATCGAGTACTCAAAGAATAAATTCTACAAATTAAATAAAATTAGGTGGATTATACTCTTTTTTCTCTTGATGAGTTTTCCTAAGTTTCTCGGCCAAGATTTTTAATGAGTCAATTTATGCAACACAGCATAACATGTATCAAGTACTCTTTCTCCAAATTTTTTCCACTGGTTTTTTATGAAGTTTTGATGAGACATGAACGTATCAGATAAGTGCACAAAGGGGTGTGTTGGGAAACATAGGATTGGGCTTAAAGCCTTAGCATATGGTAGTCATCTCATCACTAGGCTATATATAGGGAGTTCTATTGGCTATTCTGTACATGTGAAAAGAGAGAAAACAATAAAGAAAAGAACATGAGTTCTTCCCCTCTATATCTGTGTTTCCAATATATTATTTGCATCAGCTGTGTTTGATCACCTCTTTCAACATGTTTTACCAACTGGTACTAGTATAAAATGAGAGGCCTTCAGCCAAACATCTCTGTTCACCAGTCACCACAGTTCTCGGCTGTCCGAGTTTCCTCCGCAACAGTGTTCACTCTCTCCTATCCGAATCAGACAGTTTTTGATACGAAAAGAAGCGCATGACCAAGCAATTTTCAAGACCGAGCAGTATCATCGAAGCAGCGTCCACTGTATAACTAACGGCATCGATCCAAATGGCGACGTTTCCCGGTCGCGGTTTCCGATGCACCCACGCAGGTTTCCGCGCCTGTGCGTCGGCAGCGGCGCCCAATCCGGGCCGCCCATCCCCCCCGCCCGCACGAGATCTCACGGCCCGGAAGGTGCGGTCAAACACCTCAGCCTACTACACGCCTTTTATGGGGTCCCGTCCAGGGGAAGAAGGGAGAGGAAGCCTGGCGCTCGCTCTGCGCCTGCGCCTCGCTTCCACGCGTCGTCGCTGGCGCTTACCGGAGGGGGGCGGGGCGACCCGGTAAGGACGGACAGGTGGGGCCCACCGTCTCTGGGCGCAGATATTCCCGCAGGGGCCAAGCCCACGGCGTCCTAGTCGTCGAGTCGACCGATGCCGACACGTCGGACGTTGCCGTGGGGGAGGGGCCCGCGGGCACACTATCCGTCCATAGGGAGAGAGGGGGAGGTTAAGTGGATGGGTGACGTGTCGCGCGTGCGGGCGGGCGTTCGGAGCGCTGGCGGGTGGGCCTGGCTAAGTGTTCCCCAGTCAACGGGCATGGGGATGGCGGGCTGGGTCGCACGTGCGGGCACAGCTGGCGCGGGCGCCTCAGGTTTTCACCGCATCGCGCTTGGCGCGAAAAAGTTTTGCGGTGTAACGTGGTGCACGCTGAGTCGTGTAGCAAGTCAACTGGACGGTAACACGTAGCATAAAAATACTGTAGCACTATGTTCTGTAGTGAAAACACTGCAACATTGCAAAAAAAAAAACATTTTTTTTGTGCTGTGGCACTATGGCACAATTTTTGTTTTTTTCTGTGCTACAGATTTTACAATGCTTGCTAGTGTGTTTCACGGCTCGTGTTGAAACCTGGTTGGCTCACTACGTAAACCAAAATATACGTTCGTTACACAATAAAATTTTTTGGGATTCATCGCTACGGGATTCTTGCCCCCTTTTGATGCTTGCTTCCTCACATTGCATCAAGCATGATTCCTAATCATTCTTCCTTCTCGAGCCGATGGGATCGGTGGCACTAGAGTAATTTTTTTAAATATGGCCTTTCAACTTATGAAATTTTAATTTTAATCTCTTCACAACCACGGAAGCAACCTACCGAGCTCTCACATCGCGGTAGGTGAAGGGCACTGCAGTACCAATTACCGAGCTAGCCAAACTTGGTAGCCAGATAGAGTGGTGGTAACGCTCAACAAGACATAAGTACAATATTAACTTAAGAATGCATTATTATTAGTATTTAACGTAAGCAGCATTAGTGTAAGCATGTATTAATGGATTAGTATTAGTACTTAAACATAATCATGTATTAGCGTAAGTATGCATTACTTTATGTGTTAGTTTCCTTATACCGCGGTTGTCCAGAGCGACATGTACTCTTGGGTCTGCTCGGCACGATAGGCCGCTACCTGCCACACACGGTCGTCCCCTACCGAGCTAAAGCTCACTGCCGTAGTATACCCAACCAGTTATGTCGTGAGAGCTTAGTAGATGACACGTGTCTCCTATCGCTACTTTCGTAGTCACATAAACGACTAAAATTGAAAATTCGTAAATTAGAAGACCAGAATTTTTTAACACATAATTATAGTACCATAATGAAAAGAGCTCTTCTTTCTCCGGTTCCGCGCGTACCCTCTCTCTCTCTCCTCTTGTTCTATCTTCTCTTTGGCCTATTTGATTCGCAAACTAACAGTTGTCAGAGTTTATCATAATTTTTTTTTTCCAAACCCGCCTCAGATTAGACCATCAAAATATGCCACACATTCGCTAGCACAAAAAATATTGCCATACTTTTTTGAGGCACAGGTGTGTGGGACCTTGGTGGTGAAGAATAATTTTACCATATGTGTGACTATAAATTAAACGGATGCCTACCTTGATTAAACTTGTATAAATTAAAGTGTGATAAAGTATGGCAACATTTAGCTACCAACCAGGCCCTTTCTCTTTCTTTCCCGTGTTTATTACCAAACGTTCGTTCCATCTCGTGATCTCCGGTTTGATCTGCTGTTTATCTCCATGTAATCCATCTCTGGTGTTTTTATGTACTGTATCATCGAATGCAAGGACCTGACGAGGACAAACGCGAATGTTGGTTGATTTTCAGCTGCGAGCTTAATTTTTTTATTACATGGAAGACGTGCATGCATACTCACCATCACGCACATATACCACACACATAGATATGAGTACATTTCTTTAGCACACTTAGAAAGTCGGATACCAAAGATAAATCTATGACCTCAGAAAGTTTCTATTGAAAACATACTCGCATATACGTGAAGGTGGGCATTAGGATTTAAACCTTGGTGTATAGTCATTACACCCATGTTGGACCCGATATGGCTCACGTATCGATAAGTCTCTCTGTGTCAATTTCCCCTAACCACACCTCACTTGCACTGACTGCACTATTCGATGAACCACTACTCGAATCTTCCCTTTAACATCCCTAGTTTTCTTTGTGTCTTACTTGAGCTCAACCAACCCACCTTGACTTCCTTGATTGTATCTCGACACATCCGATTCTCGAGCCTAATCCCGGTCCATACCGTTGACCAGTGTTACCTCCAAGCTTCCTATACAATAAAGACGAAGAAACCAATTTTGGGCATAAATTCTTCACAACTTGACCCCATTAGTCTAATATGCTTCATGCACTATGAATGTAATGATCTAGGACTCCAAAACTCAACCCATGGCTATTTCTCACAAAATTTTCAATCGCTCTTGGTTACCTTTAGACAAAGCCGGTCTGACCGTCATTGAGCGATCAGTCAGACTTCTGGCTCCGATTGGACCACTTGGGTTGCGAACCTAAAAAATACCTCTCTAGAAAATAAGTACTGCCTACTAGAAGCTAGTACAATTGAACCCTCAATCATACTGCACCCTAAACCCGATACTACTGCACTCAAAGATTTTAGATTCAATCAAGAAGGATCTAATCACTCAAAATTCAAAAGTACAGAGGGCCATTCTGACTGCCAACTGGTGGTCAGTCTAATCGCTTCCATTAGTTAGACCGCCCATTTTGCTAGTTAGACCACAAAGTATTGACAAGACCGAAAATTTGTAAACTCTTACAAATTTAAACTTCAACTCGATACGATTGTCAATTATTCAGCACAAGTAAATCATAGGCATTCTCAACATAGTTCTACAACCCATAACTCTATCTTCCCATCGAGAATATGTTGGTTCAAGCTTTAAATGTGTTCGAAGTGGCGTAGCCTTCATCCAAACAAATGCCCCCTTCATTTCAGCTTATGACTTCTTTCGAATAAATAAACGGGGCGGCTTCTCTATTATCTTTTCAAAGTGACTTATTATGATAGTTTTTTCGAAGCGGCTTTATTGATATTTGATTCGTTCGCACAAGTATTTGTGCTAGGCCAAAAACTATGAGTCACAGTCATAATCCGCAGCCGAAAAGTGCCCACCCAAAAAATTGCATGCATGGTTAGCACACAACATTTGTTCGTACTAGGGGTGCATTCACATCAATACTAATATTGTGTCATATGCAATCGGACTTGTCTACTTTCTTGATATAGTCAAACAAAGGGAAAAGCTAGTCTAACATTTTCATTTTTTTGATAGAACAATATGTAAGCATGAGATGGACTGGTGGAGAATAGACTAAGGGCCTGTTTGTTTCAGCTTCTGACAGCTGCAGCTACTCCTAGAATCTGCAGCTCCCCCAAATAGTCCAGATTTTCATCCAGATTCTAAGTAGCCAGAAGCTACAGAATCCAGAAAATGAACTAGTAGCCAGAAGCTGGGGTTATCCAGCTTCTCCAGATTCTGACTGCTAGCTGGATACTCATAAGCTACTTCTCAGAATTTACAGCTGAAACAAACAGGCCCTAAATCAATTGAGCTGCCGGTATTCCTTTTTATTCTAGTTAGGCTTTGACTGCACCTGCTTACACAAAGGAACACCGCGGAAGCTCCCCGATCGATCATATGTTAGTTACGAGAAAAAAAAAGTGAGCCATCGATCGATCCCACATGTTGATTTTGCTTTTGGCTTGGTCAAAATACAATCTAAACCTGGATTAGTGGTACTGGAAATTACTAATCTATAAATGATTCCATTGTCTCCGCACGTTACGCGCGAATTGAAGCGCGCTTAACCAGGCTGTGTACGTACGTAGTTCTCTATCGATAAACAACGAATGTATATGTTAGGGAACAACTGGGAACAATTGCGCATTCACCACGGTAAAAGAATTCTTAGGTTAGAATGCGAGAACCAAAATGTTTCCGGTAAAATTTCTGTACGTTTTTTTAAGGCTCATGCGTTTCAGATGGGCCACATCTTTGCATAGTAGCTCTCCACTGCAGCAGCACAGTAGTTGCACTAGCAGGAACTACTACCACATACTATTTGAATGGCTTGTTGCATGCTGGAGATCGAAACAACGTTAATGTAAACATGTGTGTTGCCGACCATGCATAGTGAGAACACGGCCGGCCAGTAATCGAATCGGAACTTGCCTAGCCAGCCTACGTACGTGTGCTGTGAGCACGAGGCATGCAACGATCCAATCCGGCCCTGTGCTCCGGTCCCCAGCACCGACAGCGGTTTTGTGGCCTGGCTGGCCGGCTCTGTAGTCAGTAACGTGGACTACTAGCTAGTGCAGGAAAAAGGCTAGCTTGGACCTTTCACGTCACATGCATATGATGCATGCGTGCATGGCCCGGCAGATATTACTCGGGTTTTTTTTAAGGCAGATAGATAACCTCTGGGGATTACTCTAGATTGGCAGCATTGTACCGGTGCTAGTAGACGGAACGACCGACGGGATGGATTGAAAGGTGCGTGCGTGCGTTGCCTGGATAAATAGGTGCAGATCACTGCTAGGTCGGTCGATCCATCGGCACTTGGACAACGGATCGCGGGGAGAAACAGGTTGCTCCAGCGCCGTGCTGTCGCCGATCGCCTGCTTCCTTGGGTCCTGGGGGCTAGCTCTGAAAGCTCTCGTGTCATGGCATCAGATCGAAGAGATCAGATCAAGATCAAATCAAGTCGCGTTGTCAGTGTGTGTGTGTGTGTGTAAGTGCAACGCAATCTGAGCCCTGTGCGGCGGTCAGAGGAGAGGCGGACGCGCGACAGGCGACCCGAGGACTCGAGAGGGGGCAGCCGCGTGAAAAAGCTGGCTGGTGGTCGATCCAACAGCGGCGCGCGTGCGGATGCCGCCTCCGTTTTGGGCAGGCAGCGGATACACGCACGCACGCGTCGCTCGCTTGCCGTCAAATGACAAAGCGACCGAGCTTTCTAACGTCGACTCGACCCGAGTCATCTCAAGACTCACCAGTCATAACACATGCGTCGTAGGTAAGGCTGTTCGCATCCAGTCTGCTCAATTTGCCGACGAACCAATCCGGACCAAACAGCTTTGCAGGTTGTGTGCCGGTCGATTTGGCTTACTTACATACATGAAAGATGGATATGAATTATCCGTATTATTTGATTATTATAATTGATAAGGTATAATATGACATACATTTTCTTATTAATAATTTCCACTACAAGAATAACCCCACGTAGAGGCATTTTTTGAGATGCACTTTTCAACTTGCCTTTAAAATTAGAGCTACATAACTTAGAAACACTTTAAAAATCGCCACCAATCTTTGAACTATAGAGGCGGTTTTGAGATGTTTTAGAACCACGTGCAAAATTTGATCTTATAGAGACATTTTTGAGACGCTTTCTAATTTACGTAAAGTTTTTTTATTGTGCAGAGATATTTTTAGACGCTTTTAACTATCTCAAGACTTTTTTTTGTGCTTTACATGTGTTACATGATCTACATATAAATATTGCAAGGTGTGTTAAATGATCTATATATAAAATTGTAAAGCACAACTAAATATGTGAAGTGGTGAGGTTGAGATGGCTAGTGCAATATATCCAAGAGAAATACTACTCCTATAATGTCTAGAGTTCGAGTACCAATCTTTGCAAGAGTGCACACATTTTTTAGATTTTTTTCTATGGCACACTACAGTAATGGAACAATTTAACAATACTATGAAGTGCCTTTATTCCCTTAGAAACACAATAAAACACCTCTATAATTTTATTTTCTATGGCACACTATAGTAGTGGCATAATTTAACACCACTATCGAATACTTTTATCCCCTTAGAGACACAGTAAAGTATCTATATAAAATGTCACAAAGGACATTCTCTATGGTACACTACAATAGTGGCACACTTTAACGCCACTATGAAATACCTTTATTCCCTCAGAGACACAACAAAGCACCTCTATAAAATGCCATAAAGGATATAGCGTAGTTTCAATATGATATTTTTAGTGAGTTTTGTTAGTTTTAGTATAGAATAGCTGAGATGTACTATTGGAGATGCCCTAAGTGTGCCGCTCACATTCTCGCTTTTTTTGTTTTGAAAAATCCAGCTTTGCTGGCTTAAATTAATAGAAGAGAATTTTTTTTTACAAGGTGCGCTGAGGCGCTGGATAAGCTCGCTAGTGGAGATTAAAGAGGAGAAAAGGGCGACTAAACTAGGGTATTAGATGGCCTCTAATCCCTTTGCGCCTGCCATTCTCCCTGAGCGAGCCTCCTCCTTCAGCAATTCTAACACCCTTGGACTTGGGTATGGATTCGTTTATGAAGATGCGACGATCTTGCTCAAGACATATTTGCCAGCAAATAACGATTATCATGGATTTTGACCCCTTTGTCTTGTTTGATGGCAAGGACTGGATTAGGGAGTTCCACCACTTCACTAAACCTGCAGCCGTTTTCCAGTTTATTGGCATGAGATGTTCACATCTCACCCAGTCGGCTGTTCAATTCCCATATTGTTTTCGATACCGGGCATTCCGTTAAAGGTGGCTTGCCGTCTCTAGCTCCCTGTTTCGGGCATTCCGTTAAAGGTGGCTTGCCATCTCTAGCTCCCTGTATCAGAGGGGACAAAAGTAATTGTTTGGCCAGCCTCTTACCAAGAGTCTATCTGTAGTCCAAACGTGATTCCGGAGCAGCAACCAAATGAAGGATGTTCTCGCTCTAGGTTTTGAAAACCGGTTTTAAAATTTTACCAGGGGACTGATAACACCGATACAACCGATAATCAGAAAAATTCGAAGGGTTTTAGGCCAGAATTTGCAATTGAAAATTTGAATTTAAAAAATAGTTTAAAAAATCGACCACAAACTGGTGAAAATTGGTCGAAAATCAGTTGAAAATATCAACCAAAATTTTTGAAAATAAATTTTGGTAAAAATTTCTTCTACATTTGATAAAATTCATACAAAACAATTTTTTAGAACCAGTTTGAAATTTTACCCAATGGGATCAATACGAATTGGCTGACCATGAGAACCATGGTAGGCTGACCTAGTTGTGTACTCTCCTCGTGCTGTCCACTTCCAAATGATGGATTCTTAGATATCCTCCCTCAATGTAATGTTTGCTTGCAGTAGTTTCTCCCGGATGCTGAAGCATTTGCTGAGGAGGTCCGTTGTCAGTTGATGCCGTATGTCTTGGACATGTTTCATGTTAAATTAAAGATAGTATTTCGGTACCTCTATTCTTTTCTTTTTCGTTCAATTTGGATGCCTTTAATAATGTCGAATTTAGAATAGATGGATCCGTTACTAATTTTGTTTAGATACGGGGTAGATTACACTAGCATTGATTAAAAATTCTACCATACAAACTAGGAAGCCATATGAGTAAAAGGTTATGGATCGTTACCACTAGACGCAAGGTGCAACGGAAGAGGAGTTGAAGTAGACCAGTTCAACATATCATGTGTCAATATGGTGAAAGTAGTCGATCGTCCACGAGCAGTAGTCGATCCTCATGGGCTGACCGTCTCCTTGTGATCGTCTCGATCAGCGCTGTAGTCACAACAACACCTCTATCAAAGTCCACGCTCCAAAGATGGAATGTCGTGCGTCGGTGTGCTACCAACAGTGCACACAGCAGGGGTTTCGAGACGTAACTGCTAGGGTTTCGATGGGGTGTCCCAGTATTTCCTCTGACCCCCTTTAAGTCCCACACCTCTTAATATATAGCCTCCAATCAGATCCTTATCCGATATGATTAGAGATCATCTCCAACTAAGAGGGCTTCCGGCCGGATCCTTATCTAGTACGAGTAGAGATTGTATCACACTTAGAGTCTATCATCTGGACCCTTATTGTTCCAACCCATTAAGTGTGTGACCTCGTAGGTTCATGTATACTTGATTGTAATTCGAAAACACCTTTCCGATCACTGGTCGATAGCACTTCCTAGCAGGACATATCAATCCTCAATATACACAAGATTAATCTGGACGAACCTTCTACAATATGATATGCAACTGGGTCTTAGTCACTCACGATTAGCCCATAACTCCTTACGACTAGTTTGTGTATGGCTACTAGTTTGTATCTCTATACGACCAGTTGGTAGACCAGTTTGTAATATTTTCGACCAACTTACAATCAGTCAGTATACTCATACAACTAGTTCATATCCGGTTGGACATATCTACCTGTTTGTCTCACGATACCCGATCAAACTCTAGGTGAGAAACGTGTCATCTATGGACTATTCAATCTTTTCCTGATCTAGTAATATATAACTTCACGTGGTCAACTTTTCGACGACTCGTGACATGGCCATGCACTTTCTTTATCCGACTACATTGAAGGTTCTAGAGATATCTCTCTTGTTATGTAGGAGGGGCAAATCTCATATCCGATTAGTCACATTCCTCTGTATGTTTCATAACATACCTGAAAGCTACCTTTATAACAACCTAGTTACGAAGTAGCATTTGGCAATATCTAAATACACTATTACATATGTAGGAAACTATGTTGATATTAGGTACAAGGATTATACATCATTATTGCTTGAGACCAACTAATGACATATAAAAACATAACAATCTTAATAGTGTCTCAAGGTGGGTCAATCCAACACTATGACATCATTATTCCAGGCAGGCGAGCCCCGGCACGCTCCTCCACCTTTTTCTCCCGGATGAGAGTCTGGAGCATCTCCTTCATAACGTGACTCCACCCCAGCACACGCGAGCAGCGGCCTCCCGAGTGCTTCATGGCGTCCCACTGCTTGTTCACTTGCGTTGATTCTCACAACATCAGAGGATACTCCGCCGGGGGAGGCGACAGGCCGCACTGGCTAGATGAGGCGCTACCACTGTGCCGACGAGCGGGATCGTTGTGGCCAGCCATTCCTTTCCAAGGAGGGGGTCAAAGAGCAGGGGCAGATTGCGCTGGCAGCAGAGAAAGAAGGCAGGGCAAAGTGAGCAACGGGGAAGAGTATTCCGATGCCGGTAATGGCGCCTTATAAAGCCCCCTCGCCTCCTCCACAATCGAAAACGCAATTGGCGGGAGCCCAGCGGTTCAGCTCCACACGATTGGGAAGCGCAACCACTGACAACTGGGGGCGCGCAGTTGCAGGTGGCCGAACAGCGCACGACGTGCCAATAGCGCCCCGCCACGCGTCCCGCCTCTCTCGGGAAGGGGCGCACGACCGCGGTCGCACGACCGCTGGCAGCCCAAGAGGCGCCAATCGCGTCCCGCCGCGTGTGTCTTCCCATCGGGACAGCGCGTACAGCTGCAACAGCCTACCCCTGACAATTCAGGGGTCGGCACGATTCCCGCTGTCATTAAGATGAAATCCCCAGACCAAGAAACTGTCGGCCCGCATCAACGTCAGGCCGGGCGGAGTCCTCCCCCTCCGCTGGACTCCCTGATGCCACCTCGCAGTGGGAGCCTCGCCTGCCTCGCGCCCGGGGATGTCCGCACCATGAGCCTGTCTCCGTCCTAACTTAGACTCCGCTGGCATCTCCGACCCCGCTAGCATCTCCGACTCCGCTGGCATCTTCGACCCCGCTAGCATCTTCGACTCCGCTGGCATCTTCGACCCCGCTAGCATCTTCGACTCCACCAGCATCTTCGACTCCGCCACCCAGGGGTCCTACGGTCAAAGATGCCTCCGGCAACCCCTTCATCGCCAGGTCCTCGGCGTGGGCCAGAAAACATGTCAGACAATCAGGCTCTATCCAACAACACAGAGGGTCACAGGCCGTAGGGACGGAGGGGGCCAAGTGGCTCGGCAACATGGCTTCGGCCCGTGAAGCCCTTCACCATGAGAGGCTCCTATTGTAGGGGTGGCCCCCATCTAAGCCCAGCCGACCTGTTAGAAGGCTGTAAGGCCCAAAATGGGACATGTATAATGACATAAGTGCCCCTGAGAGGGATACTCAAATGTAAGGGTACTATTGTAAAAACACTCCCCATGTGGATATATATACGATACAGGCCATGGGGGAAACCCTAAGCACTTGCTCACCTAACTCTCCACTACCATACTCTCTCTCTGTTTGGTCTGTAGCCACAACATAAACAATTATTCTTTATTTGGAATTCATAACATTCTGCTCCCAAACATATGACAGAAATAATATTTTTTCTTATGGCATGAACATAATAACAATTATTTAATTCTAAAACTAATATGGAGGTTAAAGATAATGATAAAGCGCCAATAGCTAACACAACAACTCTTGCTCCATTGCCCACGCGAGATCAACTCACTACGACAGAAAGGGTCATTACAAACAATTCACAACTGTCATCACAGACGGTTATCAAACCGTTTGAATTTATGTGTCTGTGATAATAGATGATTATCATAGACGGCTCTCAGACCATCTGTGATAAATACAACAAGGACGATTTTTTTAAAAAACCTCTATGATATATCAGGTATCACAAACGGTTCTTAAATATAGCTATCTGTGATATGCTAATTATCACAGATGGTTAATGCCAAAAACCGTCTGTTGTGGTTACAGACCAAACAGAGAGAGATGATAGTGGAGAGGTGGGAGTGTTCTGTCTCACCCTCCCCCTCATCTTGATATATATATATTCACATGGGGTATACTTTTACAGTTATGCCCTTACATCCATACATCCCTATTAGGGGCATTTATGTCATTACACATGTTATTCTGGTCCTTATAACCTCCTAACAGGCCCGCTGGGCTTAGGTGGGGGCCACCCCTACGACAGGAGCCTCTCATGGTGAAGGGCTTCACAGGGCCGAAGCCATGTTGTCGAGTCCTTTGGCCCCCTCCGTCCCCTGCGGCCTGTGAATTTCTCCAAGCTTGTGGCTGGGGAGCCTAAGGTCTGGGATGGAAGGTGCCTTATTGCAGCAGATGCGCGCGCTCCGAACGGGTGGCAGCGGAGGCTGGCGCCTGGCTCGAAGTAGACGCGTGCGCTCTATCCCCTACCCTTCGAACGGGTGGCAGCGGAGGCTGGCGCCTAAGTCGAAGCCGAGGCGCGCGCGCTCCGTCCCCTACCCTTCGAACGGGTGGCAGCGGAGGCTGGCGCCTAAGTCGAAGCCGAGGCGCGCGCGCTCCGTCCCCTACCCCTCGAATGGGTGGCAGCGGAGGCTGGCGCCTAGCTCGAAGTAGACGCGCACGCTCCGTCCCCTACCCTTCGAACGGGTGGCAGCGAAGGCTGGCGCCTAGCTCGAAGTAGACGCGTGCGCTCCGTCCCCTACCCTTCGAACGGGTGGCAGCGGAGGCTGGCGCCTAAGTCGAAGTAGACGCGCGCGCTCCGTCCCCTACCCTTCGAACGGGTGGCAGCGGAGGCTGGCGCCTAAGTCGAAGTAGACGCGCGCGCTCCGTCCCCTACCCTTCGAACGGGTGGCAGCGGAGGCTGGTGCCTAAGTCGAAGCCGAGGCGCGCGCGCTCCGTTCTCTACCCTTCGAACGGGTGGCAGCGGAGGCTGGCGTCTAAGTCGAAGCCAAGGCGCGCGCGCTCCGTCCCCTACCCTTCGAACGGGTGGCAGCGGAGGCTGGCGCCTAAGTCGAAGCCGAGGCGCGCGCGCTCCGTCCCCTACGCCTCGAACGGGTGGCAGCAGAGGCTGGCGTCTAGCTCGAAGTAGACGCGCGCGCGCTCCGTCCCCTACCCTTCGAACGGGTGGCAGCGGAGGCTGGCGCCTAGCTCGAAGTAGACGCGCGCGCTCCGTCCCCTACCCTTCGAACGGGTGGCAGCGGAGGCTGGCGCCTAAGTCGAAGTAGACGCGCACGCTCCGTCCCCTACCCTTCGAACGGGTGGCAGCGGAGGCTGGCGCCTAAGTCGAAGTAGACGCGCGCGCTCCGTTCCCTACCCTTCGAACGGGTGGCAGCGGAGGCTGGCGCCCAAGTCGAAGTAGACGCGCGCGCTCCGTCCCTGGGCTGAGATTGGAGCTTGGCGCCGGTATGGTTGCGCTCCAGGGCTGTTGTGACCTTGCAGTCTGGTAGTGCGCTTTTAATGGCGGCTGGAATCACGCCGACGCCTGGCTTGGCAGAAGTCAGGCTGTCGCGTCGTGCAGTCTGCCATTCTGCAGGTGGGACACGTGGCGACTCACGACTGGTGCGTCGTGGGATGTGGGCGGTTGCGGCACTCCTCGGCCTGTATACGCTTAAGGAGCACCAGGCTCGCGAGGCCGCAGTCAAGGCGGCTAAGCAGGGGCGGGTAAACCGCACCTGCGAGGCTCTGGGCATTACTGTGCCCGAGCGCGCGCTGCCGGAAGAGCTTCCCGCCGGGACTCCGGGCGCTCAGGACGGTGATAGCCCTACGGGGATGTTATCTTCGCGACGCCGGGCCCGTTCCCCGGCTGCCGTATGCGACCCGGCAGCCCCCTCAGCGGCTAGCACAGCTGAAACGGGGCGTGCTACCGGCGGTGGGCCTGGCCATACTGCTTCGGAGGGGCGCGCCGCCTCGGATCCCCCGGCACCTTCTGCCGACGCCCACGAGCCCGTGCTCGCGGCCGTCGTTGAGTTGGAACTCGTCAACCCGGGGGGTGGCGTCGTTCCTGGCGAGAAAACCACGGTTGAAGGTGCGTTATCAACCGCAGCGGCCGACGAGGGCGCGCCCCCTACCGAGGAAGCCATGGGGGCGACGGTAACCGTAGCTGGTGTTGCCGCGGAAGAATCGCCTGTGCCACCGCCGGCGAAACGCCCTCGGACTCAGTCCCCGCCGCCAGCGAGGGGTCGATACGCCGTTGCGGGGCCTTGCCGCGGGATTACGGCATCTGGCGCGGCCGAGAAGACCTCCTCCCTGACCGTCGAGGCGCCCGCCTCCCCCTGGGTGGTCGAACCGGCGCCACTTCCTACCGCGACAAGGGGCGCAGGAGGTAGGCATGAGTCCCTTTCTTCACTTGACTTCGCGAGACTCTCTCCGATCTGCTCGCTCATTCTGCCAACATCAGGCGAGACGAAGTCTCCCGGACGTGGCGAAGGATCGAGCAGCGGAGGTATGCGCGAAGTCGGAAGCCTTGTGCAGGGTGCCCCGCAGGTGTCCGCTGTTGTTGACGTGGCCGTGGCCGCGGTAAATACTGGCTCGTTGGGGCCGGGGCTCGCTCGCTCGGACTTCCTCCCTCGCCCGGAGATATTTTGCGACCTCACCGCAGCCGCAGAGCGTGCCGACAATGGCCTCGACCGAGAGATGTTGTCGTCATGCGAGGGGGAACTCCTAGCGCTCGCGCTGCAGGCCTCCGAGATGAGGGTAAATATGTGCGCCTCAGCTTTGTAAGGTACTGCTGGACGCCTGCTGATTTGTTGTTTTTGCCAGACGCTTGCCCTCAGCCGGTCCTTTGATGAGGCCCGCGTTCGGGAGCGGAGGGCTCTGGAAGCCAGCCTTCGTGAAGCAAGCAATGCTCTCGCCGCGAAGGATGAAGAACTTCGCGCGCTGGAGGGCGCCATGGCGGCCGCAGAACTCGAGGCCACGGAAGCCAAGTGCTCCGCAGCTGAGGAGCGTGCCTCCTTCGTGCAGCAGATCACCGTCCTAGAAGGGAAGAACGCCCAGCTGGTGGAGTCTGCTACCGAGAATAGCCGCGTCCTGGAAAATACGTCCATGTCGGCGTGGCGGGCCATGGAGGCTCTGAACCAGGCCCTCCGAGATCTGTGCATCAGAGTGCCGGACACTACGCACGGGCCGGAGGCCCTGTCGGAGACGCTCGGGTTGATTGAGGAGGGGGCCGACGTTGCTCTTCGTGGCGCCAGAACGTTTGGCGAGCACTGCGGTTATCTTGGTGTGTGTTTCGCCCTCGCCCTGCTTCACACTCGTGGGTGCAGACATACCCATGAGCTAGCAAATCCTCAACTGGATCTTCCCGACCGACCAGAGGTCATGTCGGACGCCATCCGCTCCATCGGGCCTAGCCTGCAGAACTTCCATCAACGGATCTGGGGCCGCTTTGGGGAAGATGCAGCGAGGGTCGCCGTGCAGCAGACGCTGCATGGGGAGGGGGACCTCCTCCAGTGGCTCGAAAGGGTCCTTCAGCGTCACGGCGACGGCGGCACGGGTTCGTCCGCACCGCGCCAAGGCTGAGCGATTGGTCGGGTAAGGCAGGGGGATGATGTACTGGTTCTTACGCTTGTAACCATGTAACCCCTTTGCTTTTGCAATGAATCCAAGTAGTACCTTATTCTGTGTGTTACCTGCCGCCGAACGCGAAGGGAAGAAGACCTCCGCACCTTGTTTATACTCCGTAGAGCGCACATGGAGGGCATCCGCGTCTTATTAAGAGTCCATGGACCGGCGCGTGCGGAGGCGAACCTCGCCGCTACGACTTTCTTTATAGTCCGGAGACTCGCGCGTGCGGAGGCGGACCTCAACGCTACGTCTTGTTTAAAGTCCATAGACTAGCGCGTGCGGAGGCGGATCTCGACGCTACGACTTCCTTTATAGTCCGGAGACTCGCGCGTGCGGAGGCGGACCTCAACGCTACGTCTTATTTAAAGTCCGTAGACTAGCACGTGCGGAGGCGGACCTCGACGCTACGACTTCCTTTATAGTCCGGAGACTCGCGCGTGCGGAGGCGGACCTCAACGCTACGTCTTATTTAAAGTCCGTAGACTAGCGCGTGCGGAGGCGGACCTCGACGCTACGTCTTATTTAAAGTCCGTAGACTGGTGCGCGCGAGGGCGTCCCCCCGTTGCGTCTTATTTAAAGTCCGTAGACTAGTGCGTGCGGAGGCGGACCTCGACGCTACGTCTTATTTAAAGTCCGTAGACTAGTGCGTGCGGAGGCGGACCTCGATGCTACGTCTTATTTAAAGTCCGTAGACTGGTGTGTGCGGAGGCGGACCTCGACGCTACATCCTATTTAAAGTCCGTGGACTGGTGCGTGCGGAGGCAGACCTCGACGCTACGTCTTTTTTATAGTCTGGAGACTCGCGCGTGCGGAGGCGGACCTCGACGCTACGTCTTATTTAAAGTCCGTAGACTCTCGCGTGCGGAAGCTGAGCTCAACGCTACGTCTTATTTAAAGTCCGTGGACTGGTGCGTGCGGAGCTAGGCTCAACGCTGCGTCTTATTTATAGTCCGTAGACTCTCGCGTGCGGAAGCTGAGCTCAACGCTACGTCTTATTTAAAGTCCGTGGACTAGTGCGTGCGGAGCTAGGCTCAACGCTACGTCTTATTTAAAGTCCGTAGACTGGTGCGTGCGGAGGCGGACCTCGACTCTACGTCTTATTTAAAGTCCGTAGACTGGTGCGTGCGGAGGCGGACCTCGACGCTACGTCTTATTTAAAGTCCGTAGACTGGTGCGTGTGGAGGCGGACCACGACGCTACGTCTTATTTAAAGTCCATAGACTGGTGCGTGCGAGGGCGTCCCCCCGGTGCGTCTTTTGTTTATACTCAGGCCCGTCACCTTTGGCTACGGCGAGTGCACACGCGAACATGCGACTTCGATTTATACTCAGTCCCGTACCCCTGGCTACGGCGAGTGCACACGCGAACGTGCGTCTTTGTTTATACTCAGGCCCGTCACCTTTGGCTACGGCGAGTGCACACGCGAACGTGCGACTTAGATTTATACTCAGTCCCGTACCCCTGGCTACGGCGAGTGCACACGCGAACGTGCGTCTTTGTTTATACTCAGGCCCGTCACCTTTCGCTACGGCGAGTGCACACGCGAACGTGCGTCTTTGTTTATACTCAGGCCCGTCACCTTTGGCTACGGCGAGTGCACACGCGAACGTGCGACTTCGATTTATACTCTGATGAGGACATCCCTTCCATGGATACAACTCAGCCACAGCAAGTGTTACAAGGACCACTCACTCGAGCTCGTGCTCGTCAACTTAATTACCAGGTGAATTCATTGCTAGGTTCATATATTACTGAGAATAGACCGCTACCTAATGCAAGTGATTTAATTGTGCTTAGGAACCTGGAAAAGGATGAAGGAGAGGGACGTGGAGTCATGGACATGCCTGGATGGAATAATGGAGTTCACCACGTCACTTTGGGGCCAAGCCAAACAAGAATTCGAGTTGGACACGTTCAGGAATCAGATTCGGACTGCTGCGTTGGTACCAAGTTCAAACGGGCATAACTTCCTCATACGGACTCCGATTGGGACGTTCTTGTACTTCATGGAAAGCTTAGGAAGTCTATTTTCCAACGGATCTGACCTCATCTTCAAATTCCATCTGAGCCGGCCGCAATCATTAAAAGACTCCACGTTGGTTTCTGAGTCCGAGTCAAAAAGGGTGATGCGCCACCTCCACGAATTGAGATCCCCTGCCTTCAAAGTCAGTGACTTTGGGTCACTAACACGTGGGCCCACGAGCCGTGGGGCCCACGCGTCAGTGACCCAAAGTCACTGACTTTGAAGGCAGGGGATACGCGTCCCACCTCCACTTGGGCCCATGGGCCTTGTAACCCTAGGGCGTGCCCTTGGACGCCCCCTGGTCGTCCTCCCTATAAAGGAGCCGCCGCCTCCATTGTTAAGACTTGGATTTCGTTGAATTTAGGTTTAGCCATTGTGCAAACTTTTGTTCTTCAGTTGTGTCGGACGACCACCTGTCAAGACATCTTCGGAATCCCACCTTTGTGATTCGCAATACAATTTGTGCTTCATTCATATTCGCAATATCAGATTGCCTACATCTTATTCTTGCTAGTTCTTCGATTGCTTGCAGGGATTGAACTTCGTGTTCAGGTTGATCGCGCTTCCAGTGAGATCAATAACATCTCGGAGTTGGTTCAGCGATTGCTAAGGCACAAGCGACGTCGTGTGTTTGTAGTCGGATCGCCAGGGTCACCTCCACCCAAAATCGATAGTTATCAATCTCATCGAAAGATCGGGCATCTCGTCTTCATCAAGTGGTATCAGAGCGCCAGGTTGCTCGGTGAGAATTTCCAGTTTAGTAGATTAGATTGCTATTCCTTACCTAGAGTACACAAAAACCAAAAAAAAAAAAAATAGCAGTAGATCAATCTGTCCAAACCAGTCTTAGCCTCGCAATTTTTCTTTTCAGTACATTGCATTGTTGAACTTTCGGTTGCATCGTCGTGTCCTTTGCTGGTCTTAGTGTCTAGTTCCTCTAGAGTTTCGAGTTCTGTTCACGTTTTGGTCTCACCGCTGCAGTTACTCCATAGGGAATTGAAGTTGATCAAGCCAAGGTTGAAGCAATCCAGAGTTGGCCGACTCCTAACACAGTCACACGGGTGCGGAGTTTTTTAGGACTTGCTGGGTTCTACCGCCGCTTCGTGAAGGATTTCAGCACCATCGCCGCACCATTGAATGAGCTTACCAAGAAGGGCGTGCCATTTGTTTGGAGCACCGCACAGGAGAACGCCTTCACCACATTGAAAGATAAGTTAACACATGCACCCCTACTCCAACTTCCTGATTTCAATAAGACTTTTGAACTAGAATGTGATGCTAGCGGAATTGGAATTGGTGGTGTGTTGTTACAAGAAGGCAAACCTGTAGCATACTTTAGTGAGAAATTGAGTGGGCCTAGTTTGAATTATTCTACTTATGATAAGGAGTTATATGCACTTTTTCGAACATTAGAAACTTGGCAACATTATTTATGGCCCAAAGAATTTGTTATACATTCTGATCATGAATCTTTAAAGCATATTCGAAGTCAAGGTAAACTGAACCGTAGACATGCAAAGTGGGTTGAATTTATTGAGTCTTTTCCTTATGTCATAAAACACAAGAAGGGAAAGGAGAATGTTATTGCTGATGCTTTGTCTAGAAGATATTCCATGCTATCACAACTTGACTTCAAAATTTTTGGATTAGAGACTATTAAAGAGCAATATGTGCACGATGCTGATTTTGCGAAAATCCTGTTGAATTGTCAAGAAGGGAAAATGTGGAATAAGTTTGTCATTCATGATGGGTTTGTGTTTAGAGCCAACAAGTTGTGCATTCCTATTGGTTCCGTTCGTCTGTTGTTGTTACAGGAAGCACATGGAGGCGGGTTGATGGGACATTTTGGTGTGAAGAAAACGGAGGACATACTTGCTGATCATTTCTTTTGGCCAAAAATGAGACGGGACGTCGAGCGCTACGTTGCTCGCTGCACTACATGTCAAAGAGCTAAGTCACGACTTAATCCTCATGGTTTATATATGCCTTTACCCGTTCCTAGCGTTCCGTGGGAAGATATTTCGATGGACTTTGTTTTAGGATTGCCTAGGACCAAGAAGGGGAGGGATAGTATATTTGTGGTTGTTGATAGATTTTCTAAGATGACCCATTTTATACCATGTCATAAGAGCGATGATGCTACCCATATTGCTGATTTATTCTTTCGTGAAGTTATTCGCTTGCATGGTGTGCCCAATACTATAGTCTCAGATCGTGATACTAAATTCCTTAGCCATTTTTGGAGAACTCTATGGGCTAAATTGGGGACCAAGCTGTTATTTTCTACTACTTGTCATCCCCAAACTGATGGACAAACTGAGGTTGTGAATAGAACTTTATCTACCATGCTTAGGGCTGTGTTGAAAAAGAATTTAAAAATGTGGGAAGAATGCTTGCCTCATGTTGAGTTTGCTTACAATCGTTCATTGCATTCTACTACAAAGATGTGCCCTTTTGAAGTTGTTTATGGTTTTGTGCCTCGTGCTCCTATTGATTTAATGCTTCTTCCATCTTCGGAGAAATTGAACCCTGATGCTAAACAGCGTGCTGAATTAATTTTAAAAATGCATGAGACAACTAAGGAGAATATAGAACGCATGAATGCTAAATATAAACTTGCTGGTAGTCAGGGGAGGAAACGTTTAACTTTTGAACCTGGGGATCTTGTTTGGTTGCATTTAAGAAAAGATAGGTTCCCTGAATTGAGAAAATCGAAATTGATGCCAAGAGCTGATGGTCCCTTCAAGGTGTTAGAAAAGATTAATGATAATGCATACAAGCTTCAACTGCCTGCAGATTTAGCTGTGAGTCCCACTTTTAACATTGCAGATTTAAAGCCCTACTTGGGAGAAGAGGACGAGTTTGAGTCGAGGACGACTCAAATGCAAGAAGGGGAGGATGATGAGGACATCCCTTCCATGGATACAACTCAGCCACAGCAAGTGTTACAAGGACCACTCACTCGAGCTCGTGCTCGTCAACTTAATTACCAGGTGAATTCATTCCTAGGTTCATATATTACTGAGAATAGACCGCTACCTAATGCAAGTGATTTAATTGTGCTTAGGAACCTGGGAAAGGATGAAGGAGAGGGACGTGGAGTCATGGACATGCCTGGATGGAATAATGGAGTTCACCACGTCACTTTGGGGCCAAGCCAAACAAGAATTCGAGTTGGACACGTTCAGGAATCAGATTCGGACTGCTGCGTTGGTACCAAGTTCAAACGGGCATAACTTCCTCATACGGACTCCGATTGGGACGTTCTTGTACTTCATGGAAAGCTTAGGAAGTCTATTTTCCAACAGATCTGACCTCATCTTCAAATTCCATCTGAGCCGGCCGTAATAATTAAAAGACTCCACATTGGTTTCTGAGTCCGAGTCAAAAAGAGTGCTGCGCCACCTCCACTTGGGCCCATGGGCCTTGTAATCCTAGGGCGTGCCCTTGGACGCCCCCCTGGTCGTCCTCCCTATAAAGGAGCCACCGCCTCCATTGTTAAGACTTGGATTTCGTTGAATTTAGGTTTAGCCATTGTGCAAACTTTTGTTCTTCAGTTGTGTCGGACGACCACCTGTCAAGACATCTTCGGAATCCCACCTTTGTGATTCGCAATACAATTTGTGCTTCATTCATATTCGCAATATCAGATTGCCTACATCTTATTCTTGCTAGTTCTTCGATTGCTTGCAGGGATTGAACTTCGTGTTCAGGTTGATCGCGCTTCCAGTGAGATCAATAACATCTCGGAGTTGGTTCAGCGATTGCTAAGGCACAAGCGACGTCGTGCGTTTGTAGTCGGATCGCCAGGGTCACCTCCACCCAAAATCGATAGTTATCAATCTCATCGAAAGATCGGGCATCTCGTCTTCATCATACTCAGTCCCGTACCCCTGGCTATGGCGAGTGCACACGCGAACATGCGTCTTTGTTTATACTCAGGCCCGTCACCTTTGGCTACGGCGAGTGCACACGCGAACGTGCGACTTCGATTTATACTGCGGGAGCGCGCGCGCTGGCGAAGCCTGCGCGCGCCTTCGCCACGTGCTTGCGCACGATGAAGAAATATTAGCGACAAACGGCGATCTTCATTACATCCCCGTTTGTGCGGGAAGCAATTACAAGGGGTGGATGTACTAACCATTTGCCCTTGGTGCGGCCGAAGCCTCTAGTCGCTAGACCTCTACAGGGCCCGCCAAGGCGCCTCCGAATGGCCCCGCGGACCACCGCGTTGTGACGCCGGCGCCGACTCTAGGAGCGCCGTTGGACTTCGCGACGCGGGCACCTGGTACCTGGCTCGATGCGCCGGGCCATATCCTGGTCGCCTCGGACGGTGATGATGGCCCGGGGACCCGGGATCTTCATGCATAGATAGCCGTGATGTGGTACCGCGCCGAAGGAGTTGAGGATTGGGCGCCCTAATATGGCATTGTAGGGGTACGGAAGGTCGACCACGTCGAAGGTGGCATCTTCGGCCCGCACATTGTCATCTCGGCCGAAGGAGACTTGAAGACCTACTTGTCCCAGCGCCCGCAGGGGTTGTCCCCCGAAGCCCTGCAGTGGGACTCCCGAGGGCCCTAGGCGGCTTCGAGGGATCCCCATCTGGTCGAAGGCCGCCGCAAACAATACGTTCGCGGAGCTACCGCCGTCCACTAGGGCACGCCCCACGTCGCATCCCGCGATAGTGACCCGGATGACCAGGGGGTCCTGATGAGGGAAGTCCACGCCTTGGGCGTCGCCGGGTGTGAATGTGACTTCGTGCCGCGCCCAGTCCGGGGGTGCTTGCGCTGGGTATGCCGCCACATGATGTAGTCTTCGCGCATAGGCCTTCTGCTGCCGTGCTGAGGCGAATTCCAGCGCAGAGCCTCCGGATATGACGTTAATGATCCTGCGGTGGGTTGCCTCCGGAGCCTGCAGCGACAGGAGGCCCTCCCGAGGCTGCTGTACGTGAGCCTGGATCCGTAAGGTGCCTTCCTGGGGTTGCATCCCTTGTGCCTGTACCTGCACGGGGGCCTCGTACGGGAATTGGACATGGGCCACCGCAGGCGGACGCGTCTCTAGGTTCCTGTCCCTAGCGACGCTGTCACGGAGCGCCGCGATGGAGGTGCAGGTGCGGGTATCGTGATTGCCGCGGCCGTGGACTACGCACCACAGTCCCTGGTGCTGGTCGTCGTAATCCCCACGACCCTTATCATCGCGGCCCCTGCCACGGCCGCACCCCCGGCCAAGGCGCCCCCGACTGCCTCGGCCCGCGGGAGCACCCTCGTCGGACCCGCCTTCGATGTCGAGGACGTACCGGTTTCGCCTCGACCTCTGCTGGCCGCGCTTGGGCTGATCGGACGACTCCTTATGCGAGGCGTCCCTGCGGTCGGGCGCGTCCCTGGACGACTCCTGCTTACGTTTTCCCTTCGAAGAACCGCCCTTCAGCGGATCTTCGGCTTTTGCCGAGGCTCCGGCCTGGTTGGTGTCGGAGTCGTCACCTTGTCTTCGCCACGCGTCTTCCTCCGCCCTAACATATTCTTCCATTTTGTCGAAGAGCTTCGCCACCGTCTTGATTGGCTTTCGCGCGTTGTACTCGGCCATCGGGCCCGGGCGGAGGCCCTGTATGGCTGCATTAACGATGGTGGTTTCGTTAACATCTTTCACTTGGCATCGAATCTTGGCGAAGCGTTTGAAGTAGTCCCGGAGCTTCTTCGAGGGTTTTTGCTTCACAGCAAAGAGTTGGTCCGCGTCGACTCGGTCGACGTAATTTCCTTGGAAGTTATTGTGAAGGCGGACGCGGAGCTGCTCCCACGCGTAGATGGAGCCCGGCTCTATGGTAAAGAACCAAGAGAGCGCCACTCCTTACAGCGCGAGGGGGAGTCCCTTCGCCTTCGTGGTGTCGTCTCCGCCCGCGGCTTCGATCGCGGTTTCGTACACGCGCACGAACTCACGGGGGTCCGTGTCGCCTTTGTACGAGTCGACGGCGCTAGGGAACTTGAAGTCTTCGGGCCATGCCGCTTGCTGCAGCCCCGCCGAAAGCAGGGACTCCGAATCTACGCGCCGCAGCGGCACGCGGCTAGACGTGGGGGCTTCGCGACTGTCCGCCCTCTCCGGCGTGGGCTCGGTCGCGATTGCCGGCGCGGCCTGCTGGCTCCGAGCCTCTTGCATATCTCGGACGGCTCCGCGAAGGTCCCCTAGCTCCCGCTGAAACGCGTTGAGGGCCGCCAGTAGGGCGCTTTCCACCGCCTGTGCGGGCGGGGTCGCCGGTGCTCCCAACGGGCGGATCGGCGCGGGGACGACCGCGTCGCGAGGTCCCGAGCTGCCGGTCGCTCCGTCGTGGCTACCTCGAACCGCCCGGTCCGCGCCGCCGGCGAGAGTTGCAGTGGGGGCGGCGAGGTCGGCTGTCGTTGCGTCGGCGGGGTCGGTTGTCGCTGCACCCGCATCGACGTCTTCGACCGCGGGGTCCGTCCCCGTAGCGCCGGTGACGGGGCGGGTCGTCGCGGTGCCGGTGACGGGGTTGGTCGTCGCGGTGCCGGTGACGAGGTTGGTCGCCACCGCGCGAACGTCGACGTCTTCGGCCACCGCGCCTGCGTCGCCACCCGCGCCCGCCGCTGCCGATGCCGAAGCCCTGGTACTCATACGACGCTCCGGCCCGGCTGCCTTCTTTCCCTTCGCCGCCGCTGAAGAAGCTTTTTTCGGTGCCATCCTTCTTCTTCGGTCTTCAGGCTTGCTCCTGTCCTCCCCACGGACGGCGCCAACTGTTGTGGTTACAGACCAAACAAAGAGAGATGATAGTGGAGAGGTGGGAGTGTTCTATCTCACCCTCCCCCTCATCTTGATACGAAATGCTAGCCATGCCCTCTGAAAACAACCAACATATTACATATATAGTGCACGACAATCATTACACAGATCTCACAAGTGAATTAAACTAAATGAAGTACATTTCAATGAATTATTTGATTAAGCACAATTGAGTGATTACAATTGTATCAAATGTTTCAACATCTAATCTTCATCACTGGGGTAGAACTCTAGTCTTGTTTAAGTTAGCCTCAGCTATTGCAAACGAAGGGAAGACTACAATAAAGTTGTGTATGGATTAAAAGGAAATGAGTTTACCTATCAAGTGTTTGTTGCACACGGGTGAAGTCATGGTTCCTCCTAAGTAGGGAATCAATGTATATTGTCTTGCTCCACTTTGGTACAATCACAATCAAAATCCAATGACCCCTAGTTATGTATGTTCTCATAGTGATTAATCCTAAGTTTATGTTACGTATAAAGTATAAATAAAACTTGTATGGCAATTAGTAAAGCACTTATCCCTGGTTGAAGGATATCACGATGTAGTCCTTGTCACTGTGAGTAAGCAATCCCCTCGTTATGTAATCTTGGATGAAGGGTGTGTTATCGATGATGGATTGCTTAGAGACAAGTGTGGGTCGAGGAAACCTACTGGTTCTCGCCGTTGCCGGACTTGTTGGATCATAGATCTAGACATAATCAATAAGTTATGATATTTATCGGTATTACGTGAATGTAGAACTTGATTGTACAGTACACTTACAGTGTCCAGCATCGTAGAAGTGAGGCGTCGAGTTTGAGGTTGAATAGTAAGAAAAAGTCTTTGAAGGTCACGATGAAGTAGCTCGAGTCATGAAGGAAATACACCTCCGTGTATCTCACGGTGAATCCACTATGCTAGTTTGCCTTCATGTTGGACCTCTGCATGTACCAGGTATGCAAAGTATTGTAAGCCAGTCCAAACCTAGGTAATTGTGACTCGGGGACCAATGACACTCCGAGCAGGAACTTTCATTCTCCGGGAGGTGCATTAATCTTCTTCGATTGGGTCTTAGTGTCTCGCTTGCGATACATTTTCGGTGTCGCCTTCATGGGAGCCGATGCGCCGGTCATTTGAAGAGGAGCTTGAAGTGGAGTCATAGAGCGTTCTGTTTAATAGGCATGGTTGTGTGGAGATCACGACACGAAGGGGTCCAAAGTGGTGTCCCTCTTGGGCCACTGGACGAATATGTTTACGACATCCTCTAGTATCATGATTTCTCTGTTTGGGGGCCTCTCCAACGAGATGACATTGAAAACGTCATTAATCATGTCCACCTGGACTTTCGCAAAACCAATCTCTATCTGGGAACTATGCACCAACATCCCTAGTAGGCATGGATACGCCAACCCCACCCAACATCAACGGGAATGGAGCCAACAACCCTGATTCTGAGGATGCACGGTATAGCCTCCTACATAATGATACACGATGAGCTAAGGCATCCACTAGGTCTATCTATGTAGCATTTAAGAGATGTACATTACCTGTTTATCATCGATAGTAAGTGGGCATCGCTATGTTCAGAAAGTGGCGCGAACATGCAGCTACTCCGATGTTGAGGGGGACTGGGTACCATAATAACAGGGGTGGCTTGCGACTAGTTACAGACTTCTCTCAATTCTTTCCTCAATGCATATGTCTCTTCTCGAAGTGAGACAGTTATATCCTCAAATTTTGCATCAAAGTCTCGTTTCATACTTTTCTTGCGCTCAGACTTGGATCTCTTTTTACTCCTATACGTCTCGGAGTCGTTTGGAAATCCGTGCCTCCAAGATACGTAAACCCCTAGGCCTTGAGCGTGACCTAGATGCTCCTTGTTTCCCAGGGCCATGGATAGTATATCCCTCTCAATGTCTGCTTGGAAGGAGCCTTTAGAAGATTCGATAGTCAATATTTGCTGCAATAGGCGATAATATTATTTTAGGCTCCATGAAGTTATGGACCTATTAACGTCTAGATAGTTTAACATATCTTACTAGGTGTTGGGACACTTCCTCGTTTGCGGGGTTTTTGAAAGAGGCAACACCCGAATACGTGGTTGATGACCTCGCTCTTAACCAATTTTGGGTGCGCTTGTTTGTGATCTTGACAAATAGTGGGGAGGCCTCCGATCGGATTGCAACCTCATCCTCCATTGCGAGATTTTACCCACGTACCAGCGGTGTCAAGTCTGTGGGAGTGAGTGTTTCATGCCTAGATAGCCTTGTGCGCCGCACTTTCCTGTTGAAATTTAGTTATCGTCTTCATTCGCATAAAGACCTCCTATGTTTTTAGTAACACAAAAAGATACCTCGTAAAGGGCGTGTGATCCTTGGTCATTACTGCGTGCAAGTGTGATCTTGAAGGTCTTCCACACTTTTCCCATATCGAGTAGCGCATGCCGTTGCACGCCCTCCTACACTTTTGCTGAAATCTCGAACGAATTTGAAATTTTCGTCCAAAGCACATTTCTCTTGTCTTCTGTCAGACCTTTCCAGTTTGATATGGTGATAGGGACCTGTTCCCTTCCAATTATCCCGTAGGTAGTCTGAAATACTACCGCTGCTTTCTTCTGTTGCAGAGGGACTCTATCCGGAGAGACCTCCGTGATGATCATTCGACCCGCTGGCCTTTTAAATACTTCTTTGCCATGCTTAGTTACCCTAGCCTTTTGAGCATCAGATCCAATCAGCGACATCGATGACGATATCTTTCTTTAAAACAACTGTTTATGATATTAGTATTAGTTTAAATTGATTTCATCTTTCCTTAAAGTTTTCATCTTCGCATTGATTTCATAAGAATTTCAATAGTACAAACCCTTTTTTACTTGACACACTTAAATATTTGCTTCATGCCCTTTCAAGGCCTATGTGGCATATATTATTGTTAAAAGATCCCTTTGGAATAGTAACATGGCATTCCAAATTGATCTTGTAGCAATAACATGAAATTCTCCTCATCTTGTAGTAATGTAATTCTACCACATCATTAAAAGTATAAACATAAAGCAAAAAGCATGATGACTGCTGAAATGAGCATAAAGAGCATTCTCAAGAACAGGGAATCAACTAAGATTAGCATAAAGCTCAAATGTTAGTTTAGTGCTCTTAGATATAGGGTACATAAGAATTAATCTTGGCTGTCTTACTACTATGGTCTATACTCTTCATTAATTGGATATAACAAATGAGATTCAAACTTTGAGCTCTTAAATAACATATTACTTATCTACCAATACTAAGGCCATGGAATACAAATAGATCTCGAACAGTACTACCAAATTTAATTGCTGAAACAACACATACACAATCCAGGAGTGCTGAGATTTGCCTACATAAATGCGGTTATTAAGGTGTGACAGGCTCAGCTCAGTTCATGTAACCCAATTCCAGCGTTAACACTAATATGATCCTATGGTACACAGCAATTACACGAATGTTTTGAATTCAAATGCTAAGCGGGCATTAAATTCACTTCCCATTCTGTCATGTGCCAAGTTCTTGTCTAACTCGAAAGCACCGTAGAGCCAAAAAAAATGCACATACCATAACATCGTTCATCACATGAATATACCTTCGGTTAGGTTGCTCCAAGTAATCAATTTTAACAGTTGCCTTGCCATAAAAAAAAACACGGCTGCTTCTCTTCAGTATAGCTGCTATAGTATATCCCAATGCCATCAAACCATTAAGAAGAGGTACATTGACTTCAAAAGTAATCCTTCGTGATATGATAAAAGGATTATCAGTCATCTAGTGAACAGTGAACACTAAGGCAAACGGCAAGAGTTTGTTTAGTGCATATAGGATAGGATAGTAAGAACAAACAAAAGGTACAATAGGGTATATCTAAGGTAAGTATCATGGTAGAGATCCCCATAAATTTTCAAAGACTGACCGAATGAACCAAGCTAAGAAAAGGAAGCACTGTTAAGACTTGGCTGGTCTTTCCTTTTTTTATGCTCACTACATAATTAAGCTTATGAATTAACAGGTGCTATGGTGGTCAAAATCTGAATATTGTACCAAGGTGAAGCTTCCTAGAACCTACATGTATTGAATAAAAGGCAGTGACTAAAAAAGTGAGAATGCATATAAAGTGGACCTTAAAATGCAATACTTGCAGTAGAGCAGCCAACAATATCTTTCACAAATGCATAGTATGTGACCATTAAACATAAAAATGGCATACCTCAAACATCGGATTATATTTCCCTTCCCTGTTCCGCATTCTCAAATAAGATTGGCATGCTTCTGGATCTTCACCTGGTGGAAGTAGATATATATCATAGGTTTCTTCATTCTTTCTGTTTGGCTTTGATTTGATCGGGGGTCATTTTGATAAATCATAAGAAAACTATTTTGTATTATAGTTATCCTATTGGTGAAAAATTCAACAATCAGCCATCTTGCCATCAAAAAACAGTAGATTACCAGGACACGTATGAAAATAGAGAACATAATTATGTTACGCATTTAGGCATACCTTCAGAATGTACATAGGATTTTGGAACCATGAGAAAGGGTTGAACTTGTTGATAATTCTTATATGTGATGTCTGCAAACATGGCTCGATGAAAGCCTTGTATATTGGATAAATGTGAAAATACAGTCTTTCATCTTGTTAAACCGCATGTTTGGATGAAAGAGGTACTATACATGCAAATATGAAACATGAAACTGCTGATGGATTTTCTGTTCTGATCTATTATAGGGGGGAAAAAATCAAGGAAAAAGCATATATAGAGTCAAGCCAAAAGGTTGAAGCAACCATTTCTGAGATCTTACAAATTATTTCCTCAGGCTCATGGCCAGCTCGCAGTATGTCCAGGTCGAAATGAACACCACCAGTGACAGAAACATGCAAGTTCACTATTGGCTATAACTTTTCACTCAATGCATAGATACTTTCAATAATAACAATACGGGAGCTAGGGACATGAACTGTTCTGTTGGCCATAAGGGAAAAAATATTAGAGCAGATAAGAGCAAGCTGAAATATTAGCCAAGTTTGTAATACTGTCAGGTGGTAATGATTATGCAAGAAAGCTTTACCTGTATCCAGTCCAGTAGCTCATGCTGAAATCATATATTGGTCGTTAGACATGTATGAAACTCACTAATACTTCCATTGTATCATTAGTGTGCATACTAATACCTGGATGAAAGAGGTACTATACATGCAAGTATTAGTGTGCATGCTGAAATCATCTTTGTAAGAGGTACTATAAAACTGACTAATACTCCTATTGTATCATTAAGCATATGCCATAATGTATGCTATTATCAGTGCTCAGGTGTGCAGTTGCAAGAAAGAACTATAAGAGCATCTATAGAGGAATGTAATGTCAATTCTCTCTTATTGCTTATTACAGAAATCTTTGTCTTGTGACGGAAGTAGCCATCCAAATTAGTGAATGATAGCACAAGATGCAAAGTGCTTGGAGGCAGCTTAGGGGTTACCATCAAAATTGCCATCAACCATGCAACTCACATCATTGTAGTTGTCCATTGGTATCACAACAACATTGTGCACAAGAGAACATGACGATGCTATTGAACCAACACAACACAAATCCATGGTGTCAAAACAAAATTATGCAGCGAACTCAAAACTCACTAATCTAATACTAAAAGAGGCGGCGCTAGTCTATTAACTGTACCTTCCTGAACTACAGGCTGCGAAATCAGCCGCTGACAAATCACTCTGAAATCACCCCCAAAACGGGAATCATTGGGTAGGGATGCCGGGGATCCGAGGGGCCCACCACGTCGCCGGAGATGAAGCGGAAGCCGAGGAGGACGAAGTGGAGGGGTCTCTGAGATCTGATGAATTATTTTCTCAGGCTCATGGCCAGCTCGTTGTATTTCCCTTAGGACCCTCTTTACCAGGGCAAAATGAACACCACCAGTGACAGAAACATGCAAGTCCACTATTGGCTGTAACGTTTCACTCAATGCATAGGCGGGAGCTAGGGATATCAACTTTTTTATTGGCCATAAGGAAAAAATAATATTAGAACACGTAAGAGAACGATGAAATATGAGCCAAGTTTCTAATACTGTAAGGTGGCAATGATTATGCAAGAAAGTTGTACCTGTATCCAGTTCAGTGGCTCGTATTGAAATCATATATTGGAACCTGAACTGACCTTCCTTCCTTCAGACCATGAAAATTTTTCAACAGTGTGTCATAGTATGTTAGATGTGGACCTGACCAAACATTACAAAGTACAAACATCAATTCCTCTAGTTAGCATCACTGCTGGGTATGGGGAGAGGGAGTTTACTCGAGGGTACTGACTTGCCTATACTTCAATGAATACAACTTCTAACAATAAAACTCACTAATACTTCCATTGTATCATTAAGCATATGCAATGGCTTATGTTATTATCAGTGTACAGGTGTGCAGTTGCAAGAAAGAACTATAAGAGCATCTGTAGATGAACGTAATGTCAATTCTCTCTTATTGCTTATGACAGAAATCTTCATACATAAATTTTAATCCAAAAGTTAATTACTCATCACAACCATGGGGTAACCTCCACATGGTCTCACACCACCGTAGTCAATGACCAAGGTGCACACAGAAAACACATGCAGTCGAAAGCCAGTATGTGGTCGTAATAGTTTAGACTTTAGAGTGTGATTGAGAGATCTATGACCATTGAGCGATTGAAACCGAGTAGAAGTACTGGAGGCGCCTAACTGAGACCATCAGATGTGGATGAAAATCGTCGAGCATTTGTAACCGACTGCGGTCGTAAACAACTCGTAAGGTAGTGGGGGCACACGACCACGAGATCCACGACCATCGAGTAGTCGAAAACTTGATCGTGGTCAAAAAACTGGCATCAGTCGTAACTTTCATGGAAGAACAGAGGAAAGTACAGAGTTCACAACCGCCAGATCCAAACTCCATAGAACTTTTGAATCAAAGATCAACTGGCCATAAAACTTTGTACACAACAAGATTAAGGTCTCAAGAGGTTGCTCTAATCTTTAATTGAAAACTTATTACCCAGGTTGAGACCTTTTTGCAATTTGATCAAGAGCGCACATGAACCGAGTTCAAGAACTGAAGTCGCTGATCAGAACCGCTCATGGGTCAAAGAGAGCTAAGATGGCTTCGGTTATATTCCCACCTGTCACTGCGATTCAGAGCATCAACGAGATCAAGCCAAGAACACCTCCAGATCAAGAAGAGAGAGGAACAGAACAGAGAACATAGATGATATGGGGTCGCCCGATCTTCTTGACGTAAGATCAAGATACGTGGATTTGAAGAACCGTAGTGATCCCTTGATGCCAATGCAAGGGTTAGCACTCTATAATTTGCCCAACCACACGTGCGGAACTTCACGACCACAAGATGAAGTCCAATCGTGCTCCCAATTCCCAGAAGAAAGGTTGAACGATCTTGATTTCGACGAACTCCCAATTCTTCCCTCAAGTTGGTTCAGCCAACAGAAAGAACAGGAGTAATCTATTATCAAAAGTGGCCTGAAGAAAAATAGGTGGTGGCGGCTTCTTAAAGACAACCCTAACCTCCGCATGCACGCACTTGGGCCTAAGAACGAGCTCAATCTGGTTTACGAATCCTAAAGCAATTCGGAATTGAACACTAGCTAATTACATGACTGAATTAAATAATCTCAGCCCACTATTGGCACGTAGGCCCACAAACTCCTCAATTGGCGCATGGACTCTTCTTCTAGTCTTGGGCTGCATTTCCTCTCATGTTTGTGGTGCCCCTTCCTCCCTCGCCTCCCTCTGGTTCACCACTTGTAGCATTAAACAATTCTCCATCTTCTCTTGATAGAAACCTTCGGGATATTCTCAGCATCCTCCTCTTCTTGAAGAAAAGCCGTTCTCGGCTTTTGATAGCCTGAAATTGTACTAAACAAAGAATACAATGTGTATGCATAGTATATATATTTGTCAGTTACACTCCTTCCATCTGTCACATTATGATTACCTGGAGGTGTAGTAAGCAAAAAGAACAACACATATACATGATATATGTATGAATCAATTATTGTGTCATTCTCACTGTTTTACACAAACCAATTAATACTACAACAACAATGAAATGCATACATTGCAATGTTTTCATTGACATTATTCTCCCTCCCATAAGAAAAAGTTGTCCTCGACTTTGCGAAGTACATGGACATGTCATTAATGGGCAAAACTAGATCAAATGGTTCAAATATGGAAGAGAAAATTTTAAGTGCCTTCCTTGCTTCAACTGCGCTACTCTGATTATTTGTATATGAGCATACATTAAAAGGGGAACAAGTAGGCACAAAAAATCTTTCACAACAGCAAGCACTATTGTTGAACCTCATCTCATTGTAATCATGACATGGTATAAAAAGGTTGTTTATCCAAAATATGCAATTTCAATTCAGCAAGCTTATCACATGTAATGCATATTTGATAAACATAAAACTTGTCATCTACACCATAATCTTCGATCAAATTGAACTTATAGGTGCTAACTAGTGATTTTAGACATAAAATTTTAGCATGGCTTTCAATCACACTAGATAGCTCTCTAGGTTCATCGAACATGATATAATACAAAGAATTACTAGGAGATATTCGAGTAAGAACTTCCTTATGAGTAATTAATTCCACATTATATAAATTGACCAAAGAAATTTCAGAACATGGAATTTTTGATTGAACACATGAGTTCTCACAATTAAATTTAACACCAATATGGTTACCTTTATGATTCTCTTCAGTTGATGCAGGTGCTGTAGATATCAAATCATCATGATGTAACAACGGGGCAGCAAGTACTTCATCTTCAACTGTGGTTATCTTCTCATCAGTTTTCGCTAGTGGTGCCGGTTGTGGAACATTCGACTCCTCTTCGTTAATGTCAACCTGCACAATTTGGGAAGCAACACTAGAAGTAGAGAGTAAGTCGTTAGTATAAAAAGTAATCTCATTTTTCGCATCATCTATTTCTCTCTTTTCTTGTTGTATATTTCTCTCACTCTCAATTTGGATGCTCTCAACCTCACGTTTGGTGGAATCACACAACTCACTGCTTTTTTTACTCTCACTCAATTTGGCTATGTGGCACTCATCCACACATGGGTTTTGATACATCTCAAGTGTTGTTTGTAGCAACGGGGCAGCACTACTTACCTTCCTGACCGAAGGGAAAGTCCCATGCTCGGTCATCTTCTCATGAGTCACACTAGTTGTGGCATAAGAACTGAAGTAGGGGCTTGGATGAAACTGTGGTGTATGCGTATCCATAAGCCTCTTCTCCTCCTCCTCAATAGCACAACTCACAAGATCATGCACGCTACTAAAATATTTATATTGAAGTGCAGCAGCAACTTACAATTCAAGCCTTTTTTGAAGTATACCTTTTCCTTTAATGCACTGGTGACACCGGCATGACGCAATGCACGCTTCAGCTCATAGTAATAATCTTGAACAGTGTTACTCTCTTGTGTGATGCTCTCGACATGGTGAAGCAATTCCCGCTTATAATAGGTTGGCACAAATTCATTTCTCATAATCACCTTCAAATTTGTCCAAGGTCTAATGAATCATTTTCCAGATATTTGTTGCCACCAACTATAAGCATAGTCTTTAAACGTCATAGTGGCTCACATTACTTCTTGATCTTTTGGAAGCTTCTGAAATCTAAAATCTTTCTCCAATCGCCATTCCCACTCAAGATACTCCTCTGGATCTTCACTTCCACAGAACGGAAGAAACAAATTTTTGGGTTTGGAATTGCACAAAGAGGAACGAAATACTGAAGATTCATTCCTATTTGGTTCACACCGAGTGAAACGAATTGTTGAATATCCTGTCATGGTTAGTTATGCAACATATATATGTGTGGAAATCACTCAATCTCATTGTTTTCTCTCCCAAGTAAAGTTCTTACCCTTCCGAAGTGAATTAAGGCCAATAAAAACTTACACCTGGTAGAAGTGACAACAGCACAGTGATGATCAAGCAAATTTAAGAATGTTCACTACTTGCACAACAATGGTTATATGGTGGAGCTTGGTATGAAAGTGTTTATCCTACACAATCTGAATTTCACAATGTTGTAAGATTAAGTAATAATCCAAGCTAGAAACTTTGCCCAAGTGCTGATCCAATAGGTTTAAGTGAAGTATATGAATGCACACGCAAAGATCAATGTGATTTAATGCAAATAAAGGAATGAGCTAGTTGGAAGCAATCTGAAACTAATGATGAAATATCTCGTTTTGCACCAAGTACTAGAAGAGATGCTAGGCAATTGAAATAACAAGAATAAAGGACACAAGATTGCTCAAGAAATTTAGTGACTCAAACTGAAATTATGAACTAGAACCACTCACCCAAATTAGCCTTCTTGCACTCTTTTTTTCTCGGTTTTTTTGTTGGCCTCTTTTTTGTTGCTACGCTGCCACTGACCCAAATATCTTCAAATCACTCTCTCTCTCTCTATCTCTAAACTTTGAATTTGTTTTTGTTCGGCCAGAGTGGGTGATGCATAAGCCCAATGTTCAGCTATAAGTATTCAGAAGCAGCCCTTAGTGCAATATCAATGACTAGTCTCAAGTATTCAAAGGATTTAAGTGAATATCGTATGTATGGTGTTCGGCTGTATGGTGTTCCGAACACAACTCTTCTCTTGGATTTCGGATAGCACTTCCCTAGAGTTGGTTTCGGATGACAAAATTCCAAATGGATTCAGAAGTGGATAGCTAGCCAAAACCGACTTGGATTCTAGGGCTGTACTCGGATTGCTATGGGAAGAGTTGTATACACGGATTCAACTCTAAGAGTAAATTGAATCTACTTTTTTTTGGAGCTAATTGAAGGATCAACTAGCAGATTTTTGAAGGTTTAATATGATAATGATTAAGCAACACAAAAGACACTAAGATCAGCACCTAAATAAAAAATCTAATAGACTAGAACCTAATAATACTCATATGAAATAACAGATTAATCTAAAGGTTCAAAATTTTTTTGTGGTAATTCTCAGTTTTAATGAACTATAGGACAGAAATAAAAATCCAAAAGTAAGGGTAAATAATCCTACCAAGTAAACTGTGCTCTGATACCAAGATGATACGGGGTCGCCCGATCTTCTAGACGTAGGATCAAGATACTCACGTGGATTTGAAGAACCGTAGTGATCCCCTGATGCCAATGTAAGGGTTAGCACTCTATAATTCGCCCAACCACATGTGCTGAACTTCACGACCACAAGATAAAGTCCTATCGCGCTCCTAACTCCCAGCGGAAAGGTTGAACAATCTTAATTTGAACGAACTCCCAATTCTTCCCTCAAGTTGGTTCGGCAACAGAAAGAACAAGAGTAATCTATTATCAAAAGTGGTCTAAAAAACAATAGGGGGTGGCGGCTACTTAAAGCCAACCCTAACCTCTGCACGCACGCACTTGGGCCTAAGGCCGAGTTCAATCTGGTTTATAAATCCTAAAGCAATTCAGAATTGAACACAAGCTAATTATATGGCTGAATTAAACAATCTTAGTCCACTATTGGCACGCAGGCCCACAAATTCCTCAATTGGTGCATAGACTCTTCTTCTAGTCTTGGGCTGCGTTTCATCTCATGTTTGTGGTGCCTCTTCCTCCTTCGCCTCCCTCTGGTTCACCACTTGTAGCATTAAACAATTCTGGACAGCAACATCTTCATCTCCATCCTCTCTTGACAGAAACCTTCGGGATGTCCTCATCAATAGAGGAAGAACCAAATCGAACCCGAGCAAACTCAAACAGAGATACATAGAAGGTTGACTAAAGATTGATGTATTGCTCAGATGAATGAATTCACAGCCACTCCCCTCGGGAGGACTAGGCTCTAACCCTAGAGCCAACACTCACTCTCAAATAGCCACTCTCCTCGGGAGGACCAAGCTCTAACCCTAGAGCCACACCCACTCTCTAACCTAACTCCCATGGGAGGGAGAGGTGCCAGCCAGCAAGGTTCAGTCGATCTGCTCAACCCAAGCTCTTGCCTCCCCTCTCCTTTTTATAGCCTCACAAGCGAACCCTAGACCTAATAGATCCAACCATTAGTCCAAACCGGGGATAACCGGTTAAACCCACCTAACACCAGGTTCTACTCACGCATGCTTCTCAAAGCAGCTTCCATGTGGCCCAATGACTTGTCGTTAAGCCTCTCACGTGTTCGGATCCCATCGAACCGTCCTCGCTTGCAAACGACCCAAGTCACATGGCGCACCACGTCCTTCTCCTCGCGCATGACAGCAGTCGGTATCCTTGACTGTCTAGACCTCGACTCCTCCTTGAGCCCAATCCCAGTCCACCTGGCCGTTGCCCGTCATGTCCACTTCCGGTAGCTCCTGCTCCGGTTCCTCGTCATCTTGGCTTGCAACCACCTCACCAGCCTCGATCATCTTCGGCATCTCCCTAACCATTCTAGACCACAACACCTCCCTGTACCTAGTCCCGGTCCTCCTAAGCCTCACCATGACCTAGCTCCGAAGTCCTGCAACCAACACAAACAAACAAACCATTGCATAGCACCGCACAATACACAATTTACATAATCAGAATGTATCCAAGAGAACAACTCAGCAAGCACTGGTCTAATACAACTTACGAATACTCTGAAGCACAAGACATGAGGTACTCGTAGCCCATGATGTCCTACCAGTAGTCTACGACCACTTAGCAAGTCGTTACGACCATCACAAAGTCGCTACGACCATGAAACAGCTGCTACGACCATGTAGCAGCCATGACTTTAACAGACCTGGTCGCTACGACTTACGATCACATAGACAGAGTGCTACGACCACTGCACACATTGACTATGACTTTACCAACATGGTCACTATGACTTCGATCACACATGCAGAGTGCTATGACCACTGCACACATTACGACTGCCGATCATGACAAGGTAGTAAGCTACGACCATTGATCACCAATCTGCGACTATCACTCATAGTAGCTGGTTGCTATGACTTACGACTATCGATCACAAGCCAGGCAGAGCTATGACTATCGACCACGACCAGGTAGCGCTACGACTATCAATCATAGCTAGACAGATCTACGACTATCGACCAGCAGAAACTACGACCACCAACTCATAGGAGCACTTGTCGACCACCAAGTCGTAACACCGACTACCAACCACAAAGTCGTAGAATTGACTGCCGACCATAAAGTTGTAGAAATAACTGCTAACCACAAAGTCATAAAATCAACTGCCGACCACAAGTCATAGAATCGACTACCGACCACAAAGTCGTAAAATTGATTGTCGACCACCAAGTCGTAAAATCGACTACGACCACCAAGTCGTAAAATCTACTATGACCACCAAGTCGTAAAGACTTCTGCTGACCACTAAGATGTAAAAGGCACTGCCAACCATCAAGTCGAATGAACAGAAGTCGTAGAGAGAACAACAGTGGTCGTAGGGAGTAGAGATGGCAATGGGTACCCGATACCCGAATACCCGACGGGCTTTACCCGATAAAAAGACGGGTATGAAAAATTTTATGTACCCATGGGTACGTTATTGGGAAAAATCCTCTACCCGCCGGGTAGGCGGGTGCGGGTGTGGGTATATACTACCCATACCCGCCTACCCGCGGGTAATGAATACCCGCATTAGACAACTAGACATCACTCAAATGTTAATTTTATTATCTACTTGTTGTTGATTGTTTATTTGTTTGTCATATGTTGATATGGTCATGTCAAGTATGTTTATGTGATGTACTAATTTTGATCATTAGACGCTTTTGTGCTTGGCATGTATGATTAATGAATGTCTAAATTGATGATATTCTTATGTGTTGAACCGGGTATGCTTGCGGGTACGGGTTACCCGTCGGGTAGTAATACCCGCGCGGGTACGGGTATGGGTAAATTTTCCTACCCGCGTACGGATACGGGTAACCCGACGGGTAAATTTACACCTAGCGGGTACGGGTATGGAATGGCAATACCCGATGGGTATTTACCCGTTGCCATCTCTAGTAGGGAGCAAACTTCTGTACAGACCTCAAAAACCAAACTCAACCACTACACAAACTCTAATCCAAAGGTTAATTACTCATCACAACCATGGGATGACCTCCACATGGTCTCACATCTTGTCCCCGAGATTTGAATAGACTAGAAGGGAGATAAGATGGAGATAGTGAAAAGGATAGGTACCATTGGTCATGGAGGTGCTAGTAGCGGTTCCGTCGGCTTCAGACATTGCAAGACTCATGGTGATTTAGAGACTAGTGCATGGTAGTTCGGCTGCTGTGGTCTACAATATTCTTCTAGGGCAGTCTTTGGGGCTATGATCTTGTCCTTTGCAAAGAAATCAAGTGACTTTGCTCGTAGGGCAATTTCTAGACTTGTGGTCCTCGTCGTAGTTATGACAGTTCACATGGGAATGACTGGCATGATGTCCCTTTTTGCCACAATGGGTGCAGGCATTTGGTTTGTAGGACAATCTTTTAGCTGATGGTGCCTCTCACAATTGGGACAATAGGGAACTAGGCACATGTAGTAGTAGTATCCTGTTTTTCCATATGTAAAGCATGTGCCACCTTTGGCTTGTCATAATGGAGGACAACATTCGGTGACATGTCCTGCCTTATCGCTTTCGAAGCAAGTAGCACTTGGCTGAGCCTCCGGGATTGGTAGTAGGGATCTTGCAAGTGAAACTTGTCCCTTCCCAGGGCATTCATGATTGATACGCCCTTTTTGCCATTGCTGAAATTGGTGACAATGATGTCCCTAGCTTTACCTTGTAGATTCCTTTTGAGACATTCAACTGTATTATGTCCCATGATGCCACAACAGAAACAATCGATCTCCTTGCCTTGCTTCCTCTAAGAGCATTTGCTTGCGTAGTGTCTGGTATCATCGCAATGGAAGCAAATGGCATTCTTGAGGGGTTTGCCTGATGAAGTGCTGTTATTATCTTTGCCATGGTGGTTTCCTCCCAGCAACCCTTGCAAGTTGGGGTTGGGTGAAAACTCAAATTGATAGTTAGGATTTCAAGGGGTACCATCTGGGTTCTTTTGTATACCCCTGGATGATTTCACCTTCTTGGTATGAATTACTCCCAAGGTCCTCCCATAACTTGCCATTGCTAAGTTAGAGAAGGAAGTTCAGGGGAAAAATCTTGACCTTCAGAAGCTATCAAGTCACCAGGCTTTTCCCTTAGTGAAATTGCCAGAACAAGGTGCCAATTTTTCCTCGATCCTCAAGTCAACGTTCACCACTGATCAAAATAACCAAAATGTGCTTTCTCACTCTGTATCTTTTGCATTATCATATCAATCTACCATATATCTTGGCCAAGTACAATTCATGTGAATCGTTCAAAGTATCATCCTTCTTTGACTAGAGACATGATTTAGGCACCTTTCTAATATGGACCTCCAAGACAACAAAGATGGATCTTTAGGCGTTGATCTTAGCTAATACTACTTGTAGTCTTTTCTTCTTATTCGATAACCATGATCGGATATACTTCCAAAATTACATTTCACCATAATTTCTATTCAAACTTGATACATGATTCATGGTAATCCACTATACCATTATCCCACCACAACATTTGTGTCTTCATTACTATTTTCTTAAGTATCCCCAAAAGTATCATAATAGGACTATAAATCCAATTTCAATTTTAATGATTCCCAATTTATTACCACAAGCAATCACCGAAAAATTATGATCTCATCACAATTCTAATTTATAACTCCAACCCATCATATCTGAATTTAGCTCACAAACTCCTTGATATACTGATCAAAATATCTCTAGTCCAAGTTCTAAGTGATACTCCATTAACATTTATTCAATCTACAATCTGCCCAATAGGAATCCAATTTGATCATCCTTTCAACATATGTTTAGTATTACCCGTACAAATGCCTATAACTCACACTTATAGTCTTACTGATTTTAATTATAACTCACATCCAACCATCAGGGGTAACATCCAGCAAAATCCACAAGTACAAGTAACCCCCCAAGGTTAAATCACATGGCTAGATAATTAACTTAATTATCTAGGATCAGGCTCAAGAATCATGGGTAAAAATCTGACTTCTCATTTTACTAGCGATCATCTAAACTAAGTTAATCCGCTAAGTCAATTCTCTTTTGGTTACAAGAGCCTTCAATCTCATCTTTTAATTTCAATTCTAACACATCCTTTGATAAATCACATGACCTTTTAATTCATCCATATATTCCCACAAATTGATCTATAACCAAAAACTATTTTATTCTCTTATTCTTATAATCCTTCAATAAAATCCAATGTTATTACTTGGAATTCTCTACCTCATCACTTAGAGCTCTGCCAGGTAAGAACGTACATTTTGTTCACTTTCAATAATCAATCACGGCCTCCACCATGCCATCGTCCTTCTATTGGTTTATGTTTCAATCTCTAGAATAGGTATCCACCAAAATGTAATCATATCTTAAGTACAAACCCAATATTACCACCTCCTACTGCTACATTGACTTGAATGATCCCACTGATATTCATTATTCCAATGAACATGAGCAACCCACAACTCTGTAATCATTTCTCATGTGGCATCTTCTCCTTAATCATACTACTTCACCCAAAATAAAATTTGTCCCTTTATGATGCAACTCGGTATTCATTCCTCATCAATCACATGCTCTTCACTCTAATTACCTTATTAGTACTCCAATTTACATTCTCCTACAAAGCTAATTCTCTTCCCTGTTTATCTCTAACCAAAGCAAATCGAACCCTTAGGGTGGTCATCCATCCAAGTGAATCCTTACATCAATATAATGCCACACAATCCATCTCGCAGTTTTACCCATGTCAAGTTGTTCCACTGAGTTCAACACTCTTGTGATCTGCCGAGACCCGAATATACAAATCTGGACTCTCTATGTATACTGCACCAGTCTGGGATCATGCTAGTACATACAGTAAAAACATAGATGGAATATCATCCATATTCACGATTAACCAACGAAAAGACTCAAATATTATTAATTATTAGAGTTGTGACCTTATGGCCAAGTTTACACTTTAATAGCTGGAAGAACTTAACAGAACTAGCAGCGAAAACACACAAAAGATGAAGTGGCCATTTGACATGCCCATAGGCAATCGACTGGTAAATGAGACCCTAATCCAAGAAGTCATCAAAGTATCCTTCTTCAGGTATCTCTGATTGATATAGTTCTTCTTCTTCAACTGAGCAAATATGGATATAGCCATGAGTACACAGAGTACTCAGTAAGGCATTTGTAACAATAATGCAGTATAATTATGCAAGACTTACCAAATAATGGCTGAGTAGTTGTTTTGCCAAAAGCAACAATTTAAAGTAAATACAATAAATAGATTGAAGACGAACATTGAAAATGATTATAAGTAAATAACCAAAGGAACTGAATAAACCACAAGTGAACTGACGATTCACCCAATGAACCACCTGTGAACTAACCATTCACTTTCTAAACATAACCAACTAGGTTTTACAAAATACCTACCCCTCGTGTGAAATCACCGAGCATTGTCCATAACCGAGGATACAACTATTCGAATAGTTTTACACTCTGCAAAGGTTGCGCAACTTTACCCACACAATATAATCATCTCATAGAGACACTAGAGCAACACGTTTCCTTGGGCATGCTAACCAAGAAGATCATTACAAGGCCCTTACAATGGTCAATCTCAACTCAGTTTCACCCGCTAAGATTTCATGGTTGAGTAGGCTAACCACTTAGTTGAACATATCCCTCTTACTCCCCGTGGAAATGTTTAACCAACACTCACTAACATGCCGATGGCGAAACCGAAATTGAAACATCACAAATTATTTAGCCAGGTCCATCCCATACTGGACATGTAGTTGTATGATAAGACTTAGATCAATAGCGCACAAAGTTAAGTCCTTATATATTACCCAGGCGAGACATCCATATCTTAGAAATGTTAACCACACCTCCCTCTTCACTTTACAATCACTCACCCAAGTGAAAACCCTTTCGTATAACCATCATCAATGACACTGCCCATGTCATGGTACTCAAATTTTATAATTATAGCTGACCACCATGATCAATATCATTAAGTCAAGAATAATTAATTAATTCACATGTGATGATGAACCCAATGTACTACAAGCATGGTTAAGTATATTAAATGTACAACCCATGTGACAACTAGTATTGTATCACTAGATAAATACCCATCTTATAATCACAATGAAATTATGGCACTCGAATTATCAAGGTGGAATTAATCAAGTTGAACAATAACTACCACGTACAAAGATTGGTATTAAAATAACAATACATCATAATTTAAAATAAAATAGTAAATAAATAGATTTAAAAAATAAGTTCAACATAATTAAAGGACATGATTTGCCTTGGCATTGCTCAACTGCCAACTCTTGGTCTTCATATCCTGCTTCTGCTCCTTCAAAGACGTTATCTAAAGGGAGAGAAGGCGAATGAAACACAAATAAAATCAAATAAAATTCAAATGAACTCCAAAAACTTTAAAACTAGAACCAAAAGATATAGCTCAATTTTATATGAATTTAGGAAAAAAGAATCAGGTTAATCAGAGCTAGGACAAAGAAGAATGGGCTCTTGGAAAATTAATTGGCTGAGAAAAATACTAAAAATTGAATAAGGTTATTGTGTTGTGGACCAAAAATTGAATAAGGTTACTATGATGTAGGCCAGGTGCACAAAATAGGGCGGTCTACGGTGAACTTGGCTCAAGAAACATAGCACATGCGGCAAGGCATGCTGATGTGGCATGACACGTGTGCGCTAGGGTTGACGTGGCTTCTGAGGTGGTGGTGTGATGTGGAGACTGACATGGCATTTTGCGCATGGTTGTGCTGATGTGGTAGTGACGTGGACTGACATGTCGGATTAGGGCTGACGTGTCATCCGACGTGGCTGCTGGCGTGGGTGCTTGTGTGGCTCGGCTCATGGGTCTACGACACAGTACACTTGACCGGTGGGTCCTGCATGTTAGAGACATAGTGCACATGGACCGGGTTCACGGAGAAGGCGAAGTGTCGACCGGGTGTGGGTGTGTTCTGACATCATGACAGACGTTGGTTGGTGTGCAGGGCGAGGCATCTCTTCAAGGGCTGAACAGGCATGGCAGCGGTAGCAAGCTCATAGACCAAGGCAGTGGGCAATGAGGCTTCAGCTCAGTGGCAAAGGAAGATAGTGGCGGCTGACCAATGACTTACTGACTACGAGGACACACAAACAGTGGAGTGGCTACTGGCAAGGAAGACGATGGCGGCTCAGTGCAGGATGAGGCGATGATAGTGGCTTAGGAAGAGAGAATAACGATGGTGCTTTGGATGCCAAAAAGCGAGGGCTCAGCCAGCTTTTAAGATGGACGCCAAGACTACCGAGTTGCACATGACATGGAGTCCAAGGCGGACATGAACGCTAAGAAAAGTCACACACGGACGTTGAGATGGGATCGATTCGGATGCAGTGGCACTCCCGAATGAGGATGATGAATTGTACCAACTGGCCTTGATGGATGACATGTGGCATGGCGGCCAGATCTGATGGCCGGATGAGCCTAGGTTGCTTCCTCTTCTGAATGATTGCTCCACTATACTTTGAAAAATGAACGATCTTACTCCTGGTCACACACTCTAACACTTCCAAACTTCTGATAGGGTGCTCCTTATAAGTCAAATCCTCCTAAAGATCAACGGCTTCCACTGGCACTACCTCTTGTAGCATTCACAAACACTTCGTTAACTAAGGCACATGGAAGACATCATGTATCCCACAGAAAGTCACAGGTAGCTCTAGTTGATAAGCAACTTCTCCTTTCACTTCAAAATCCTGAATGGTCTAACATATCTTGGCGTAAGCTTCCCCTTCATCTGGAACCTCTTGACTCCTTTGAATGGTGTAATCCTGAGATACATATAGTCATCTGGTTTTAAACTCAACACTTGACGATGAATATCTACATGACTTTTCTATCTAGCTAGAGCAGTTCTTAATCTTTCTTGAATTAATCAAACCTTTTTCTCGGCTTCCTTTAAACATTCTGGACCAAAAACTTGACTTCCCTGATTTCTTTCCAATTGAGAGGGGTTATGCATTTTCTACCATACAAAGGTTCAAACAGTGACATTCGCAAACTAGTCTGATAACTGTTATTGTATGAAAAATTTGCGAAAGACAAACATCTGTCCTACTTGGCCCCATGGTCAAATAAACATGCTCAGTTTGTCCATCAGTTTGAGGATGATATGCTATACTGAAGTTCAGATGAGTACCCATGGCTTCATGGAAACTTCCCTAAAATCATGAGGTAAACTACGATCCACGATCTGACATTATCTTCTTAGGCACACCATGGAGACTTACGATTTATGTATAGATCCGCCAACTTATCACTTGCATAGGTTGTCTTGACCAGTATGAAATGAGCAACTTTTGTCAAATGATCCACACTTACCCAAATTGACTCAAACCCTTCCTTAGTCTTAGGTAATCATATAATAAAGTCCATGCCGACTTCTTCCTATTTTCACTCGGGAATTTTCAACAGTTGCAACAAGCCTACTGGTCTCTAATGCTCAGCTTTAACTCTTTGACACACATCACAAAGCGCAACATACTCTGATATCTCTCACTTCATATTAGGCCACCAATACTTGTCGTTAATATCCTGATACATCTTAGTACTACTCAAATTGATTGAATACAAAGACTCATGAGCTTCCTTGAGCAACAACACCTTTAGCTCCTTTTTGTTTGGTACACACAAACGTTCCTTAAATCACAAAGTAAAATCAAAAGCTTTACCTTTACTCAGATTAGTCTTGATTTGTCGAATACCTTCATCACCAACCTAAGCTTGGCAAATCTGCACATCCAAAGTCGGCTGCAACTCCATTGTAGCTAGGAATCCTTCTTCAACCAACTCCGAACTAAGCTTCTGAAATTCCTCATGTAAAGCTGGCTGACTTTTCTTGATCATCATAGCATTGTAATAATTCATTCTGCTTAAGACATCTGCTACTACATTAGCTTTTCCTAGGTGATAGTGAATCCCGATATTATAATCCTTTATCAACTCCAACCATCTCCTTTGCTTGATATTAAGATCAGCCTAAGTGAAAGCATACTTCAAACTCTTATGATCTATATAGATCTCGCAACAATTACTCATAAGATAGTGATGCCAAATTTTAAGGGCATGCACGACAGCTACTAACTCCAAATCGTGTGTAGGATAAGTTTTCTCTTGTGGCCTCAACTAGCACGAAGCATAAACTACTACTTTCTATCTTACATCAACACACATCCCAAACCTTTGCGGGAAGTATCACAGTAAACGTCAAAGTCCTTGTTACTGTCTGGCAACACTAGCACTGCTACGGTAGTCAAACATTCCTCCAATTTCTGAAAATTCTTCTCACATTCTGTCATCCAAACAAACTTCTTCTCTTTCTTTAAAAACTGTGTAAGCGACCTTGCTACACTAGAAATCCCTGAAGCGACCTTTCTTCATTCTTCAATGAAGTGACGATAATACCCTGCCATACCAAGAAAACTTCTAACTTATGACCAGATCAGTCAACCACTGATCCAACATGAGTACTCGAGGTACTCGAAGATCACAAGAATTAAAGCACTCATACCGACCATGAAGTTTATGAGTACAGACCGTGATGCTTACATGGTCAAAGTCTGCCATTCGGACCTACCGATCGGACCATCTATCACAAGGCTGATCGAACTACCGTCCGTGGTTGAAACCAGATGTGGTCATTCTTCCATAGTCGTGGTGCTTATACTGCTATGATCGTAGTCTACTGATTCTAGTTCTGTAAAAGATCAACGATCGAAACTTTCCCTAATGCAAATTTCAATGTAACTCAAAAGTCAATTATTCATCATGAATAATTCCACGACCACCACATGGTATAACAATATTGTTGGAATAATCCCACATTGGTTGTGAAAGGGCAAATGACATAACTTAAAAGTGGAGGTGTCCCTCACCTCATTTGCTAGTTTTTTTTGGGTGAGAAGGCCTTACGATCTTACAAGTGGTATCAGAGTCCGGTTCTAACATCTTTGGCCCAATGGACACTAGTGTGTGTATGCTTGATGGACTGTGACCCTAAGAGACCATTGGTGTATGGTGAAGGGACCTTGAGAGACCGTTGGTGTATAGTGAAGGGGAGGTGAAGGGTTGAGAGACACTAATGTGTGAAGGGGGAGATTGTTGGAATAGCCTCACATTGGTTGTGGAAGGACAAGAGACCTAACTTAAAAGTGGGAGAGTCCCTCACCTCATTGGCTAGCTTTGGGGTGAGAAGGCCCTTATGATCCTACAACAGTGAACTCAGCTCATGGAATAGTGCGCATGCAACAAGGCTTGCTGACATGGCACCTAGGGCTAATGTGGCACGGCATATGGCATTACATGTGTGCGATAGGGTTGATGTGGCTGCTGAGGTGGTGGGGTGACATGGCGACTGACGTGGCATGGTGTGGTGGCATGGTTGTGATGATGTGGTAGTGACATGGACTGACACATCGGATTAGGACTGACATGTCATTTCACGTGGCTACTGGCGTGGGTGCTTGCGTGGCTCAACTTATAGGTCCACAGCAGAGTACACCTGACAGGTGGGTGTGTGCTAATGTCACGGCTGATGTTGGCCGGAGCGTTGAGGCTGAACGGGCGAGGCGCGTGGCGGTGGCAGCGAGCTCACAGGCCAAGGTGACAGGAAGCGAGGCTTCGGCTCGACGGTGAAGGAAGATGGCAGAGGCTAACCAATGACTTACCGGTGGCGAGGATGCACAAACGGCGAAGCGGCTACCAGCGAGGAAGACTTCAATAGCTCAGTATGGGATGAGGCGATGATAGTGGCTCAGGAAGAGAGGACAATGCCAACACTCCGGATGTAGAAAAGTGAGGGCTCAACTAACTTTTATACATGGACATCGAGACGGCCAAGTTGCATATAGCACATAGTCCAAGTGGACCCAAACGTCAAGAAAAGTCAAGTGAGGACGCCGAGATGAGATCGATTCATATGCGGCAGTGCTCCCAAATGAGGATGATGAACAGTACCCTCCAACCTCGATGGACTCCACATGGTAAGGTGGCCTGATCTGATGGCCGAACGAGTGGCAGCTCGGAGGGTGACACGTGTTCGATGGAAGATCGGTTGGCCGACGCGAAGCGGGCCGAAGGGAGAATTGGCCGACACATGGCATAGAGAGGTGAACTAAGCCGGGGACTAGGGTTTTGGCCCAAGGGCCTTTAGGGAATTTTAGATGGTTTTCTAATTTCAGAAATCAGAGAAAACTCAATTGAGCTCTAGAAAATAGCAAATAATTCCAGAAAAATGCCAAATAATTCTAAAAAATTCCTTAAAGCACAAAAAATCCAAAACAATATTTCCAGAAGTAATTGTAGTTTAAGTTTGTCACATTAAATATTTTTAATTTGCAAAAATTCCATTTAATCTTTAATTATTCCAGAAAATCCAAATGATGAATTTTATTTTAAGAGCTTTAAGAAAACTCTATAAAACAGGATGTTACAGGATCATAGGTATCACCATCCCACCTTATTTACTCTCTTTGGGATATTTATTACCCAATAAGGTGATGTCCATATTCCTGATTAACTCAAAAAATAGATGGTACCTGAGAGACCATGTGGTTATGACCCCATGTTTGTGATGAGTAATTGACGAGTTTTTTTGAAAAGATTGAGTTTGGTTTGTTCGTTTCGTGCCATGGTGGCATTTGGCTCAGTCGGGTTTGGTTAGTCGGACTTGAGGCATATTCTTCTTCCCGTTCGGTCATTTGGGCCATTTTGTGCTTGAGTACGATTTATTGATGCTAATGAGGATTACATGTTTCGAGCGGTGCTATATAATGTATTTCTTGTCTGTGATGGCTGCAGGACGTTGAGGTGGAGTCGTGGCGAGGCACGGGATGACCGGACTAGGCGCGGGCGGTGCCAATGTCAAAGCGGTTGAGGTGTGCCGAAGACGGCGAGGACTCGATGTAGCTGCGAAGCTTGGAAGGTAAGGAATGAGGAAGCTTCCCAGAAGGTGCACGAAGTGCGTTTTGGTAAATACGCAAAGCTGCGCTAAAGGAAGTGGATTTGGATAAAGCACAAGAGTTGTTGGAGGCTTAGTGGGTAAAGAGAAAATCAAACCCATTAGTGGGAGGCTATAAAAGGAGGAGTGTCTCCTGCATGGTCTCCAAGCTTTGGGAGGTTTTTTTTGCTTTGCATCTCTTTTCTTTAGTTGGTGAGAGTTGTTGAGAGAGAGCAGAGGATTGCAGGGTGTGTCTCCTGCGTGAGAGTCCCTTGCATGAGCTCTTGAGGGAAGCATGTAGTGAGTTCTTGATCCTTAAATCATGTATGGGGACTTAGTGATATGGGCGGCCCTGATCTTCTCGACGTAGGATCACGATAACTAGTGTCTCTCAACAATCTCTCTAGCTGTACACTCGTGCCAATGCAAGGACTCACAGCTCTTTGGAAATTCACCAAGATACACCAAAGGATTTCTCCATGAGACCACGAGTGGAGAAACACCGTGCCCTCAATTCCCAATGGAAAAGCAAACACGACCTTATTCAAGAACAATCGCTCAATTCTTCTCAAGTAATCCTCGCATGGATACTATGGTGAAAAGAAACAAGCAATATGCTGTTCTAAATTCAATCTGAATAAAAGTGGTCTTCCCTAACAATGAAACTATGCCTGGCCTTATATTGGCACCACAAGGTGCGGCCCTAGAAAACCGAAACAAACTCTACTTTACAATTCCGAAAATAACGTGAACACAACTATTTGATTTGATTGGATCCGGACTCCTAATTGTCCGCAGCGAACACGCCTCTAGTTTCGGACGGTCCGAACGTTCAAAGGGAAACGTTCGGACGGTCCGAACGTCTCCATCTGGGATGCTTCCGTCGCACTGCTCCTGGTAGCTATTCGGATGGTCCGAACGTTCAAGGAGAAAGATCTGGATGGTCCGAACGTCTCTGCCTGGATTTCTTTGCAGCACACCGTTCGTGGAAGCTGGGACTTTCCTTGTCCGAAACGTATTGACCTTCATGAATGAGCTCTTCTTCATACCTAAGTACGCACATCACTGTAGGATTGAAAGGGCGACAGAGGGGGGGGGGCTGAATGACGTCTTTTCAAAACTTACCCCCAAATTTGTTTCTTTCCAATAGCTATAGGAAGCTATGAAAAGAAAAACAAGTCTCAAAACATATGCCTAATGAAAAGACATGAAGACCAGCAAAGGAGGAGTAACAGAGAACAAGAAGAAAACCTAGAAAGAAGGCTGGCAAAAAGACCTGGGAAAACAGCACTGTTTGCTGGTGCGGCCGGTTAGACCGGTGTGCGGTGGCCAGTCAGACCGCCTGCACACCGCCGGTCTGACCGTCGTGTGTGGGCTAGTCTGACCGGCCTGGTCCGGTCTGACCGCCCGTGTTACTCCAGTCTGACCGGTTACACTGAAACAACAGAACAGCCAAGCCCAAAAATGAAAACCCTTACGCAGGCAAAACAGAAACTCTGGTTTTTGGCCAAATAGGAGATATGCAGTTGATTTCCCTTAGCCAAAAGAGCATATACCTATTCTAAATAACATCAAGAACTTTTGGAACAAAATATTTCATCAATTGAGCAAGAAATTGAGATTTTGCCCAAAATATGAAAATCTACAGAGTGCTCCACCAAAATCCAAATTCCTCCCCAATCTTTGATCCTTTGGCCATGAAACTTTGAGGATATGTAAAAGATAGTCTCAGGACTCTGGATACCAAGTTTCATGCCATCTCAAGAGGAGAAACACGAAATGCACAAAAACCCTAGAAATGAACTGAAGAACAGAGGAGGCCAAAAAACCAAATCTGAGATTAAACGTGGTTTGCTCTTGGGAAAAGCGATCAAATGATCTTGAGGCATCATCCCAACATAGAGCAACCCATTTTGGCCCTTCCCAGCAAGAAACACCTAAAAATCACGAAAAGAAGAAAATCACCCAAATGAAGAACAAAGAATAGAGAGGAGCTCGTGAAATAAACTTTTGGGATTTCATTCCTGGAAACAAGAGATACAAAGAACTACGTCCCCATACGCATGGACATTAGAACAGGGATGATTACATACTCATCAATCCATCCTCTCTCCCAAACACAAGAACACACCCACTCTCTACATCCTTGGAGGGGAGAACAATGTACAGAGAGAAGACAACGTAGGGAGACACACTGCTGCCTACACCAACTCTCCAACCACTAAAGCCTAAAGCCAAACCACCTCTCAAAGGCTCTTTTGACTAAACCAAACCCTAACTCTCTGTCGAAACCCGGAGTAACGACTCCTGGATCCTCTGTGTAAATCGCACTAGTCCAGGATCAGCTAGTGCACACAGTAACAACAAAGATAAATACCAAGCACAAATGACTTAATATATTAAATAAAAGGGTACGACCTTATGGCCAAGTCTTACATCAATGCCCATTGGCAAATATAAATAAAGAAAAGAACTGCGGAAGCAAACTGATAAATAGCGAAGCCCAAGCCTGCCCACAGGCAAACGATAGTAAGACGCGGCCTACTCGTCCTGATCTTCACCGTAGTCGATGACATCTTCCTCTGTGTAGGGAGGGTGCAAGGTGAGTACAAACTTGTACTCCGCAAATCACACGGAGAATGCAACATAATGATAAAGACTTCAATGGAAGGCTTATAGGGTTAGTTTGCATAAAACAACATTTAAGAAATACAATAAGTAGATTGAAAATTGCTAAATTTAATACAGTAAGTAAAAATAATACTTGTAATCGCAAATAATACCGTCAGTGCCGGCTCCGACCAAACACCAACCTATCCACAGGCATCCCACCCGGACCATCTTTTCCAAAAGATCACGTATGGATTCCATCCATCCACACGCTTTCACTGCGCAACTCTGATGAATTCCATCCATTCACCAGATTTCAATCTCTCACGGATTTCATCCATCCGCAAGGTTTTCATCTCTCGTGGATTCCATCCATCCACAAGGTTTTCAAAAACATTTTTGAAAAACGAAGTCTAATCCACGAAAAACTTTTACTCAGCATGCCCATGACCGTGGGCATGGCTATCCAGGATAGATTATACACTCTGTAGAGGTTGTACAGCTTTACCCACAAGACACGATCATCCTTTTGTGCCACGCGAGTTACACACTTCCTTAGGTGTGCGGCAAGGAGTCGTGACAAGGCCTTTACAATGCAAAGCCTTCAACCTGGTCGAGCCAACTCTAAGGTTTCACCCCAGTAAGGAATCCACCAGACCGGGACCCCCTCTTGAGCCTAGACGAGACTTCTCATGGCTTAACCATGCTCGCCCAAGTGAGACTTCACATGGCACCAACCACGCTCACTTTCAACCTACGACTTGACTCAGGTTGGGACTTCACAAATTATTCAGCCAGGGCTGTCCCATACCAGCCATGTGGTAGTACGATTAGGGCTTTGCAACAATAGCTCACAGACCGGTCCTTAATCTGACTTAGGCCCAACCAAGGATTGAAAAACCGGTACCGGGGTGAATCCCGATCGCCGGGCGGTAACCGGCCGGTTACCGCCCGGTAACCGGAAATCCCGGTGTAAAATTGGATGAAATTTAGCAAACGAATTTTTTTGTCTGGGCGGGAGGCGGCCGGTAACCGGCCCGGTTACCGGTTTTACCGGTGAGAAAACCGGAAAAACCGGTGGAATGAGTATGGCTGCTATCTGCTGCTGCTGGCTGCTACTCCCTGCTGCTGGCTGATGCTTTCCTGCTGCTCTAGAGACAGAAAAATGCAATGCACATGCAGCCAGCAACCTTTTCTGCCCCCCACATGCTGAGAACAAAACACTTCACATGCAAATGACAAAAAGAGTACTTCACATGCAAAAGAATGGGCTCAACATGTTCCTAACTGCATGCTAAAGCATCCAATGCCCCCTGGAACCATTTCCAACAGCTGCAATTTCAATTTTTTCAAATTCTAATTCCGGCTGGTATTATTCTTCCCGGTCTCAGCCGGGATATCCGGTTACCAGCGGTTACCGGCCGGTAACCACCGGTAATCCGAACTCTGGGCCCAACCACATACCCCCGTGCACGACAATCAACCACTGCGGCTCCAACCAACAGGGCATGCCTGCACCCACCACTCTAACCAAATGCCTAAGTCTAAACCAGTTTTATATTTGTTTTAAAAATAATTCATAAATCTTCTTGACTTACCAAAGTCAAGAGTACAGTTGAAAAGCTTATCATTTCATGTAAAAGGGTTCGTCATTTTATGTGAAAAGATATCCCAAAGCAAAATTATAAGACTATGCTGGGCTAAGCATTTAATTAAACTCTCTAGCCAACACTAATGTATTGACTAGAGTTTGAATCTAGGGTGACAAGGTATAAAGAATTCAATAACAATGGAGGAATTAACAAGTAGGCAATAACTATATTTAAAACTGAATTTAAATACGTTGAATAAAAGTATGCATGCAATATAATTTAAATTAACATAATTTTATTTTGAAAACTGGGATCAACATGAGCAAGGAGTGTGACTTGCCTTGCTCTTCAACTTGGTTTGAATCTTCGTCGTCGAATTTTCCTGAATCGTCGAAGTCTACACGCGAAAATAACCCACCAAATTCAAATAAATTTAAATTGACTTCAAAAATTTGAATTGAGGCTAGAAATGGATAGAGGGGAATTTTTTGATGAATTTAGAAATTTGAATGGGCTAAATCGGAGTTAGGACGAAGGAGAACGGGCTCTGGGAAGTTTGAAAAGAGAGAAAATGGAAAATCAGGATTTTTGGACTTATTTTCCTAAAGAAAAATCTGACTTATTGCGTCAGCAGGGAATTTATTTTTGGATGAATTGTTTTTCAATGGAAAAAGGGATTAATGACGCCATGTTGGCGTCAGCCTTGAGATGGCCGGCTGACAGTGGGCCCTGGTCCACAGACCGGGTCCATGGACCGAATGGGAGCCGAGGTGGCATGGCCGCCTGTGTGGCGCTGGCGTGGCGCCACGTCAGCTGCCACGCAGGCACAGGGGTGCCGACGTGGGAGGCTGACCGAGAGGCGCTCGGGGACGGCGATGGTGGCGGCGCTCTGGCGGGTGGCTGCCGGCGGTGGAGGCGGCAACCGGGAGAGGGGGCCGAGGGGAGTGCGACGGTGGGGCGGGCGTTACCGGAGATTGCCGGAGTAGGGCCGGCGGCGAGGAAGACGGCGGTGCGGCTCGGGTTCAACGGCGCGGCGGAGCTCCGGTGATGCTTGAGCCGGTTGGAGGGGCAGGGGAGCTGCGCATTGGCACGGGGAGGCCGAGGGAGGGGACGGCGGGCCGCAATTCCTCGTCGGAGGAGTTCGCCGGTGAGCGCACGGGGTGAGCTCGGTGCGGGGCTGCTCGGGCACCGGGGAGAGAGAGGCGAGGGTAGCGGGAGGTGGGGCGGGTGCGGTGATGCCGGACGGGGGTTTAAATAGGGGCGGAGGGCGGAGAGTCGGGCGGAATGGGTCGCCGGAGATGTCGGAGAGTGGGCGGCGGTTGCGGGTGGTTTGGGGTGGAGCCGGCACGAGAATGGGGGAGTGGGGGCAGCACGCACGGTGTTGGCGCGGGTCGCTCGGGAGGAAGGGAGAGGGAGGGGAAGTGGTGGAAATGGCGGAACGGCCGCGGCGGGCACGAGAGGAGGAAGAAGAGCGGGGGTAGGGATGATAGGCGGGCCCGGCGCATAGAGAGAGAAAGGGAGGGAGGCGGCTGACGGATGGGGCCCAGGGGCAGAGAGAGAGAGAGGGGAGAGAGGGCGAGGGAGGCACGGGCGGACGGGGCGGATTGGGCCGTCGCGCGCGGGAGGGCCGATCTGGGCCGGACGCGTGGCGGCTGATGGGAGCGGGTAGGCGGGATGCCCGGAGGATCCGGGCCGTCCAAGTGGCGGCCGGATGGAAGGGAGGGGGATTTTAATTTTATTTCCTAATTTTAATTTTTCAGAAAAACACAGGAAATTCAAAAAGCCACAGAAAAATATGAAAATACCTCCAAAAATTTCAAAAAAATTCAGAGAATCTCCTAGAGATATTTTGGACTAATTAAAAATATTTCCAACTAATTTCGGTATTATATTTGCATCCTCAAATTACTTTTTAATTTCAAAAATAGATTTTAAACTCCAGAAAATCCAGAATGCCAAATAAATCCAAATAATTAATTTGATGTAGGGCTTTCATAGAAAACCAAAATATCCTTTTATTTAATAATAATATTTTTAGGTTTTCATTTAAAATACTTTTTAAATCCAGCTTTTTCAAAAACAGAAATTAGGGCAAATCCAAATTAAAGTTTAGGCACAAAAATACTTATTTTAATTTTAATTTTATTTTAACTGTTTAATTATTTATTTTTATTCTCATAAAAACCTGGGCAGTTACACTCTCTCCCCAAGCCATGGGAAAACATGCAGCCACCAACACCTATTTATTGCCCCTGGCTAATGGGTCTCCAACCCGTTACGCCTGCTAAACCCGAACGGAACCATCTCCCGCTTGTGCAGCCTCGCGAAATTACCAATTCGCCCCTCCTGCACCTTCCGGGAAGCTTCCGCGCTCCTTGTCATCCACGACTTGCAACCACATCGAATCTCCACTGTCTTTGACACATCCAACCGTTCTGACCTCAACACCGCCTGTGTCTAGTCCGGTCACCTCGTGTCTCACCACGACTCCGCCTCGACGTCCTGCAGCCATCACAGACAAGAAACACATCAAATAGCACCGCTCAATACATGAAAGCATAAATAGCATAAAAGCATCATACTTACCCATGATGAAGCCCAAACCTGTCGAATCAAAGAATAGGCATCCTAATCCCATACGACCAAGTTTGACCAAGTCCGACCGAGCCCGATTGCACCACGCAACGTCAAGGTCCGAACCACTCAAACCAAACTCGACTTTCCTATACCGATGTCAATTACTCATAACACATATGGGATGATCTACACATGGTCTCTCAATCTCCCCCTTGATGAGTATATTGACAAACCCAGAAAAAGCGCGAAGTTGAGTTTGTTTTGAAGAGTCCAACATGGTCCAAAGAGAAAGAAAATGAAGCAAATGACCATGTCGACACAAGGAGCAAAAGAAAGAGCAAGTTTTCCTCAAAGCTCCCAAATCTCCCAAAATGGCTTTTTCTCCTACTATTCTCCCCCTTTTGGCAATAAACACATCAAGGATGCAAAAGAGAGAATAAGACATGGAAAAGGATGAAATGGCTGAAATTTGATTATTCTAAGTATTTAGAGCCATGAGAATTATCCAAAATGACTATATAAGAATTACATCAAGCCATAATACATAAACATGCTATCTAGATCATGACAAGATATATATATATATATATATATATATATATATATATATATATATATATATATATATATATATATATATATATATATATATATATATATATATAAGCCAACTAAACCAATGAGGTCACAATCTGAATTTTTAGTGCAAATTCTTAGCATGTCAAGTCATCCATGATCATAGTCTAGCTAGAGGTATCCAAGGCTGATGCAAACCATGTCAATAAGCTAAGTGAAACCAAGAAGCTAGTATTGAGTCAAATTAGAGTGCTACAAGTTCAAGAATGAGACATTTGTTTAAGTACTTGTAACCTTTGTAATTTTAACAAATTGAGCACATTTGACATGTTTTTCTTTAGAAATCTCATGATTGTTGCCAACCAGATTTTTGTTTTGTCAAGTGCTAGATCTCAAGCCTTATGCGACCACTCCAAGCAAGAAGCTTAAGACGATGGTCTAGGTCATCCAAAACTCCCCCTGAGTTCATGCCTTGTGCAATGGCAAGCCGTCTCATGAGAAAGAATTGGTGAGATCAGTTTTTTCGCACAAAAGAGATCTTTTTGCATTCATAAATGGTTGTAATAACTTATGCAACATCAAGAAACTAGAATAGCTCAATCTAAAGCTCAACACAGATTCAAGACTCAACTCAGCCTATTTGACATGGCATGAATCATAAAAGGATAACTAGAGTAAGACTAGTCTCGAGAACTATCATGACAAGTTTTAATTCAAGTTGAGCAATTTTAATTAACTCATCATGGCAAAAGCTAGTTTACACATATGAAGTCATGATCCATCTAGCAAAGAAGCACAAGTTATGGCAGGATGTAAAGCATTGAAAACATGTCCTAAATGGATAATAATCAAGGCTTCATATATTTATTTACAATGCAGAATGACATGCAAGAAAATCCAGCTCCCCCTCAACATGAGATGCAACTTTTAGTTCAAGTTGAGTTATGTCATCATTAAGATCTAGAAGCTCCCAAATGAACTCCCCCTGAACCAAAGCAATAAAAACGAGAAGCTGACGAAGAAAACCAAACAGGTAGTCCTTAAAGCATAGATAAGATATAGAGAATACTATGGCTCAGACTGACTCTCACCTACCCCATATGACTCTAGGACTATCAACTGAACCTCCAAAACACTAATGAGCAAACACGTACCCTGTCTACCCGAGGGTGGCCCGACCCTCGCTAGAACCTATAAGCAGTGAGTGAGCTCAACCTAGTGAGAAGAGAAACAGCTAATAAGCAGCATCCTAGAAGCACAAGATGAGAGAACGAAGTCTAAACAACTAGGCGATAGAAGCACTCTAATCTATGCTAGAAGGACTAAAACCAATGCACCCGTATGCAATGTAGCAGAAAGGAGTAAGAGCATAATCAATATAATAAAGCAGTAAAGCACAAAGCTCCCCCTCACAACAGTCCATAAGGACAAACCACCCCAAGCTCTCCTCGCAGAGCTGAAAACCTAGAGCTATTCAAAGGCTTGGTAAAGATATCAGCAAACTGGTGGTCACTCTCCACAAACTGGAGCACTATATCACCCTTCTCTACACGGTCTCCAAGGAAGTGATAGCGAATATCAATATGCTTGGTCCGAGAGTGCTGCACTGGGTTCTTAGCAATGTTAATCGTCAAAGTGTTATCACACAAGAGTGGAAAACTATCTATGACTAACCCAAAGTCCCGCAGGGTCGAAGCCATCCAAAGCACCTGGCTACAGCAACTGGCTGCAGCAACGTACTCGGCCTCTGCGGTGGACTGTGCAACACCGGACTGCTTCCTCGAAGACCAAGAAATGAGAGAAGTCTGCATCCGAGTAGGCTCTCAAGGAAAGACAGGAGAGGAAGAGTACCTGATACCATAGTCAATAGTAGCTTGAAGGTACCGAAGAATGCGTTTCACCGCCTGGCGGTGAGAAACGCGACGAGAAGCCTGAAACCGAGCACAAAGACACACGGATAAGTGTATGTCCGGTCTCGAGGCAGTGAGGTACAAGAGGGAGCCGATCATACTACGATACTCCTTCTGATCAACTGGCTCGCCGTCCTTATCTGGGTCGAGTGAAGCTGATGTAGCCATAGGAGTGGACACCGGCTTACCATCACTCATATTAAAGCGCCTCAGGAGGTCTCGAGTGTACTTGCCCTGATGCAAGAAGGTACCCTCCCGAGTCTGCTTAATTTGGAAGCCAAGGAAGAAGCTCAACTCGCCCATCATGCTCATCTCAAACTCCGAGCTCATGACATCGGAAAACTGGGAAACGAGAGCATGAGAGGAGCCGCCAAAGATGATGTCATCCACATAGATCTGGACGAGCAGAAGATCAGTGCTATGCCGGCGGATGAACAAGGCCTTGTCTACTTTACCCATCTCAAAACCATGGCTCAACAGATAGGACTTAAGCCTCTCATACCAAGCTCTAGGGGCCTGCTTAAGTCCATACAATGCTTTGGAAAGCTTGTAGACATGGTTTGGGTATTTGGGGTTTTCGAAACCTGGAGGCTGTCTAACATAGACTTCTTCCTCAATAAAGCCATTGAGGAAGGCACTCTTGACATCTATCTAGTAAAGCTTGAAACCCTTAGAAGCTGCAAAAGCAAGCAGGATTCTAATGGCCTCAAGTCTAGCTACAGGGGCAAAAGTCTCCTCAAAATCTAGACCCTTGACCTGGGAGAAGCCCTGAGCTACCAGTTTAGCCTTGTTTCGAATAACCACCCCATCCTCACTCTGCTTGTTCTTGAACACCCACTTAGTCCCAATGACATTGTGACCTCGAGGGGGCTCAACAAGCGACCAGACCTTGTTTCTCTCGAAATTCTCTAGCTCCTCATGCATGGCATTGACCCAAGACTCGTCAGACAGAGCATGACTAACATCCTTGGGATCAAACATGGCAACAAAGGCAGAATGGAGACAAAAATGCGACATGCCAGACTTTGAACGAGTGACTCGCTTAAAGAGGTCTCCAATAATCTGCTCGGAAGGATGGTCTTTCTGGATATGCCGGGGAGGTCCTGGATGAGAAGAAGAAGTGGCCTCTACCTCGTGAGCTGACGAGGTAGGAACAGAGCCACTAGCTCCAGAAGAAGCAGAAGGCATGGGCTGATCGCCTCGAGGTGCAGTGGAAGAAGGCACCTCAAGGGGTGGATGAGGGACTGGATCGGGTAGACAACCCTCATCTCCATCGTCCTCATCATCCACAAAGATGGGCTCGGACTACTCTAAAGAACCTGAGATATCAGGCCTAGTCCCCGGACTGGCCTCGTCAAAGGTCACCTCACAGGTCTCTACCATTTTACTAGACTCGCAGTTCCAGACCTTATAAGCCCGTGAAGAAGTCAAGTAGCCTAGAAAGATCCCATCACAAGAACGTGACTCGAACTTATCTAGGTTCTCGGACTTCAAAATAAAGCACTTACAACCAAACACACGAAAATGAGATACACTGGGCTTTCGCCCATATCTCAACTCATAAGAAGTGCGGTGCAAGTGTGCCCGAAGAAAAACTCGATTTGAAACATGGCACGCAGTAGCTATAGCCTCAGCCCAAAACTTCCGCGGTGTAGAGTACTCATCGAGTATCGTCCTGGCCATCTTGACCAAGGTACGGTTCTTCCTCTCCACGACGCCATTTTGCTGTGGGACGTGCGGAGAAGAGAACTAGTGCTCTACACCTGTCTCATCACAGAATCTCTCGAAGTAGAAATTCTTGAACTCCGTGCCATTGTCACTTTGGATCGCTCGTAAGGCACCCGGGAGCTCAACAGAAAGCCTACTGAAAAGGCCTCGGAAATGTGTGAACATCTTATCCTTCGAGGCTAAGAAAAACACCCAAGAGTACCTCGAGAAGTCATCGATCATGACAAGGACATACCACTTCCCTCCTGCTGACTGCACTTGAGCTGGTCCAACTGTATCCATATGGAGCAGCTATCCTGGTGCATCGGTCATAGTAACTGTGACCGGAGGATGGGAAGCGGCAACCATCTTGCCGTGCTGGCAAGGAGCACAAACTAGATCTTTGACCATCTTGAGTTTCGGCAAATCACGAATGAGGTCATGGCCGCTAACTCGGGTCAAATGGTCAAATCCAATATGACCAAGTCTCCTATGCCAGAAAGAAGGTCACGGGACTCAGAAGTAACCAAACACCGGAGAGGATCACCAGAAGACTCAGAAAAATCAGCACGAAAGATCCTCCCAAAACGAGAAATCCTGCAAACCAGACTACCTGAAGAATCAAGAATTTTGCAAGAGTTTTTCTTAAAGTTCACCTCGAAACCATCATCGGTAAGCTGAGAGATTGAAAGCAAATTATACTACAGCTTACTAACCAAAGCAACATATTCCAAAATGAAAGAATCATTAACGCGCACTGTACCTTTGGCGATGACGCGCCCAGATGAAGCGTCTCCGAAGGTGATCGTCTCATCACCTGGAGCGCGGGCTAGGGAAGAGAACCAACGTGAGTCTCTGGTCATATGACGAGAACAACCGGAGTCTACGAGCCAAACCTTTCTCTTCCCTACCCGGCGTACCTGAGTCAACAAGAGAGTAAAGTCTCAGTACTGGGGTAAATCAAGAGTGATTTTGGCACCCAATAATGAGTAACACGTCGAGCAGATGAAGTAGTCAAACATGACTGACCTCTATCTACCCTACGCTCTCTGTCACTCAAAGAAGCAGACGGTCTATGTCCTGGACAAAACCCGCAGACTTAAATTGGACTTTCTTGGTCCTGGGCTCAGTCTCGATCACACCTGGTGCTATGGGTCTGAGCACGGCAGGTGGATGCTTCCTCATGTCCTCATAGAAATCGTATCCTAGACCCTGATTAAATCTGCAAATCTTGAATTGGTCTAGAATAAGATTAAGCTTCTTCTTGCCTCCTACAAATCTCTCGAGAGTGTTCATAAGATACTGACACTCCCGAAAGAGAGAGGTGCAAGAAGAGCAGGGGAAGAAGAGACAACAGAAGGTAAGGGATCAGAAAAAGAACCAACAGTAGAGGAAAGAATGGCTTGTGCACGCACAGCCGACTCTGAGGGGGACAGTCCTACTACTAGCCGATTGGTTCACGTCGCTAAGCATCTCCACCTTACCCTTGGGCTCCTTCCCCACCTCAGCACAGACATTACAAGCAGAAGGTGACTTCTCTAGAAGGTCCTTAGTTAGCTTCACACATTTTTCATTCAAAGCAACGAGTTCAAGTTTTAGTTTATCACAACTAATGCATGGTGAGCTAACAGGGTCCTTAGTCGCGAACTAAGCCATTTTCTTATTAGTGTCAATCATTTCTTGAAACTATTTTGAGACAGATTCAAGTTCAGCAGTTAACTTAGGACAGTTCAAACATGAAGCAATGGGCTCAAGTAGTGAAGTTTGTAGTTTAGCAATTTTATGGTCTGCCCGTTTTAGATTCATCTTCAACTTATTGCAATTTTCACAAGACTCGGGCAGATCCAGAAGCATGGTATAAAGACCTCTAAATGTGTTGTCCTTACCCTCACATGAGGTGCATACACTAGTCTCGACAGTAGTAGATGAAATAGAAGCAACCCTACTCATTTCTAGTTCAGCCAAGAGACTAATATTCTCCACCTTAACAATGTCAAGTTCAGAGAACAGACTATCATGCGAGGTCCTTAATTTCTCCATGTCACCCAACAGAGCACAACATGTATTACATTCATCACGGGAGGAAGCAGATGTAAGTGAAGTAAGCTCCCATGATGGTCTATCTACTTCCTTCTCCAACTCACTACACCTAGCTCTAGATATAGCATGGAATCTACCTAGCTTAAGAAAAGCATCATTAAGCTGGTCGTAGGTGGGAGATACCTCATCGGAGTCGGAGTACAGCTCGCTGTCGCTCAGTTTGCCCTCAAGGGCCATGAAGCACATGCCGGAGAAGTCATCGCCACCCTTGGGGTCTTGGTCACCCGTCCCGTCGTCGTCGCTCCATCCCTCCACCTCGCTGAGGTCGAGGTCGTCGAACGCGGTGGAACAGCTTCTTGGCTTTGCCAAGGTCGCGGAACTTCTTCTTTCCTTGGGCATGGACTGGAGGCTTCTTGTTGTGGTTCTTGTCGGTGTAGTCGTTCTTGCCCGAACCGCCGTAGTCGTTCTTGCCCGAACCGCCGTAGTCGTTCTTGCCCTTCTCTAGCTTGGGGCAGTTTGCCCGAATGTGGTTAGGGCCACCACACTCGAAGCAAATCACGGGTCCTCCTCTCTTTCCGTCCCTCCTCATCTTGTAAGCATGGGAAAATCTCCGAGCTAGGAGGGCTAACTGCTCATCCGCAAGCTGCTCTAATTGATCATCAGTTATGTCACAGAGAGCAGCAAGGGAGAATCCACACAGCGAATCAGAAGAAAGATCAGAAGCCGAACTGGTATCGGTGACTAGGGCCATCGACTGTGATTTCGACTTGCGAGAGACATGTCAATCTCGTGAGTCTTGAGGTGCGAGTACAGCGCATCAAGAGTCAAAGTCGAGAGGTCCCTGGTGTCCTTGATGGTAGCCACCTTCATCTCCCAAACACGAATGTCGAGTGCAGCGAGCATCTGTCGAGCGTTATCCGAGTCGGGGTATGTGAGACCGACCGCTCGGAGGTTGCTCAGAATCTTGTGAAAACGCGCAAAACACTCATCGAGGGACTCGCCAGCATTTCAAACTTGTTGTAATCTCGCTTGAACTGGTCTTGTCGCACCGTCTTTATTTGGGTGGTGCCCTCATGGTAAGCATCGAGGGTCTCCCAAATATCGAAGGCGGACGAAATATGAGATATGTGGTCAAACTCGCTACGACTCAGGCCCTGGATTATGATGTTCCTTGCCTTAGCATTTGCCTCAACATTAGCCATATTCCCGGCGTTGATGTTCTCATCGACAGGAACAACAAACCGGACCTTGACCTTACGCCAGATGGCATACCCCTGAGCCTGGATGTATGTCTCCATTCGGCTCTTCCAGAAGGGGTAATCGATGCCATCAAAGATGGGAGGCTTGGTCGAGTACTTGTCTGTCGCCATGGCTCTAGAGATCGGTTAAGATCTATGAAGAAGAGCTAACCGGCTCTGATACCAATTGTTGGACCGAAAGGGCGATAGAGGGGGGGGGGGTGAATGACGTCTTTTCAAAACTTACCCCCAAATTTGTTTCTTTCCAATAGCTATAGGAAGCTATGAAAAGAAAAACAAGTCTCAAAACATATGCCTACTGAAAAGACATGAAGACCAGCAAAGGAGGAGCAATAGAGAACAAGAAGAAAACCTAGAAAGAAGGCTGGCAAAAAGACCTGGGAAAACAGCACTGTCTGCTGGTGCGGCCAGTCAGACCGGTGTGCGGTGGCCGGTCAGACCGCCTGCACACCGCCGGTCTGACCACCGTGTGTGGGCTGGTCTGACCGGCCTGGTCCGGTCTGACCACCCGTGTTACTCCGATCTGACCGGTTACATTGAAACAGTAGAACAGCCAAGCCCGAAAATGAAAACCCTTGCGCATGCAAAACTGAAACTCTGATTTTTGGCCAAATAGGAGATATGCAGCTGATTTCCCTTAGCCAAAAGAGCATATACCTATTCTAAATAACATCAAAAACTTTTGGAACAAAAGATTTCATCAATTGAGCAAGAAATTGAGATTTTGCCCAAAATATGAAAATCTACAGAGTGCTCCACCAAAATCCAAATTCCTCCCCAATCTTTGATCCTTTGGCCATAAAACTTTGAGGATATCTAAAAGATAGTCTCAGAACTCTGGATACCAAGTTTCATGCCATCTCAAGAGGAGAAACACGAAATGCACAAAAACCCTAGAAATGAACTGAAGAACAGAGCAGGCAAAAAAACCAAATATGAGATTAAACGTGGTTTGCTCTTGGGAAAATCGATCAAATGATCTTGAGGCATCATCCCAATATAGAGCAACCCATTTTGGCCCTTCCCAGCAAGAAACACCTCAAAATCACGAAAAGAAGAAAATCACCCAAATGAAGAACAAAGAACAGAGAGGTGCTCGTGAAAAAAACTTCTGGAATTTCATTCCTGGAAACAAGAGATACAAAGAACTACGTCCCCATACGCATGGACATTAGAACAGGGTTGATTACATACTCATCAATCCATCCTCTCCCTCTCCCAAACACTAGAACACACCCACTCTCTATATGCTTGGAGGGGAGAACAATGTACAGAGAGAAGACAACGTAGGGAGACACACACTGCTGCCTACACCAACTCTCCAACCACTAAAGCCTAAAGCCAAACCACCTCTCAAAGGCTCTTTTGACTAAAGCAAACCCTAACTCTCTCCCCAAGTCATGGGAATACATGCAGCCACCAACAACTATTTATAGCCCTTGGCTAACGGGTCTCCAACCCGTTACGCTCGCTTAACCCGAACAGAACTGTCTCCCGCTTGTGCAGCCTTGTGAAATTACCAATTCGCCCCTCCCGCACCTTCCGGGAAGCTTCCGCGCTCCTTGTCATCCACGACTTGCAACCACATCGAATCTCCGCCGACTTTGACACATCCGACCGTTCTGACCTCGACACCGCCTGTGTCTAGTCCGGTCACCTCGTGTCTCACCACGACTTCGCCTCGACGTCCTGCAGCCATCACAGACAAGAAACTCATCAAATAGCACCGCTCGACACATGAAAGCATAAATAGCATAAAAGTATCATACTTACCCATGATGAAGCCCAAACCTGTCGAATCAAAGAATAGGCATCCTAATCCCATACGACTAAGTTTGACCAAGTCCGACCGAGCCCGATTGCACCACGCAACGTCAAGGTCCGAACCACTCAAACCAAACTCAACTTTCCTGTACCGATGTCAATTACTCATCACACACATGGGATGACCTCCACATGGTCTCTCAAGCACACTATAATTAGGTAGTAGCAAATTCTCATCAAAATTATATTCTTTAAAGAACAAAGTCACCTGTTGTTGGAGCTTCTTGGCCCGTGCTCGCGTAATCGGTCCTGTTGGTTCAATTGGAGGAGTTAAGGCAAGGGTGGCCTCATCACTTAGTGAGTTTGATTTCCTTGTATAAATCATGTATGGGGACTCCTCTGTAATCCTTGATTGATTGGGAATGAATCTTGTGAAGTTTATCTCTCGTGCTTGCCTGTTTTCTCTTCATGTTCTTCTCTGCTTGATTTCTCAGATTTTCGCTTTGGTGTTGTTTCAAGCCGAGGAGTAGCAAAATGGATTGCTCTGTGATGGGATTGTATTTCTAGATCCTTTGGTCAGCAAATTCCAAGAGCAAATTGATTGAATCACAAGAATCACATTTCTCTCCTTCCTGCATTCATGTTTTTCTCTGTTCATAGTTCTAGGGTTTGGAGATGTTTTTGATTTTCTCTTCTAAAGTTTATGTCCTGTGATGAGTTCCTAAGCCCTGAGATGATTACCAAGTTTCATGAGCAAAAGATCAAAGATTGGCTGGCAATTTGAGATTTAGTGCAGCTCTCTAATAGTTTTCAGTTTTTGACTAAAATCTCAAATTCTTGGGCTATTGTTGATTTCTCTTGTTGTTTGAGGTCTTCTTGTTATTTAGAATATGTTATTGCTCTTTTGGCCAGAGGACAACAGCAGTAATGCACCAATTCTGTTGAATTCTTCAAGTTTCGGTCACTCAGGAATTTTCAGTTCTCGGGCTCTGATTTTTCTGTACTGACAGACAGGTTAACCGGTCAGACCGGTCCCTGTTAGCCGGTCAAACCGCATATAGATTGCCGGTCAGACCCAAGTACATGGGGCGTTTAGACCGGCCATGACCCACCGGTCTGACCGGCCCTATGCAGCCTGTGCCATCTACTGTTTTTGAGCTAGTATCTTTCTTCTGTGTGCTGTGTTTCTTTGTTGCTTCTCTGGTATTCAGGCTCCTGTTTTCTCTTCTGGTTGTTTGGGGTGCCTGTGGTTTTGAACGCTTTGTCTTCATAGCCTTTTTAGATATTGGAGAAAATGGTTCTTGTGGTTTCTTTGGGGGTTAAATTTTTGTAAGCAACATTCACCCCCCTCTGTTGCCTATTTCGATCCAACAATTGGTATCAGAGCCGGTTAGCCTTTCTCGATAGATCTTAACCAGTCTGTAGAGCCATGGCGAAAGACAAGTACTCAACCAAGCCCCCGATCTTCGATGGGATCGACTATCCCTTCTGGAAGAGTCGGATGGAGACCTACATCCAGGCTCAGGGCTACGCCATCTGGCGTAAGGTCAAGACCCGATATGCTGTTCCTGCCGATGAGAACATCAACGCATACCATGAGGGCACCACCCAGATCAAGACAGTCTGACAGGACCAGTTCAAGCGAAATTACAATAAGTTTGAAATGCTCGCTGGTGAGTCCCTTGATGAGTGCTTTGCGCATTTTCAAAAGATTTTGAGCAACCTCCGAGCGGTCGGTCTCACATACCCCGACTCGGACAATGCCCGACAGATGCTCGCAGCTCTGGATTTGCGTGTGTGGGAGATGAAGGTGACTACCATCAAGGACACCACCGATATCTCAACCTTGACTCTTGATGCATTGTACTCACACCTCAAGACTCACGAGATTGACATAGTCTCTCGTACGTCGAAGTCGTAGTCGATGGCCTTAGTCACCGATCCCAGTCTGGTTTCTGGATCCTCTTCTGAGTCGATTTGTGGATTCTTTATAGCTACTCTCTATGACATAACTGATGATCAGTTAGAGTAGCTACCAGAGGATCAGTTAGCCCTTCTAACCCGAAAGTTTTCCCATGCATACAAGAGGGTGAGAGATCGAAAGAGGAGTGGTCCGATAATTTGCTTCGAGTGTGGTGGCCCCAACCACATTCGGGCGAATTGCCCCAAGCTAGGGAAGGGCAAGAGCGACTACGGCGGCGTGAGCAAGAATGAATACATCGACAAGAACCACAACAAGAAGCCCCCAGCTCATGTCCAAGGCAAGAAGAAGTTCTGCAACCTTGGCAAAGCCAAGAAGCTGTTCCACCGCGTCCTCACCACCTTCGACGACCTCGACTTCAGTGAGGTGGAGGGATGGAGCGATGACGATGGGACGGGTGATCAAGAACCCAAGGATGGCGACGACTTCTCCGGCTTGTGCTTCATGGCCCTTGAGGGCGAGATCAGCGACAGCGAGCTTTACTCCGACTCCGACGAGGTATACCCCTCATACGACCAACTTAATGATGCTTTTCTTAAGTTAGGTAAATTTCATGCCAGATCTAGAGCTAGGTGTAGCGAGTTGGACAAGGAAGTAGATAGACTGTCATAGGAGCTTACTTCACTTATATCTGCTCCCTCCTGTGACGAATGTGATACACGCTGTGCCCTGCTTGGTGACATGGAGAAATTAAGGACCTCTCATGATAGCCTGTCCTCTGAGTTTGACATGATTAAGGTGGAGAATGTTAGTCTTCTTGCTGAGATAGAGATGAGTAGGGTAGCGCCTCTTTCATCTACTCCTGTTGAGGCTATTTCTTGCACCTCATGTGAGGATAAGGATAATTCCTTTAGTGGTCTTTATACCATGCTCCTTGATCTGCCTGAGTCTTGTGAAAGCTTCACTAACTTGAAATTGAACCTAAAAAGGGCAGATCATAAAATTGCTGAGTTACAAGCTTTTCTGCTAGAACCCATTTCTTCACGTGTAAACTGTCCCAAGCTGACTGCTGAGCTTGAATCTGTGTCTAAACAGTTTCAAGAGTTGATTGATCACAACAAGTTATCTCGATATGCTTCTAAGGACCCTGTTAGCTCACCATGCAAAAATTGTGACAAACTAAAATCTGTCTTGATTGCATTGGATGAAAAATGTGTGAAGCTAACTAAGGACCTTCTAGAGAAGCCACCATCATTTTCTTGTAATGTGTGTGCTGATGTGGGGGAGAAGCCCAAGGGTAAGGAGGAGACGCTTAGTGATGTGAACCAAATGGCTAGCAGTAGGACTGTCCCCTCTCAGTCGGCTGTGCGTGCACACACCATTCACTCTTCTCTTACTGGTTCTTCTTCTACTCCCTTACCTTCTGCTGTCCCTTCTTCTCCCTGCTCTTCTTGCACCTCTCTCTTTCGGGAGTGTCAGTATCTTATTGACACTCTCGAGAGATTTGTAGGAGGCAAGAAGAAGCTAAATCTTATTCTAGACCAGTCTAAGATTTGCAAATTTAATCAAGGTCTAGGATACGATTTTTATGAGACATAAGGAAGCATCCACCTGCTATTTTTTGACCCATAGCAGCAGGCGTGATTGAGATTGAGCCCAGTACTGAGAAAGTTCAATTCAAGTCAGCGGGCTTTGTCCAAGGGATTTCTGACAGCAAGGTGATTTCACCTGTTGCTTCGGCCTCTCAAAAGGCGAAGCCTCATCATGCTACTTCTACCTCTCAGAAGGTGAAGTACCATTGCACCTTTTGTCAGAAGGATGAACACTTGATCGAGCGATGCTTCAGGTGCGCTAAGATCACGCGGAGAGACTGTGTTCGTGATCTTAGGCGTATTCATGGTCAGCCCCATACCTTGAGTGCACCTAAGACCAACACAAGGTCTAGGGTTGATCACTCTGTGGGTTTTAGGCAGTATCGAGGACTTGGTTTTTCCGGTGTTTCTGATTTTCGTCCTCGTTTTGCCTCTGCTCATGACATCCGCCGTCCTGAGGGTAGATCTCGGTTCGCCTGTCGAGATGGCTACCCGCGGCGTGATTAGCATGTTGCCGGTGGTCCGACTCGCTCTCCTGTAGTAGTTGGACCCAGCAACAGCTTCAGGTCTGCACATAGACCTTTTGCTTCTTTGAGCGACAGAGAGTGTATGGTAGTTAGAGGTCAGTCATGTATGACTACTTCTGCTGCTCGGCGTGTTACTCAGTATTGGGTGCCAAAATCACTCTTGATTTATCCCAGTACTGAGCCTTTACTCTCTGTTTGACTCAGGTTCGCCGGGCTGGGAAGAGAGAGGTTTGGCTTGTGGACTCTGGTTGTTCTCGTCATATGACCGGAGACTCTTGTTGGTTCTCTTCCCTAGCCCGTGCTCTAGGTGATGAGACGATCACCTTCGGAGACGCTTCGTCTGGGCGCGTCATCGCCAAAGGTACAGTGCGCATTAATGAGTCCTTCATTTTAAAAGATGTTTCCTTGATTAGTAAGCTGCAGTATAACTTGCTTTCTGTTTCTCAGCTTACCGATGACGGTTTTGAGGTGAGCTTTAAGAAAAATAATTGCAAAATTCTTGATTCTTCAGGTAGTCTGGTCTGCAAGATTTCTCGTTATGGAAGGATCTTTCGTGCTGATTTTGTTGAGTCTTCTGGTGATCCTCTCCGATGTTTAGTTGCTTCAGAGTCCCGTGACCTCACTTTCTGGCATAGGAGACTTGGTCATATTGGATTTGACCATTTGACCCGAGTTAGCGGCCATGATCTCATTCGTGGTCTGCCTAAACTCAAGATGGTCAAAGATCTTGTTTGCGCTCCATGTCGGCACGGCAAGATGGTTGCCGCTTCTCACCCTCTGGTCATAGTGACTATGACCGATGCACCAGGACAGCTACTCCACATGGACATAGTTGGACCAGCTCGAGTGTAGTCAGCAGGAGGGAAGTGATATGTTCTTGTCGTGGTCGATGACTTCTCGAGGTTTTCTTGGTTGTTTTTCTTAGCCTCGAAGGATGAGACGTTTACACATTTTCGAAGTCTTTTCAGTAGTCTTTCTATTGAGCTTCTAGGTGCCTTACGAGCGATCCGTAGTGACAATGGCACGGAGTTCAAGAATTCCTACTTTGAGAGCTTCTGCGATGAGACAGGAAGAACCGTACCTTGGTCGAGATGGCCAGGACGATGCTCGATGAGTACTCTACACCTAGGAAGTTTTGGGATGAGGCTATTGCGACCGCGTGCCATGTTTCGAACAGAGTCTTTCTTCGGGCACACACTTGCATCGCACTTCCTATGAGTTGAGATACGGGCGAAAGCCCAGTGTCTCGCATTTTTGTGTGTTTGGTTGCAAGTGTTTCATTTTGAAGTCCGAGACCCTAGATAAGTTTGAGTCACGTTCCTGTGATGGTATCTTTCTAAGTTACTCGACTTCTTCGCGGGCATATAGGGTCTGGAACTGCGAGTCTAACAAAATGGTAGAAACCTGTGAGGTGACCTTCGACGAGGCCAGTCCGGGGACTAGGCCCGATATCTTAGGTTCTTTAGAGCAGTCCGAGACCATCTTTGTGGATGAGGAGGAGGATGGAGATGAGGGTTGTCTACCTGATCCAGTTCCTCATCCTCTCCTTGAGGTGCCTTCTTCCATTGCACCCCAGGTGATCAGCCCATGCCTTCTGCTTCCTCTGGAGCTAGTGACTCTGTTCCTACCTCGTCAGCTCATGAGGTAGAGTCCACTTCTTCATCTCATCTTGGACCTCCTCGTCATATCCAGAAAGACCATCCTTCTGAGTAGATGATTGGAGATCTCTTTGATCTCGTCACTCGCTCAAAGTCTGGCATGTCACATTTTTGTCTCCATTCTGCCTTTGTTGCCATTTTTTGAGCCCAAAGATGTTAGTCATGCGCTATCTGATGAGTCTTGGGTCAATGCCATGCATGAGGAGTTAGAGAATTTCGAGAGAAACAAGGTCTGGTCGCTTGTTGAGCCCCCTCGAGGTCACAATATCATTGGGACTAAGTGGATGTTCAAGAACAAGCACAGTGAGGATGGGGTTGTCATTCGGAACAAGGCTAGACTGGTAGCTCAGGGCTTCCCCAGGTTGAGGGTCTAGATTTTGAGGAGACCTTTGCCCCTGTAGCTAGACTTGAGGACATTAGAATCCTACTTGCTTTCACAGCTTCTAAGGGTTTCAAGCTATACCAGATGGATGTCAAGAGTGCCTTCCTCAATGGGTTTATTGAGGAAGAAGTCTATGTGAGACAGCCTCCAGGTTTCGAGAACCCCAAATACCCAAACCATGTCTACAAGCTTTCCAAAGCATTGTATGGACTTAAGTAGGCTCCCAGAGCTTGGTATGAGAGGCTTAAGTCCTATTTGTTAAGTCATGGTTTTGAGATGGGTAAGGTAGATAAGACCTTGTTCATTCGCCGGCATGGCACAGACCTTCTGCTCGTCCAGATTTATGTAGATGACATCATCTTTGGCGGCTCTTCCCATGCTCTCGTTTCACATTTCTCGAATGTCATGAGCACCGAGTTTGAGATGAGCATGATGGGCGAGTTGACCTTCTTCCTTGGCTTCCAGATTAAGAAGACTCGGGAGGGTACCTTCTTGCATCAGGGCAAGTACACTCGTGACCTCCTGAGACACTTTGACATGAGTGATGGCAAGCCAGTGTCAACTCCCATGGCATCCACAGCTTCTCTTGACCCAGATGAGGATGGAGAGCAAGTTGATCAGAAGGAGTATCGCAGCATGATTGGCTCCCTCTTGTACCTCACTGCCTCGAGGCTGGACATACACTTCTCCGTGTGTCTGTGCGCTCGATTTCAGGCTTCTCCTCGCGTATCTCACCGCCAGGCGGTGAAGTGCATTCTTCGGTACCTTCGAGCTACCATTGACTATGGTATCTGGTACTCTTCCTCTTCCTGTCTCTCCCTTAGAGCCTACTCGGACGCAGACTTTGCTGGTTGTAGGATAGATAGGAAGAGCACTTCTGGCACCTGCCAATTCATTGGCACTTCTCTTGTTTCCTGGTCTTCGAGGAAGCAGTCCGGTGTTGCACAGTCCACCGCAGAGGTCGAGTACGTTGCTGCCGCCAGTTATTGCATCCAGGTACTTTGGATGGTCTCGACCCTGCGGGACTTTGGGTTAGCTATAGATAGTGTTCCACTCTTTTGTGATAACACTTCTGCCATTAACATTGTCAAGAACCTAGTGCAGCATTCTCGGACCAAGCACATTGATATCAGATATCACTTCCTTCGAGACCATGTGGAGAAGGGTGATATAGTGCTCCAATTTGTGGAGAGTGACCACCAGTTAGCGATATGTTTACCAAGCCTTTGGATAGCTCTTGGTTTTCAGCTTTGCGGGGCGAGCTTGGGGTGGTTTGTCCTTATGGACTGTTGTGAGGGGGAGTTTTGTGCTTCTTGTTTTTATCCTATTTATTATGCTCGTTCTCCTTTCTGTTGCATTGCATATGGGTGCATTGGGGTTAGTCCTTCTAGCATAGATTAGAGTGCTTCTCTTGTCTAGCTGTTCAGACTTCTTACTCTTATCTTGTGATTCTAGGATGCTGCTTATTAGCTGTTTCTCTTCTCACTAGGTTGAGCTTACTCACTTCTTATACGTTCTAGCAAGGGTTGGGCCACCCTTGGGTAGACAGGGTACGTGTTTGCTCCTTAGTGTGTTAGATGATCAGTTGATAGTCCTGGAGTTTCATGGAGTAAATGAGAGTCAGTCTGAGCCATAGTATCCTCTTTATCTTGTCTATGCTTTAAGGACTGCCTTTTCTGATTTCTTTGCCAGCTTCTCGATTTATCGCTTTGGTTCAAAGGGAGTTCTTTTGGGAGCCTCTAGATCTTAATATTGTCATAACTCAAATTGAACCAAAGTTGCATCACATGTTGAGGGGGAGCTGGATTTTCTGCATTTCATTGTAATATAACTACATGGAGCCTTGATTATTATCCTGTTATGACATGTTTACAATTCATTACATCTTGCCATGATTTGCGCTTACTTGCTAGATTGATCATGACTTTATATGTGTAGTTTAGTCTTTGCCATGGTAGGTTGATTAAAATGCTCAACTTGAATTAATTCATGTCATGTTAGCTCTTGCGACTAGTCTGTCTTTAGTTATCCTCTTATGATTCATGCCATGTCAAATAGGCTGAGTTGAGTCTTGAATCTTTGTTGAGCTTTAGATCGAACTATGTTAGTTTTTTTATGAAGCATGAGTTAGTACAAGTCGTTTTGTTGTGAAAATTGCAAAAAGATCTCTTTTGTGCGAAAAACTGATCTCACCAATTCTTTTTCATGAGACGGCTTGCCATTGCACTAGGCATGAACTCAGGGGGAGTTTTGGTTGACTAAGATCATCTTCTTAAGCCTCTTGCTTGGAGTGGTCGCATAAGGCTTGAGGTCTAGCACATGACTAAACAAAAATCTGGTTGGAAACAATCATGAGATTTCTAAAGAAAAACATGTCAATTGTGCTTAATTTGCTAAAATTACAAGACTTACAAGTACTTAAACAAATGTTGCATTCTTGAACTTGTAGCACTCTAAATTGACTCAATACTAGCTTCATGGTTTCACTTAGATTATTGACATGGCTTGCATCATCTTTGGATGCCTTTAGCTAGACTATAATCATGGTTGACTTGACATGCTAAGAAATTCGACTAAATTTCAGATTGTGACTTATTTGGCTTAGCTTGATTATACATGTCTTGTCGTGATCGTGGTAGCATTCTTATGTGTTATGGCTTAATGTAATTCTCATATGGTCATTTCGGATAATCTTCATGGCTCTAAATGCTTAAAATAAACAATCTTAAGCCATTTCATCCAACACCATGACTTATTCTCTCTTTTTCATTCCTGATGTGTTTATTGCCAAAAGGGGGAGAATAGCGAAGAAAAAGCCATTTGGGAACTTTCTAGAGCTTTGGAGAACAATTTGAAAAAAGTCATTTGGGAACTTTCTAGAGCTTTGGAGAACAATTTGCTCTTTCTTTTGTTGCTCTAGTGTTCCTTTGTCGATATGGTCTTAAGCTTAGCTTCTTCGATTTCTTTTGGGACCATGTTTGACTTTTTTTCATTTTTGAACTCAACTTTATGCTTTTTCTGGGTTTGTCAATATACTCATCAAGAGGGAGATTGAGAGACCATGTGGTTATGACCCCATGTTTGTGATGAGTAATTGACGACTTTTTTTGGGGAAAGATTGAGTTTGGTTTGTTCGTTTCATGCCATGGTGGTATTTAGCTCAGTCAGGTTTGGTTAGTCGGATTTGAGGCATATTCTTCTTCCCGTTCGGTCATTTGGACCATTTTGTGCTTGAGTGCGATTTATTGATGCTAATGAGGATTACATGTTTTGAGCACTGCTATGTAATGTATTTCTTGTCTGTGATGGCTACAGGATGTTGAGGTGGAGTCGTGGTGAGGCACGGGATGACCGGACTAGGCGCGGGCGGTGCCGAGGTCAAAGCAGTCGAGGTGTGCCGAAGACGGTGAGGACTCGAGGTAGCTGCGAGGCTTGGAAGGCAAGGAATGAGGAAGCTTCCCGGAAGGTGCACGAGGGGCGTTTTGGTAAATACGCAAAGCTGCGCTAAAGGAAGTGGATTTGGATAAAGCACAAGAGTTGTTGGAGGCTTAGTGGGTAAAGAGAAAATCAAACCCATTAGTGGGAGGCTATAAAAGGAGGAGTGTCTCCTGCATGGTCTCCAAGCTTTGGGAGGTTGTTTTGCTTTGCATCTCTTTTTTTAGTTGGTGAGAGTTGTTGAGAGAGAGCAGAGGATTGCAGGGTGTGTCTCCTGCGTGAGAGTCCCTTGCATGAGCTCTTGAGGGAAGCATGTAGTGAGTTCTTGATCCTTCAATCATGTATGGGGACTTAGTGAGTTTGATTTCCTTGTATCAATCATGTATGCGGACTCCTCTGTAATCCTTGATTGATTGGGAATGAATCTTGTGAAGTTTATCTCTTGTGCTTGCCTGTTTTCTCTTCGTGTTCTTCTCTGCTTGATTTCTCAGATTTTTGCTTTGGTGTTGTTTCAAGCTGAGGAGTAGCAAAATGGATTGCTCTGTGATGGGAATGTATTTCTAGATCCTTTGGTCAGCAAATTCCAAGAGCAAATTGATTGAATCACAAAATCACATTTCTCTCCTTCCTGCGTTCATGTTTTTCTCTGTTCATAGTTCTAGGGTTTGGAGATGTTTTTGATTTTCTCTTCTAAATTTTATGCCCTGTGATGAGTTCCTAAGCCCTGAGATGATTACTAAGTTTCATGAGCAAAAGATCAAGATTGGTTGGCAATTTGAGATTTAGTGCAGCTCTTTGATAGTTTTCAGTTTTTGACTAAAATCTCAAATTCTTGGGCTATTGTTGATTTCTCTTGTTGTTTGAGGTCTCCTTGTTATTTAGAATATGTTATTGCTCTTTTGGCCAGAGGACAACAGCAGTAATGCATCAATTCTGTTGAATTCTTCAAGTTTCGGTCACTCAGGAATTTTCAGTTCTTGGGCTCTGATTTTTCTATACTGACAGACAGGTAACCGGTCAGACCGGTCCCTGTTAGCCGGTCAGACCGCATATAGACCGCCGGTCAGACCGGAGTACATGAGGCGGTCAGACCGGCTCAGGCCGAGCGGTCAGACTGGCCATGACCCACCGGTCTGACCGGCCCTATGCAGCCTGTGCCATCTACTATTTTTGAGCTGGTATCTTTCTTCTTTGTGCTGTGTTTCTTTGTTGCTTCTCTGGTATTCAGGCTCCTGTTTTCTCTTCTGGTTGTTTGGGGTGCCTGTGGTTTTGAACGCTTTGTCTTCATAGCCTTTTTAGCTATTGGAGAAAAAGCTTCTTGTGGTTTCTTTGGGGGTTAAATTTTTGTAAGCAACATTCACCCCCCCTCTGTTGCCTATTTCGATCCAACAACACCCATCAAAATATATTTACTCAATTCATTCAATTTAGCAGCCATTCGCCAAAAATTTATTGTAATATCCCAAAAGTGATTCGAGAGATAATCGATTAATTGGATGGAAGGACCAAATAGAAAAGAGTTAAATAGAGATTTTTTAGAGGGGGATTTCTGAAAATTCCTGGCAACCTAGGCCTGGGCCTTGGCCTAAGAGGTGGCCGGCCAAAAAAAGGGGGAGGCGCCCCTCCCCCAAACCCTAGCCGCCACCCCCTTTGCCCCTCCTCTTTCTCCCTTGAGCCGCCACCTCCCTCTCCCCCTTGCGCCTCCCTTGTCCAGCAGCACCACCTCTAGGGGTGGATATCGAGCTGGCTCGGCTCGGCTCGGCCCGGTGGAAAGCTCGGGCTCGGCTCGTTAGGCTCGTTAATACAAAATACATATTTTGATTGCAATTATACAAACATATGAATGAAACATAGCATATATGAACAGATCAGCAAGTAAAATGCAAGCAAATTACATTATGCTTTTACACCCAAGATTAGCTCAAAATGCAAGCAAAATCACATCATCTCAACTCTCAAGTGCAGATTGCAGAAGCAGAACAGATCGACAGAACATCCTCCAACTAAGGATCAGAGAAACCACTAATAGGAATTCAATCTCCTTAGAGGCACCATCCTATGAACATCCAAGAAAAAGCAACAGGCCAGTTCCAAGCAAGTCCCTGGCATACAATACACCTCGGAATTTGGAAGGCAGGCACCTTAACCCCTCCTTGCCCAACCTGTGCAAGCTACCCTCCTAACACCGTCTGTACACCCAAAGATCAAACATTTATGAGAACCCAAGCTCACCATGCTGTTGCAGTTGATGCAGCGACGGTTGCCGGGGAGCTTGAGCAGGCCCCGAATGGCCCTCTCGTAGTCTCGTTTCTCTCCTCTTCCTTCGTCTCATTCCTCTCCTCCTCCTTCACCCTGCTCCCCATCGGGCCGACCTGTCCCTCCGAGATACCGCGAGAAATCGAGCAGCAAGAACCTGCAAAGATGGCCTGGGAGTGGATTGGGAAAGGCCGAGAGCGAAATGCTTCGAAGATTTAAGTAAAGAGGGAGGTGGAAACTTTGTTCATTGGGGAGCAAAAGCTGCTTTGGTGTGTGTTGTTCTTGGCGAGAGAGAGGAGGCTTTGAAGGCTTGGTCGCCTCGTTAGTGGATCGCCCGGCCGCAGATGGCTAAGATGGGCTACCCGACCACCCGAGACAGTGCCGTGTGACCGAGCCAAACGAGCCCCACGAGCAACTCGTGAGCCAGCTCGGGCTCGGCTTGTTAAGCAGCCAAGCTAAACCTCTGGCTCGGCTCGGCTCGTTAATGCCACGAGCCGAGCCGAGCCAAGTCATAAAATTGCAGCAGCGGAAGAACGAAGCACACAGGTGGGACCTTCAGGACATGCCCACAGGCAGCCAACTGGAGGTGCGCGACCTAGCCCTTGACATCTTCATCTTCTCTGCCAGCTTGTCCAATCTTGTTGCTGAGGCGAGGTGATTTGATTCCTGATTCTGTATTTTGTCGCAAAAGCGAGCGTGAGCACTCCGACCCCATGCTCCGCGAGCCAATACACAGAATGCAAATAAATAGTATGCATGGCTAAACAAAGAAGAGGCTCGGGTTATTTTATTTGCCATAAAACATGATTAGTAGCATTTCTATTATTATATCATATTGTTATTTTTGTGACCTAAAGACTCCTCACCGCAAATGACATCATTGACTTAATCCACCAAAGATTCACTCTCATTATTAACTGCTGTCTAAGACTCCCATCAGCGATTGCCATAATTGACTTAATCCACCGAAATTACACTTTGAGTGCTGTCTAAACTCCAAACAGCATGTGTCATCCTCTATTCGATCCACCGATCATATTCTTTCTGTAATGGTTGTTGTCTAAAACTCCAAACAACGAGTGACATCATTTAAATGATCCACCGACTACACACATTTTATATTGATTGCTGTCTAAAACTACAAACAGCGTGTGACATTATATAGATATTCCACCAAACATACTCTTTCCAAATTGATTGCTGTCTAATCTCCAAACAGCGAGTGACATCACCTAATTAATCCACCGAACATTCTCATCAAGGTTTTCTAATAATCCAATCCTTTTTATTATTGATTTAAATCCACCAAGAATATCATTGATCAAGCCTACGATTCAATATTATATATCCACCAAGAATATCATTGATCAATTCTACGATTCACCATTATATATCCACCAAGAATATCATTGATTAATTCTACGATCCACTAGTATCCTCCCACCAAGTAAATCACTAATCAGGAACTATAATCCAATACTTGTATTACTCCTCCAAATTCCCTAAAATTCAATTAGATCATCTATTTAGCCTGTCTATTCAGCTAGACTCCACCAATTTATTCCTCCCAGAACCCACACTATCATTTCCTATTTATGATCGACCTGAATCCATCAATACCTTTATGTGTACACTACAAACATCTATTTCCCTTACTCACGACCCTGCTTATTCTTTCCATATTTTATTTTGTAAGAATAGAAATGCCACTATTTGAAATACAATACATAAAATTTCCTAAGACCTAGCAGCTTTGGAACAAAACATAATGTTCAAGGAATATTAACATGATTTTCCATACATATGGCATCACACCATATGCCTAATATCACCATAATCTTTCCATACATACAGCATCACACCGTATGACATCGTTCAGCGTTATAGCCGCTTAACTTATGTCGAGACCCGAATATACAAATCCGGACTCTACTGTGTGTTCTGCACTAGTCCAGGATCACGCTAGTGCACACAGCGTAAACAAAGACAAATATCATCCACATCACGATACTCTAAAGGAAATCCAAATTATATTAATAACCATCAGAGTACGACCTTATGGCCAAGCTTACAATTATGAGCCTGAAGGGCTTTTAAAGAAACTAGCAGCGGAAATCCAAAATTAAGCGTAGTAGCCACTCGACATGCCCACAGGCAATCGACTGGGGAGCGAAGTCCTAATCCGTGAAGTCCTCGTAGTAGCCTCCTTCTAGCAACTCCTGCTGATCTGGTCCCTCCTCTTCAACTGAGCAACATGGGCATAAAGCCGTGAGTACATTGGTACTCAGCAAGTCGTTTGTAACAAATGAATGCAATATAATATGCAAAGCTTAACAATGGATGGCTGAAAGGTTAGTTTTGCATAAAACAGCAATTTAGAGTAAATATGATAAATAGATTGAAAAGCAAATTTAACAACAGACACTAAGTAAATAAATCAAAGGAATTGAGTAGACCACAAGTGAACTAACCATTCACTTCCCATCTCAAACCAACCAAAATTTCATAAAGACTCTACCCCTCGTGTGAAATCACCGAGCATTGTCCATGACCGAGGACACGGCTATTCGAATAGTTTTACACTCTGCAGAGGTTGCACAACTGTACCCACACGATGTGATTAGCCTCGCGCTAAGGAAATCACAACAAGGCTTTTACAATGATCCATCTCCACCTGATCCCACTCGCTAAGGATTCGCCGTCGAGTAGGGTAACCCCCTAGTCGATAATTGCCCCCTCTTGCGCCACACAACATCAGTAGTAAAACCAAAGTGGAGACTTCACAAATTATTATGCCAGGTCTATCCCATACTAGACATGTGGTTTGCACGATTAAGCTCAGATCAATGGCGCACAAAGTTAAGTCCTTAACAATTACCCAGGCGAAGCATCCACATCCCAATGTGCATCCAGCACCCCCTTTACTGCACGATCATTCGCCCAAGTGAAAGCCAAGTTTGTATAACCAATGCCCATGACACTACCCATGTCATGACATACAAATTTTATAACTGTGGCTAACCACCACGTTCAAGTAAACCATTAAGTCAGGATTAATTAACCACATGCGATGACAGATCCCAGCGAACTAATAATAAGCAGGCTAAGCAGTTGAACGTAACCCCATGTGACAATTATTATTTATCACTAAATAATTCCCAATCCTAAGGTGTCAATGGAATCATGGCAATCAAGTTATCATGGAGGGATTTAACCAATTAGGAGTATAACTACCAATTACGAGGTTTTATTAACAAATAGCCATGCATGATAATTTGAAACAAAATAATACATAATAGATTGAAAACTGGGTTCAACATGATCAAAGAATACGACTTGCCTTGGCCTTGCTCAGATGAGGGCTCTTGGTCTTCAAATCCAACTTCCGCTCCCTCGAACACGCGATCTAACGAGAGAGAAAACGAGACGAAAAGAGAAAATAAATTCAAATAAAATTCAAATGAACTCCAAAAACTTTCAAACCTGAACCAAAAGGTAGAGCTAAATTTTAGATGAATTTAGAAAAAAGAACGGGGTCAATTGGAGCTAGGACGAGGGAGAACGGGCTCTTGGAAAAATTGGATTTTCTGAAAATCGGGAAAATTGGAAAAGTGCACTGTGCTGTGGACCGGGCGCACGGGAAGCTGGGTCTACGGTGGACTCGGCTCACGGAACAGTACGGCTGACTGGGCTGCTGGCGCAAGCGGCGGGTGCTGACGTGGCGCTGACGGGGCGGACACGCATGCCCTAGGGCTAACGTGGTTTGCTGACTGGGCGGCTGACTCGGCTTGGTCCACGGGGGTACGGCTGACAAGCGGGCCCCACCGGACAGAGACTCGGTGCACGGTGGACGGAGTCTACGGGAAGGCGAAAAGTCACGGGCGGCTGGCGTCAGCGCTGACGTGCGCGTGCACGGGGCGCGAGGCGGTGCGGCCGAGGCGGCGGGGTTGCGGGCGCGTCCGCTGGCGGCGCGGGCGGCGGGGTCTGCGGCGGCGGCTGGCCGGCGACGAGGTGACGGCGGCGACTGGCCGGCGGTGACCGAGGTGGCGAGGACGGAGGACGACGGCGGCGGGGCTCACCGGCGGTGGCGAATGACGGCGCACGACGGCGGCGACGGGCGACGACCACGGCGGCGGCGAACGACGGCGCACGGCCAACGCGGACGACGGCGGCGCTCAAGCGTCGGCGGACGGCGGCGGCTCGGGACGGGGAAGACGAGGGGGCGCGGCGGCTTTTATACCCGGCCGTCGAGGTGTTTGACTCGGAGACGGCGAAGGAAAACGGAAAGCGGCGGCGGCGTCCCGATCGGAGACGGGGAAGAGAGTCCCGGTCGGGAACGGCGACCCTGACAGGTGGGTCCCACCTGTCAGCGGCGAGGACGGGCGAGCGGCGAGGATGGCGCACGGGCGCGAGCGTAGGTGGCCGAGATGGTGACACGTGTCGCCCATCGGCAGGGACAAGGCGGGCGCGGCCGCGGGATGGGCTGGGCCGGCTGGTGGGTTTCGGCCCACTGGCCGGTTGGGATTTTTGGAGATTTTTCTTTTTCAGAAATTCAAATAAATTAATTTGAGCTCTAGAAAATAGCAAATAAATCCAGAAAAAATCCAGAAAAATACCAATAAATTCCTTGGGACACAAGGAACTCAAATAAAATAACTTTGGCAAATGTTCATGTTCGGATTAATCATATTAAATCCTTTTAACTCATAAAAATTCATTTAAGCTTTTAATTAGTTCCAGAAAAATTCAAATGGTGAATTTTATTTTAAAAGCTTCAAAAATACTCTGAAAATCAGGATGTTACAAACCTCCCCCCCTTAAACGGAATCTCGACCCCGAGATTCTGGCTCTCTAAAGAATAGGTTTGGAAACTCCGCTTTGAGATCCTCCTCGCTTTCCCAGGTTGCTTCCTCCTCTGAATGATTGCTCCACTGAACTTTGCAAAAACGAACGACCCTTCTTCTGGTGACACGCTCTGACACTTCCAAGATCTTGATGGGATGCTCTTTATAGGACAGATCCTCCTGGAGATCCACAGCCTCAATTGGCACTGCCTCCTCTGGCACTCGCAAGCACTTCTTTAATTGAGACACATGAAACACATCATGTATCCCGCTCAAGTTCTCAGGTAGCTCTAGCTGATAGGCAACTTCTCCCTTGCGCTTAAAAATCTTGAATGGCCCCACATATCTTGGTGCTAACTTTCCCTTCATTTGAAAACGCTTAACTCCTTTGAAAGGTGTGATCCTGAGATACACATAATCATTGGGCTCAAAGCTTAAATCTCTTCGGCGAGTATCAACATAACTCTTTTGCCTGGCTTGAGCTGCTTTCAGCCTTTCTTGAATCAAGCGCACTTTTTCTTCGGCTTCTTGCAAATACTCTGGCCCAAATATCTGCCTTTCTCCTGTCTCCTTCCAATTGAGAGGGGTCCTACACTTCCGACCATACAAAGCCTCAAATGGTGACATCTGCAAACTGGCTTGGTAACTGTTGTTATAGGAGAACTCTGCGAAAGGTAGGCAATTGTCCCACTTGGCTCCGTGATCCAAAACACATGCTCTCAGCATATCCTCTAGGATCTGATTTACACGCTCTGTCTGACCATCAGTCTGTGGGTGATAGGCTGTGCTAAAATTCAGATGAGTACCCATCGCTTCGTGGAAACTACCCCAAAATCGTGAAGTGAACTGCGATCCACGATCCGACACGATCCTCTTAGGAACTCCATGGAGACTCACAATTCTGGACATATACAATTCTGCCAACTTATCTCCAGAATATGTGGTTTTGACTGGAAGGAAATGGGCTACCTTTGTCAGTCGATCCACAATTACCCATATCGAGTCATATCCTTCCTTGGTCCTAGGTAACCCGGTGATGAAGTCCATGCCCACATCTTCCCACTTCCACTCGGGAATTTTCAACGGTTGCAACAATCCTGCGGGTCTTTGATGCTCTGCTTTCACTCGCTGGCAAACATCACATAGCGCTACATACTCCGCTATTTCTCTCTTCATACCTGGCCACCAATACTTATCCTTGATATCTTGATACATCTTGGTACTGCCTGGATGAATTGAATATAATGATTCGTGTGCCTCCTTAAGCAACAATTGCTTCAACTCTTCCTTATTGGGTACGCACAATCGCTTCTTGTACCATATGATACCCTGATCATCCTCCACAAAACCTGTCGCTTTTCCTTCTTTCAATCCAACCTTGATCCGCTGGATATTTTCATCCTCTGGTTGCGCTTGACAAATCTGACTATCCAAAGTCGGCTGCAAGTCCAAGGTGGCTAACATCCCTTCTTCAACCAACTCCAAGCTGAGCTTTTGAAATTCCTCGTGCAATGCTGGTTGACTCTCCTTGACCATAACCGTGTTGCAATACACCTTCCTGCTCAACGCATCTGCCACTACGTTGGCTTTTCCTGGGTGATAGTGGATTCCAATGTCATAGTCCTTTATCAACTCCAACCATCTTCTTTGTCTTAGGTTAAGGTCCGATTGGGTGAAGATGTACTTCAAGCTCTTATGATCCGTGTAGATCTCACATCGGTTACCCATCAGGTAATGACGCCATATTTTCAAGGCATGCACAACTGCTGCTAACTCCAAATCGTGCGTAGGGTAATTCTCCTCATGTGGCCTTAACTGGCGCGATGCGTAGGCTACCACTCTTTTGTCTTGCATCAATACGCATCCTAAACCCTTGCGAGATGCGTCACAATAAATCTCAAAGTCTTTCTTGATATCTGGCAAAATTAGGACTGGCGCTGTTGTCAGACTTTCCTTTAGCTTCCGAAAGCTCTTCTCGCACTCTGGTGTCCATCCAAACTTCTTTTCCTTTTTTAATAGCTGGGTAAGAGGTCGGGCTACACTGGAGAACCCTTCTATGAATCTTCGATAGTAACCTGCCATTCCTAGGAAGCTTCTGACCCGGGTCACTGACGTGGGTGCCTTCCAGGTGAGCACATCTTGTACTTTCCCTGAGTCAACGGACACTCCCTCTGCTGTCAACACATGACCCAAAAAGGCAACTTCCTTCATCCAAAATTCACACTTGCTGAACTTAGCATACAACTTGTGCTCCCGCAATCTTTGCAATACCAATCTCAAATGCTCCTCATGCTCCTCCTCATTCTTGGAGTAGATCAGAATGTCATCAATGAACACAACGACAAACTTGTCCAAGTAATCCATGAACACCTTGTTCATCAGGTACATAAAGTAGGCTGGGGCATTGGTTAAGCCAAAGGACATCACGGTGAACTCGTATAATCCATAACGAGTTGAGAAGGCTGTCTTGGGTATGTCCTCCGGTCGAATCCTCATTTGGTGATACCCCGATCTCAAATCAATCTTGGAAAACACTCCAGCTCCTTTTAATTGATCGAACAGATCATCAATTCTGGGCAACGGGTACTTATTCTTGATAGTAACTTCATTGAGAGCTCGGTAATCCACGCACATACGCTGGCTACCATCCTTCTTCTTGACGAACAATACTGGTGCTCCCCATGGAGAGGTGCTGGGTCTAACATATCCTTTATCCAGTAACTCTTGTATCTGCTTCTTCAATTCTGCTAACTCATTGGCGGGCATTCGGTAAGGTCTCTTGGAAATTGGCGAGGTGCCTGGTGCTAACTCAATTGCAAACTCCACTTCTCTTTTTGGTGGCATCCCGGGGAGATCATCGGGAAAAACATCGGGATATTCTCTGGCAACTGGTACTTCATTTAGGGCAATCCCTTTACTTTGGCACACCATCACTTTTTCTGGTTGCTTCATGTCGGCTTCAAATCTTACTTTGCTTCCATCGGGACCGTCCAAGGTGACTGCTCGGCTTCCACATTCCAACACTGCTTGATGCTTCTTGAGCCAATCCATACCCAAAATTACGTCTAACGACTGGATATTCAGCACAACCAAATCTGCGGAGAACTCTACTCCTTGGATGGCTATCCTAACTTTGGGGCATCCTAGGTTTGTACTCATCTCAGAGCCTGGGGATTGAACCAATAAAATGGAACCAAGTGCAACGACTTCCAACTTATGCTTTAGAGCAAAACTCCGAGAAACAAACGAATGTGAAGCTCCAGAATCAAACAAAACTGTGGCAGGTACTGAATTTACTGGGAACTTACCGATCACCACATCTGGCGCTGCTTGAGCCTCCTCCATGGTGACGTGGTTCACCTGGCCACGCATCACGGTCTGCGATCCTTTGTTGGGTTGATTTGATCCTTGAGGTGCTCCGCGTCCTGACCCTGCTGCAGGGGTACGGTCTGGTGTGGCTCCCAAGTTGAAGCGAACTGGTGTCAATGCGGTATTCTGCGGGCATTTGTTGGCATAATGTCCCGTCTCATTGCATTTGAAACAAGTGACTGCTGACATGGGCTTGGTAATCCTCTGCTGTTGGCTTCCCACTGGATTTGGTTTTGGCGCTGAAGAAAACTGACGGGGAGCTGGTGCAGGAGTTTTGAATCCCGACTGCTGAGGAACTCGAGCTGGCTGAAAATTGCTGAAGCGGGCTCTCTGAGCTTGGTGCATCTGAGATCCTTGCTGCATCATTCTTCTCTTGCGAGATTCTTCCAACTCGCGACGACTTTCCTCAATGAGCATTGCTTTGTCCACCATGTTTTGGAAACTGGCATAATCATGTCCCACTACCTGAACTTTCAATCCTGGGTTCAATCCTTTCTTGAACCTCTTCTGGCGAGCATCATCTGTGGCAACATCTTCTGGAGCATAACGGGCCAATTGAGTGAACTTGTTGAGATATTCACTCACGGACATGTTCTTCTGCTGCAACTCCCGAAATTCTTCCTTCTTCATTTCGATCACCCCATCCAGGATATGGGCATGACGAAAAGCTTCTGCGAACTCAACCCAAGTGATACTCTCTGGATCCTCATGAGCGGCACAATAATTTTCCCACCACTCGGCTGCAGCACCCTCAAGCTGATGGGCTGCATACAACACCTTCTCGCGATCTGTACACTGGGCAAGGTTAAGCTTCTTTTCCACTGAGCGCAGCCAGTCATCGGCTTCTAATGGCTCAGAAGACCGTGAATAGGTAGGAGGCCTTGTTCTCATAAATTCTGCAAACTTGGACTGCTGGCGGACTGGGGGAGGCATGGCCATGTCTTGATTCTGTCGATTCATCATGGCGTTCATGTTCTGCATCATGGTGTTCATCAACTGGGTCTGGGCTGCCATGAACTGACTCAAGGTTGGATCCAGTCCAGCTGGGTTTGCATGCTGCTCCGGAGTTGCCTGACTGCCCTCAGGGTCCTGACTCATCTGACCACGTCCTGCGGAGCTCCGGGTATCAACCATCTGAAAAGAAAGATCACTTGCTTGAGGACTGGCTTCACAGGGCTTACCAGGTAAGAGGGAAAAGCAAAGATAAGTGGTAAGTTCGTCTAAGGGGGATATTCTAATGGTAAATCCTAAACTAAACCATCACTTAGCCGAAAAGCTAACAAAAGAACAAATAAATCACTTCAATAAAAGATTTGATATGACTGCAACATATTGCTTTTGAGGGCAAAACTGCAGCTCACATCACACTCAATGCAAACAAAAACCACTTCCTAACCGATGCTATCCTATGCTACGGCCTACTCTTCCGGCTCCCACTCAGGTCCGGCGAGGTACGGCGTGCGTTCTTCTTCTTCTTCTGCATCACTGTAGAACGTCCATCGGTTGCGGAACTGCATTGTAGGCGCTGTTGCTGGAATGGCAAGTCGTAGGTACTCTCGGCGATCATCTGCCATGCGTTGCCTTTCCTCCGGGCTGGGCGGCGTAGGCGAGGGCGGGGGTGTTGGCGTCCGCGGAGTGTACTCCTCAGGTTCATACTTCCTCTTGTACTCCTGGATGAGCTTGGTCATACTGATCTTGTACCGTCGACAGAGTTGAGTAACGGCCTTGCGTGCAGCTGCTTGTGCATTTGAACTTTTAAAGCTGTGGTGTACGACGTGTCCTCCAAGCTTGGTAGTGAAGTACAACCGTGTGAAATGGTATCCTCTTACTTCATCATCCATGGAACTGTAGATTGGTGTTCTTTTGAAACCAAGACTTCTTAGCAGCACTCGAAGAACTCTCCTCCATCCTCCTGACCTGCTATAGTTGCTTTGCGACATCTACAGCACGGCACAAGACAAGAGTCAGTTTAAAAACTTTCATTTTGCAGACCTTCAAGGTGAGAGGCAAGAATCCCTAAGAATAAGGTAAGAGAGTAAAGAATTTGCTAAATATCAGGTTTGGTTGTTTTGTCTTTAGAAAATAGGTTTTTGAATTCTTGAGACCACGACTATCTGACTAGGGTTTCGTCCTACAGTCGATATGGCTCTGATACCATCTCTGTCGAGACCCGAATATACAAATCCGGACTCTACTGTGTGTTCTGCACTAGTCCAGGATCACGCTAGTGCACACAGCGTAAACAAAGACAAATATCATCCACATCACGATACTCTAAAGGAAATCCAAATTATATTAATAACCATCAGAGTACGACCTTATGGCCAAGCTTACAATTATGAGCCTGAAGGGCTTTTAAAGAAACTAGCAGCGGAAATCCAAAATTAAGCGTAGTAGCCACTCGACATGCCCACAGGCAATCGACTGGGGAGCGAAGTCCTAATCCGTGAAGTCCTCGTAGTAGCCTCCTTCTAGCAACTCCTGCTGATCTGGTCCCTCCTCTTCAACTGAGCAACATGGGCATAAAGCCGTGAGTACATTGGTACTCAGCAAGTCGTTTGTAACAAATGAATGCAATATAATATGCAAAGCTTAACAATGGATGGCTGAAAGGTTAGTTTTGCATAAAACAGCAATTTAGAGTAAATATGATAAATAGATTGAAAAGCAAATTTAACAACAGACACTAAGTAAATAAATCAAAGGAATTGAGTAGACCACAAGTGAACTAACCATTCACTTCCCATCTCAAACCAACCAAAATTTCATAAAGACTCTACCCCTCGTGTGAAATCACCGAGCATTGTCCATGACCGAGGACACGGCTATTCGAATAGTTTTACACTCTGCAGAGGTTGCACAACTGTACCCACACGATGTGATTAGCCTCGCGCTAAGGAAATCACAACAAGGCTTTTACAATGATCCATCTCCACCTGATCCCACTCGCTAAGGATTCGCCGTCGAGTAGGGTAACCCCCTAGTCGATAATTGCCCCCTCTTGCGCCACACAACATCAGTAGTAAAACCAAAGTGGAGACTTCACAAATTATTATGCCAGGTCTATCCCATACTAGACATGTGGTTTGCACGATTAAGCTCAGATCAATGGCGCACAAAGTTAAGTCCTTAACAATTACCCAGGCGAAGCATCCACATCCCAATGTGCATCCAGCACCCCCTTTACTGCACGATCATTCGCCCAAGTGAAAGCCAAGTTTGTATAACCAATGCCCATGACACTACCCATGTCATGACATACAAATTTTATAACTGTGGCTAACCACCACGTTCAAGTAAACCATTAAGTCAGGATTAATTAACCACATGCGATGACAGATCCCAGCGAACTAATAATAAGCAGGCTAAGCAGTTGAACGTAACCCCATGTGACAATTATTATTTATCACTAAATAATTCCCAATCCTAAGGTGTCAATGGAATCATGGCAATCAAGTTATCATGGAGGGATTTAACCAATTAGGAGTATAACTACCAATTACGAGGTTTTATTAACAAATAGCCATGCATGATAATTTGAAACAAAATAATACATAATAGATTGAAAACTGGGTTCAACATGATCAAAGAATACGACTTGCCTTGGCCTTGCTCAGATGAGGGCTCTTGGTCTTCAAATCCAACTTCCGCTCCCTCGAACACGCGATCTAACGAGAGAGAAAACGAGACGAAAAGAGAAAATAAATTCAAATAAAATTCAAATGAACTCCAAAAACTTTCAAACCTGAACCAAAAGGTAGAGCTAAATTTTAGATGAATTTAGAAAAAAGAACGGGGTCAATTGGAGCTAGGACGAGGGAGAACGGGCTCTTGGAAAAATTGGATTTTCTGAAAATCGGGAAAATTGGAAAAGTGCACTGTGCTGTGGACCGGGCGCACGGGAAGCTGGGTCTACGGTGGACTCGGCTCACGGAACAGTACGGCTGACTGGGCTGCTGGCGCAAGCGGCGGGTGCTGACGTGGCGCTGACGGGGCGGACACGCATGCCCTAGGGCTAACGTGGTTTGCTGACTGGGCGGCTGACTCGGCTTGGTCCACGGGGGTACGGCTGACAAGCGGGCCCCACCGGACAGAGACTCGGTGCACGGTGGACGGAGTCTACGGGAAGGCGAAAAGTCACGGGCGGCTGGCGTCAGCGCTGACGTGCGCGTGCACGGGGCGCGAGGCGGTGCGGCCGAGGCGGCGGGGTTGCGGGCGCGTCCGCTGGCGGCGCGGGCGGCGGGGTCTGCGGCGGCGGCTGGCCGGCGACGAGGTGACGGCGGCGACTGGCCGGCGGTGACCGAGGTGGCGGGGACGGAGGACGACGGCGGCGGGGCTCACCGGCGGTGGCGAATGACGGCGCACGACGGCGGCGACGGGCGACGACCACGGCGGCGGCGAACGACGGCGCACGGCCAACGCGGACGACGGCGGCGCTCAAGCGTCGGCGGACGGCGGCGGCTCGGGACAGGGAAGACGAGGGGGCGCGGCGGCTTTTATACCCGGCCGTCGAGGTGTTTGACTCGGAGACGGCGAAGGAAAACGGAAAGCGGCGGCGGCGTCCCGATCGGAGACGGGGAAGAGAGTCCCGGTCGGGAACGGCGACCCTGACAGGTGGGTCCCACCTGTCAGCGGCGAGGACGGGCGAGCGGCGAGGATGGCGCACGGGCGCGAGCGCAGGTGGCCGAGATGGTGACACGTGTCGCCCATCGGCAGGGACAAGGCGGGCGCGGCCGCGGGATGGGCTGGGCCGGCTGGTGGGTTTCGGCCCACTGGCCGGTTGGGATTTTTGGAGATTTTTCTTTTTCAGAAATTCAAATAAATTAATTTGAGCTCTAGAAAATAGCAAATAAATCCAGAAAAAATCCAGAAAAATACCAATAAATTCCTTGGGACACAAGGAACTCAAATAAAATAACTTTGGCAAATGTTCATGTTCGGATTAATCATATTAAATCCTTTTAACTCATAAAAATTCATTTAAGCTTTTAATTAATTCCAGAAAAATTCAAATGGTGAATTTTATTTTAAAAGCTTCAAAAATACTCTAAAAATCAGGATGTTACAACTTACCACTGGGACGACACCCAGGACAACTCAAACCAGGGCTTTCCGCTGCCCTCCGCTTTTCCATTCCCATTTTCCAAACATTTTTAAATAGAACTATATCTAGTTAAGTTCCCATGTCCGCCCTTGACCGTGGGCACGGCTATTCGAATAGTTTTGACTCTGCAGAGTTTGCACACTTTACCCACAAGAGACGGTTTACTCGTTGCCCCACACGATTCCTTAGACGTGCAGTTGAGCCAACCATCACAGTAACCGTTCAACGTACCTCGCCCCTTCCATCATCTCACCCCTATGAGCTTGTCCCGCTTGCAGCAGGTCTCATAGGTTGTGCGGGATGTTCCCCTCCTATGCGCCTAGCAGCTGGTTACCCACACTGCTAGCACGCCGCAGAAGAACTTCACCCTCAAGCCCGCCACCTAGACAGCCTCTTGAGGTGTCCCAATTCAAGTCCGCCACCTAGACAGCCCCTTGCACTACTGCCATGATGATGACTTTCAGGGTCCGGTAAATTTACTAGGCCAAGTTGTACTTTACAGACTTGTGGTTGCACTTGTTTTACACAGGAGGTCATGACAAGATTCAGTCCTTAGGGTATCTGGACGGTTCTACCACAAACCACACTCTCGTGCACACCTGCACCATACCCCCGAACCATCCGCCCAGATAATAAGCCATTTGAGGTTTTTGGGAGCATAAAATAATCATATCCAACATATATCAGTCATTACCACCATGACTGCCCAACCAGTCATTACCACCATGACTGCCCAACCAAATTTTCTCATGATTAAAGTGATGCTTGGACGTTCTTACTCCCACAAGTATCTAAGCAAAACTAAGCATGGCATATTATTATAGACTTATTTTCAAAAGGTTACTATTATAATTTTGCTAGGGCGACAAGGTTCACATATCCAAATATTCCAAAGGAGGAGCAATATTAATCAAGTTAGATAATAGGCATTTAACTAGAATTCTAAATTAACATGTATTTGCATATAAAGTAACAACATGCAATTTGATAATTTAAACAAAAGTAATTTGCAGAAAATGTAGGTTCAACATGATCAAAGTATTGACTCGCCTTGCGCGGTTTTCCGTGGACTTGAGCTCACACAATGCTTTTCTCTTGATGGTCTTGGGCTTCTAGTCTTTATCTTCACCTTGATCTTGATCTCGCTGGATCCATTGATTCTTCGGAACTCCAGTTTCTAACTATGCGATAAGCGACTGAATACAAATAAAAACAAATAACTCAAGAGATCCAAATAAATCCAATCACTTTAAATACTCGATTTAGTTTAAATTATGCATTTATTATGATTTGAGAATAGAAGGATGATTCAAGTTAGTGTGTTGCAAACACAATGGTAGCTGAATTTGAGTGAGAAAATGAGTTATCTGAATAGCTTTACCGTGAGGGAAAATTTTAGGATAATAGGAGATCAAAAGTGAGGAAGTATCTACAGGAGTTATTCGCTTTGGGAAAAGATGTGGCCAAACATAGCCGATTGGAGAAAGGCGAGGTTCGATCTTTTATTTATTAACTTCTTTTATCATCTTCGTATTTATCAAGAAAGTTCCATGAGCTAGGTTAGACTTACGGACAGGCATATGGGTTTGGTTTATTAGATTAATTTTCAGAGCCTATATTCCTAAAGTCCTAGCAGTCTAGGCTGTGGTATTTTATGGGATTCTATTTACTAACTATTTAAAGTATACTTCTAATGATTAGTTTAATAGTTCAGCAACACACGGGAGTATTTAATTATCTCATGGATGTCTAATAGAAACTTTTAGGATATTCTTAGTTGCTACTCGTCTGCGACTATTGGTTAGAATATTATACGTTTCTTAGGACTGTTTATGGGGGGAGACTATTTCAATGCCCAATGACCTAGGGCTACTCTATTTTAGTATCTTTACACTAGTGTAACCTTTTAGTTGGAAATGCTTGAAAGACCAACTGTCATTGTTGTTTTATCCTTTGAATCGGCATCTTGCATATTTTAATCAAACTTCTATTTACCTAGGACCGAGATCACTATACAAAATTTCATCCCACTAAATTTACTGCGGAGGTTTATTTATTGGTGACGTGCTAATGGCGGGGATCATATTAGGACTTTCTAATTTAATTGTTTATGGACACGCCCTATCGATTAATTTATGAATAGACCTAATTTAATTAAATCCACCATCGAGGCTTATTTGGTGGCGGCATATTTAAATATTAGGGCCCACGGTCAACTATAGTTTAGGGTAATCGTTTTAATTTACAACCTTGCTTTTATAGTTAACTTAATATTAAATTTACTTCATGTAACTTTAGCCTAGATGTCTTTATGATAGAGTGTTTATAAGTCTTAGAACCCTCTTTTATTATTGCCTTTCACTTAATGTTTAGATTAATAATAAAGGCACATTAATTATGCATGTATGGCAACTAAGCAAATATTAAATCTTAAATAATTCTACTTACATCCTAATAAAATTTGTTGGCTTCCAGGGACTAGTTTCATTACTTTCTAATTGGAATGGCAAAAGGCAACAAACACAAAAAAATGTGGCCGAGGGGGATTCGAACTAGGGATTGCCTGTGTGGCGAGTGGATGCGCTAACCAACGGAGCTGCTGCTCGTTTGTGACACAGGGGGGAAACAACGTACAAGGCGCGATGCAGGGTCCAAGCTCCAAAACAGAGCTTCCATTCGGCCGATACAGGGAAGGCGCCGGCTTTGGGGGCAGATGGTGGCGTCGCCGGCGAGGGAGCAGCTGGAGGGAGGCGTCGACACGGGTAATGGACTCATGGGGGCACGACGAACCCGAGGAAGGGGCTAGCGAGGGCCGAGCAGCTTCGAGATGGGCCGGCGGCGCGAGCCTGCGGCGGCGCAGTCGGGCGCACGGCGCCGGCGACGTACCGATGGCGAGGACTCCAGCTAGAGACGGGCGCGGGGTTGGGATGCTCTGGAGATGCTTTGGCCAAAAGCAATTGGCCCGAGGTGGTCTAGGGGGGTAGATCACGGGTTTGCCGGAGTTGGAGAAGAGGCGACGACCGGCGAGCTTGTGGGGGCGCGGAAATCAAATTATTTCGGAGGAAAGGCTAATAGGGAGTGGAGGCTCGCCGTGACACCATCATTTTGGTGATAGCATCGCCGGAGCGGCCGTGGCGGCGTGAGGTGGCGGCGGCGGCGCCCATGCAGGAGCACGGTTTCGCAACGGGGAAGCAAGGAGGGGAGGGGAAGGCAATGGGAGGAGCCGGGTTTCTTATAGCCGCGAGAGATGGGAAGGCTGTAGCCGGCGACCGGTGAACAGGGCGCAGCATGGGCATCGGAAGGAGCTCGCTCAGCGGGCAAGACGTGGGGTAGGTGCGGACGCGACGGGAGGCGCAAGGCGCCGTGCGCGCGCGCAGGCGGGGCCGGGGCAGGCGCGCAGTGGTGGGGGCGGCGACGTGGGTGACGGAGGGCTGGAGCCGGGTGACGCGAGCAGCAGCAGTGTCTACGGCTTTGACTAAAGCGTGCAGGACAAGGAGAAAGAAGAGGATGGGAGGAGGGAGGAGACAGAGGGAGGAGGCGCCGGGCCCGGCTTGCAGGGAGGAGGAAAAAGGAGGGGAGAGAAAAAGGAAGTGGCCCACTTGTCATGGAAGGAAGGGTTAAGAATAATGCTAGGATTCTAAGTTTGAGTTTCTAATTAATTGAGCTTGGTGCCAAAGACTCCCTTTTCTTTGGATTTTGGCTCTAAGGTTTAAGACTAGCCTTGAATTTGAATTGTATAACTTATGCTTATATATATATATATATATATATATATATATATATATATATATATATATATATATATATATATGATTTGCACTTTTAATTCAGCTATTTTCTTTCCTCTAGTCTTTAAGTTTGGCTTTGACGTAATGAATTTAATCGAACTTAAGTTATCAGAGGTTAAACCCCATTTTAACTTATTTTGTATTTTATTATTGTTGTTGTTGTTATTATCTTGTCATGATTGCTATTTTGTGTTTTGAAAATTATTTCCCAGTTATTATTTGTTCAGCACAAAACTCAGAAAACCCAACTACTATTTTGAACAAAAATTCAAATGCCAGTAAAATGCAAATAAAAGTTTAAAAAAAACTCCACATTTCATATTTAAATTTTCAGGATGTTACAAATTGGTCCCTGTACCAGGTGGTACATGCATGGGTGTGCATCGACAGATGCACACTTTGCAATACCGGTAAAGTGCAAAAGAGAAAGCGATAAAGATATTGTTGATCATATTGCATTGCATGGTTTATTTATACGGCTGTTGGTTGAGTTATGAAGTGATGCTCATGTATGTTCATGTTGCCCTCTATTATATTTGCTGAGTCGTTGGACTCACTCTTGCTGTTGTTGTGTTTTTTTGGTACCTTTGTGAGATCGGCATGCATGGGGAAAAGAAAGATTAGTTTTGTTGCACTTTGCATGTTCTACCCATAATGGAAGAAAGGAAGAAATTTAAATACCAGTTGCATGAATTACTTAAGTAGAAGATGACTATTGATTGTCGGATTTAAATTGTAATAAAGGGTTAGAATTCTTTTATGATGCTTCCGTTCTTTTTCTAAATATTATAACTATGGATGCTCTAGTAAACCTAAGCCAATTTTGTTTAGACTTGATTATATTACTTGATGTTATTCATTTCTCTTTAATTATGCTTGCTGAAACCCCTGATTTAGATAGTAAACAGAGGAGGTTCTACTGGAATTTTGTGTAGCATATTTAGTTCAACATTGTTATACTACTAGTTTGGTAGCATTCCAGGTCATTGCTTGACTGGGGTGTTACAGTTGGTATCAGAGCGGGCTGTAGGTCCGTGGTTAACGAAATATTAATTTTGACACACTAAGCACTGTAGGTGGGAATGGGGTTTGCATTGCATCTACGTTTCCGTCGACTATCATAGCTGAATACTTGCTTAATATTTGACTTTATACGTCTTATGAGATGATCTTTTGTGCCTACGATTTGATTATATGATTGTTATGTGTGATGATAGTTGATGTTGAGAGACAGAGATCGCGGTGTGGCCATTGGCATGGCCAGGTTATATCACTAATCGTGGTATTTGAAATGGTGAATGATTTTTCCTTGAGCAACTTAGTTTCAGAGGTTAGGAATGAGTTCTTTAGAAAAGTTTCTCTTTTCCTTGAGTTGATTTGGTCAATTCTTATCATGTGGTGGTGGATGAATTTATCTTGGGTTCGTGGTTCATTGCAGTTGAGGGTTTTCAATTGGTTTCTACCTGTTCTTTGAAACAATTATTGTTTTTTGGACTATTGAGACACTTTTGCTACTTGTGAGCATTGTGGATTTGCAAGGTTGGTCCATTCGTGGGAGTTTTGTCCTGTTGTGAAACATGTCTCATTTGTTCGCTTGGTATTCTTGTTAATGAAAGTTTTATGTTGCAAAGTCTTTAACATGTGAAAGCTTTGGCTTTATGTAATTCTTTTGGGATTATTCTAAGTGTTGAAGTTTAATACCTCTCTTTTCTGAAGGGAGGTGTTAAAAATCCTTTTGTGAAGTCTTGTTATGGTTAAGTCAGAGTTTATAATCAAATAAATTGACATGGTATGAGTATCCTTGGAAGTGAAACTGAATAAGTTGATGTTGTCTTCTTGTAGTTGTTCATGAACTGTGTTTATGAATAGGGCTATTCCTAATGGAATCAATAGAGTTACTAAGAGGCGTGGAACTTTGATGAACTGGTTGATCAATAAGAGAGACAAAATTAGTAAACTTTTGGGATAGATTGGATCAATGGGTCTCAACGGATTAATCTAACCATTTAGGATAGTTAAATTCAGAAGGTGTTGTATTACTGTATTAGTGGATATTAATCTTGGAGTTATCTTTGTGGATACTTAAATTCGTATGTAATTGCTAAGTGCAACTGTTGTGTAATGAAGTTTGGTGTTGCGCATCAATAAGAGAGCAATGGTTGGGGTTTAAAAATGTGATCTATAATTACATGATGGTGGGAGTGTCAGATGATATTATGTCTTTGATGAAAGAGTTTTGGTAGAATCATTAAAATTGTGTAGTAGATCTCCTCTAATTTAAAGCGGTTGTCGTAGTGAGGTTGTAAGGTTTTTGATATACTTTCAAATTGAGGATGGGATGATAAAGTAGCATGGAACTATTTGATGAGATTTTGGAGGGCTTTATAATGGAAGGGTAGACGATAATGATTCTTGTTAAGAGTGTATTATTCTTGATGTTAGTAAGATTGTTGCAATCTTATTGGAAAAAAACATTTTGAAATAAGTTATTGTGTTCTTTTGGAAAGGTTTATGATGCGCTGGTAGGCTATGATGATTCATGCTAAGAATATATAATGATGGGGTTAGTAAAACTGAGTATGAGATGATGAGGGCAGTGTTGATTCTTTTAGAAGTAAAGGAATTTGTTCATCTTCCGTGATGTCAGTTAAATGAAATGTTTGGAGTTTTGCATTCATGATCCTATGGGAGTTCATGAATTATTGTGGTATCTGAAATTAGTTTGCGCAGAGTGACGTATTGGAAGGTTCTATCGGTTCTTAAGTGATTCATGTGATTTGAGCTTAAAGGATCGTTTGCTTGAAGTTGGTAAAGTGATGTTTCCATTAAACAAAATTATGTATTTTGTTAAATTGAAGGGTGTAGTAGAGGTATTCGCGGTTGGATTCAAGTTTTGTACCTTGCAGCTTATTGAAGCATGGTTAACCTTGTTGGTTTGCCACAAAGGAATTCCTCAAGTTTCCAAAAGCAGTGCTTTATTTATTTATTTATTTATTTATCTTCGGCTAAAGTTTGATATTCTCTTCTTGTGGGACTTGTGCACTCAACTGTGGTCTCGTCTTCTATTTTTTCAAGATATTGGCTATTTGACTTTTCCTTGGTCTTGTGTCTCCGGTGAGTGGTAAATGTTTTTCTGTGTGCTGAAAATTGTTTCTATCTATATCTTCTTCTGAGGAAGGATTAACCAATCCGTGTTGCAAAGCCTTTTAGGTTGTATAATGGCAACTTGATAGTGGTGGTCAAGTAGACGATTTTGGTGAGATTGTAGGTGTCAAGTTGTTTGAGATTCATTGAGTGATAAATTGATTTCTTGGAATAATTCTCGGTGAGGATTTGATTTAAATAGAATGTTTGTCTTTGGAGCTAACTGATTTCATGGTTGCAATTAGTAGAACCTATAGTAGATTGTGGTTCAAGAAGGTTTCGATCGTTTTGATGGAACATTAGAATTATCAAAAGTATGAGAATCTTGATCAATCTTATTAGAGTATCGTGATTGGGCACTTTGCAAGGTTTAGTAGGAGGATTATGGTGGTGTAGTTAATGAGATTATAATTATGAAGAAGTCTAACCGCTATGGGAATTATTGGGATAGTAGAGATTGTTGAATTATTGCCATGCATGACTTGGCTTCAGTGAGTAACCCTCCAGGAGTTAGAATCTTCCTAAAGATAATTAGGTTGAGAATATGTTTTCATGTAATTGTTAATGATTAAGCATGTTTGATTGTGGGAATTTTAGTCACCAAATTCGAGAGTCTTCGAATCAGTTATATCGAAGTACATATATAGGAGCCCTGGAGATGAAAAATTTTGGTTTGGTGTTCTATGCTAGAACCTTGGAGGCTAATGATGTTGTGTGGGAATATTGGAACAAGTGGATTCTAAATAGTGTGATGCTCCTTGATAGTGTCCTTTGGGTGTGGAAATTGAGTGTGTGCTGAGAATTTCAAGTTGATTAGTTGATTATCCTTAAAAAGTTTGTGGTGAAGTGATTGTGGGTGAAAACAAGGATGAGGTGCATTGGAAATTATTTATCAAAGTAACCCTGTTGGTAGAGGAGTTGGCTAGAGTATGTTATTGTGAGGTCAGTAGAGTCTCTCCACAAATGTGTGGTTGATGCACTCGGTTTGAGCATAGTGTTGATATTGCCAATTTAAGAGAAATGAGTTGGTGTGGTGTGTGATGATTTGGAATCTTATGATTCAAGAGAAAGTTTATTCCTAAAAGAAAAAACAATATGTTCTCGGGTAGTAAAATGCTCTCTTGATTCTTGTTTGAGCTATGTGATGACAGCAAAAGTCTTTTGTGGTTTGAGTTGACTTTATGTTGGCATGTGTGGTTTTTCCACTTTAGGAAAAAAAGGGTTTGGCATTGGAGTGATTCTCCTCTGACCTATGTGTTGTTATTTGCAAATTACCTATTTGGAATGTGGAGAGGTTCTCATGTTAAATCCTTGATTTTTAGATTTGTTTCTTTTGGTGGGGAGATGGTGAAGCGTGTTGTGATGAGAATCCTTTGTTTTCAGTTGGATTATGGTTGTAAAAGAGGTTGTTTACAATGAGCACTTTTGTGCGTCAGTGGTTAAAGGAGGTTCTCCTTGTTAAGGTAAAGAGATCGATTGAGGTTGGAACAAGAGTTTCGTTTGATGTGCAGGTTGTGCGGGTTGGTACCAAAGAGAATGATAACCCGAGATATATTTAATCGCATCTGTTAGTTGTGAGGATTTGGAGGGTGGTGTATCGCTAGTACCGCCTCAGGTCCTAGAGTGGGGTACACAACGTTACGTATGACCCAGTGTCGAGAAGGTACCAGCGAGATCCGGAGCTTCATATTTCACTAGAAACGTTAATACTTGAACATGATATGTCATTTGAGTCCAAGCCAGTGCGAATTCTGGAAAGATCAGGAGAAGCATTGAGGAATAAAACTTTAAAGTATGTCAAGGTACTTTGGTCGCAGCAGACAGAAATAGAAGGCACTTGGGAATTAGAGTCTCGCATGCGTGAGCAATATCCAGAATTATTCACAACAGGTGTGTATTAATATGATTAAGTTTTAGCTGTGATTAAACCTTGGGGTAAGCGTGGATAGAATTCGGGGTCGAATTCCGTTTAAGGGGGGGGGGTAGAATGTAATATCCCAAAAGTGATTCGAGAGATAATCGATTAATTGGAGGGAAGGACCAAATAGGAAAGAGTTAAACAGAGATTTTTAGAGGGGGATTTCTGAAAATTCCTTGCAACCTGGGCCTGGGCCTTGGCCCAAGAGGTGGCCGGCCAAAAAGGGGGGAAGGCGCCCCTCCCCCAAACCCTAGCCGCCACCCCCTTTGCCCCCTCCTCTTTCTCCCTTGAGCCGCCACCTCCGTCTCCCCCTTGCGCCTCCCTTGTCCAATAGCACCACCTCTCCCTCCCCTCTCCTCCATTGAAGTCCCTACCGGTGAAAAAGTTCTCCATTCGCTGCCGGTCGAGCGGAGGAGGAGATCAATCGCAGCAAGGCGTTTGGATCCGGAGGAAGGGAAGAGGAAGGGGAAAGGGGAAAGGAAAAGAGAAGGAGATTCGTGCGGTGTTCGTCGTGTTCTACAGTGATTCGTCAAGGGTAACCCCTGTTTTCCCCCAATTAGATGTATATTTTAGTTGTGGTAGCAATGTCGGTATTCTGGACTGCTAGGACAGATTTCGTTGGACGGCTGTTTTGGGGTAGTTTAGTGGGGATTCAGATCTGGACTTCTCCTAGAGAGTTGTAGAGGACGTCGTTATATTTCCATGAAGGGCTAGAACGTGTCGATCGGACCTTTGTAGCAGAAGTTATGATTTTTCTTGTAAGACTGTTCTGCAGATCGGGAGATTTCTGTCAGATTTTTGTAGATTGGATTGGGCGATTAGAAAACGGGAGAATCAGAGGATCTCCGTATTATGAAATTTGTATATAATTGTCTTAGATTTCCAGGAAGGTCAAGAAATTATGATTCGGATACTCGGGCTTGAAGTTATGGCATTTTTAGTGCTCTGTCCAGAGAACCCGATGTGAAATTGATGTTTTAGAAAATTGGATGGCGCGGGTAGAAGATGGCCGAATCAGGGAGGCTCACCAACTAGGTTTAGTTTGATAATTTAAGTATATTTCCAGGAAGTCTAAGAAAACCCTATTCGCACTCCTGTACCAATAGATATGAATTTTTGAAGTCGACTATCAACAGAGGGGGGCGGGATGACCTTACGATTTGGGAATTGGAACCGAGTTAGACGAATTTATTAGTTCGTGATTGTTTTATTTGGGCAAAGGGCCGCTACTGTTATCTTAGCAAATATTATAATTATTATTATTCAGGTGGAGGACGGATCCCAGAGGCGGCACCTTCTGCACGTCCCCCGTTTTCTCGCGGTTAAGGCAAGTATAATGATGGTTTAAAATTGATAGTGTGGAATGTCGATGTTTGATCTATAATACGAATATATGTGTTCATGGTTGTGGTAAGGATGTATTGGTGCTGTTTATGGGTGATTGCAATTTATAGTGTTCATGAGTATTTCTGGTGCATGGATAATGTGAATGCAAGATTTATCTTATTGAGACATACACGCATATGCATCATGTTGATCTATTGAAGTCTTGGTCAGAGATGACTAAGCGCCGAGGTCCCCGTCATGTTGATGACATGACGGGCTAAAGGTCTCCATACTTGTGGAGTATGGGCAATTGGTCCCTGTACCAGGTGGTACAGGCATGGGTGTGCATCGACAGATGCACACTTTGCATTACCGGTAAAATGCAAAAGAGAAAGCGATAAAGATCTTGTTGATCATATTGCATTGCATGGTTTATTTATATGGCTGTTGGTTGAGTTATGAAGTGATGCTCATGTATGTTCATGTTGCCCTCTATTATATTTGCTGAGTCGTTGGACTCACTCTTGCTGTTGTTGTGTTTTTTAGATACCTTTATGAGATCGGCATGCATGGGGAAAAAGAAAGATTAGTTTTGTTGCACTTTGCACGTTCTACCCATAATGGAAGAAAGGAAGAAATTTAAATACTAGTTGCATGAATTACTTAAGTAGAAGATGACTATTGATTGTCGGATTTAAATTGTAATAAAGGGTTAGAATTCTTTTATGATGTTTCCGTTCTTTTTCTAAATATTATAACTATGGATGCTTTAGTAAACCTAAGCCAATTTTGTTTAGACTTGATTATATTACTTGATGTTATTCATTTCTCTTTAATTATGCTTGCTGAAACCCCTGATTTAGACAGTAAACAGAGGAGGTTCTGCCGGAATTTTGTGTAGCATATTTAGTTCAACATTGTTATATTACTAGTTCGGTAGCATTCCAGGTCATTGCTTGACTGGGTGTTACATTTATTTTTATTTTCCTAATATTTCTCCTAAAGTCCTTAGAAAACTGAGAATCTAATCATGCCTTTGTGTCTAATCTCTTGTATTTTTCACATTGCTATATTTACCCAAGATTTCATCAAAATCCCATTCATGTAACTCCCAAAATAGTCATCCTTATGTTGTAATACACCCCCAGTGAACTTCTAATATTATCCATATGTGCTTTCATACTTCAGCACGTATATCTCCGATACTTAATATCAATTCCTCGATTGATCCTAACAATCAATCATGACTCCCATCAAATCATGTTCACAGATTAAAACTATCCTGATTATTTCAATACTCAATTGTGGTTGCTACAATACTAATCCACTAATGTGTACCACTTTCATTCATCCAATCGAAACTCTAGAGTCATTAATTTGAAGTTCTCTTACTCAATGCTTAAATCCAAATTAGAAATAAATCAACTAACCTAAGAATGAATCATAACTTCCACCAATTTTTCACCAATATCAATCATTCTGTCCAATGCTACCATCCAATTGACCTAGCAATTATGTCTCTTATGGAAGCTCTATGAATCAAATCAAATCCACCAATTTAATCAATTAATCGATCCACCAATAAGCTATCAAAATTTTTGTCAACTTCCCATTTGATCTTTCCATAATTCCATAAGCAATCTTAAGATAATTTAGATCAAACCACACTAATCAAAACTAAAATCTAACCTATTCAAGATTTGAATCCATGATTCAATCCACATCTTCATTCATGATTAAGATCTTATTTCCTTCATCTTTCTCATAGTGCAGACTTCCATAATCTTAATCTACACCACAATTGTACTCCATAAATCTCAATTAATAACTATCCTGAATCAAGTAATCATTTCACCAAAACCTTGCACAATTTAAAATTAGATTATATGTCCTGGACATATCCTCTCTTTCACATCCATGAGCAGTATTAACTCCGGACAAGATCACATTCCAAAATTCTATGCAAGGCCTATGTGATAGTATATCATGATTCTATTGATCAAATCCACATACTAATCCAATTATCTTTCACCCAAAATTTTAATTTTTTATTTCAAGGTTTACATTTTGGCACCCTAAAGGATCTATCAATCCACACACAACTGTACAAAATGAAAATTGATCAGCGTCCGTTTTGCCAACTTCCAATATTTTAGTGTTCACTACAAATCCCATATTGGCACCATTTAAAAATTGTTTCCTCAGACCATGAAGGTAATATACAATTAATATCTACCCTTTACCCATTAACTAGGCACTTTTAAGTAGAACAACTTGCTTTAGGATCAATGGTCTTCGTCGGTCAAAAAAGATGAGACAATAGGTACTAGCTTTGTTTAATCACCATTCACTTCCTCATCCTTTTTTTTACTACCTCTTAAAGTGCTCTTTTGTGAAAGGACCGACACTTCCAAGAAGAGATGAGAGGGGAATAGCACAAGGTAAGTAGGGCGGTGGTGAATATGGTACTTAATTTAATTTGCCAAAGGCAACAACCAACTTGAGATAAATGAATAAATAAACCATAGGGATAGCACATAATTACTTTAACATAAATGTTAGGTTTTTGTATGGTTTGCGAAATATGACCCCCACGAGCAAAAAGAAACCCATACGGTATATAAGTAGCATAACACAACCGTGGCATTGCAACCTCTACTTGCCTACATTCATCACACAAGGGCACACAACTCACATGTACTAGTATCAACAAGTGAGCTCTAGCAACCTAGCCATAAGGGTCTAGTTTAGACGACATTAATCTTCTCGGCAGAGTCGGCTCTTGAGGGTGGCGAGATCCATAGCCTCTACAATTCCTTCCCTTCGGACTTGAGCACACATCGAAGGTCTTCTCCCATCATGCATGATGCATATATTTCTTCCAATCACTAATCTTTTAACCGGTTGCCTAACCATCTACTAAGTTGAAGGCGAGGTAAGCATTTAGAAAATAAGGTTGATATAATCAAATGAAGACAAGAGTAGTGATAAGAAAGATGAGAGAAGCAAGAGTTTGGATAAGAGGGAAATGCAGAGGAGGTGAGGACATAAATAATACTTATATTTTTCACAACCTTTTGATAAGTTTACAAATAAAATTTTAAAACCACACACCTTAAAGTAATGACAAGTTCTATTTAAGGGTCCAACCTACAGTCATTATGGTTCCAATACAAGCACTGGCAGGACTCAGAATTTGCATTCCTAACCCTATGTATTTACCGTGCTAGTCCTACAATTAGTGGCTAGTGCACACATTCAATAACATTTATATCACATCCATACACAATAAATTTAAAACAAAGTATTGTATATAGGTAACAAACGAACAAAAGCCTACACGACGAAGTTTACAACACATGAGCCGATTGCCCAAATAAAACATACAATAAAAATAGTTCAGCATAAGCAGAGATAAAAGAGGAATCAAAACTAGCTAATATGCCTCAACCCATCCACAAGCAACTGACTGGGGCAAGACCCTAGAAATCTACGTTCTCATCACCAAAACCTGTTGCGTAAAAGTAATCACAATACAAATCTTCTTATGCATTATCTGAATGTGTTCAACAAGCAATTATGAATATGAAAATCATAATCTACAAGAGTTTATAGTAAAATTATATAGTATGTAGGCTGAGACAAATGTAGCTTGCCTAGACTAGTTCAATTTGCCAAAAACATAATTTCAATTGAGATAATGAGTAATAGATCACAAGCGGAAGTTGCAAGAGCATTTGAATTTGATAAGAAATTAATAACGAAGCAAAAATAGCATTACTTAGAACAAAAGGCTTGCTACCCTAGGATTTCAAAACAGTAGCAATAACCTTGCCAGACCAAATTATGCATGGATTGCCCATTCATACATTCCTTGAACTATTTTATGAAACATAAAACTACTAAGGTGGAGGATTCACCAAATCGTCCATGACCGTGGACACAATGATTTGAATAGTTTTATACTCTGTAGAGATTGTACACTTTACCCATACAACATAAACATCCCACCATATTGTAAATATCACGCGATACCATTAGTACCTAATTTGAGCATTCATGACAAAGCTTTTACATTACTGGTCCTAACAACCACCGTGCTATAATACCTTCATAAGATGGGGAGTGTCATCCAATGTTCTAAGACTCATACGGTGTGTTGATAAACCTTTCTTACCAGCAAGGTTCCTCCAAACATGGATGAACCTCCATGCCCGTACTAACCCAAAATCACCTTCAATCTATCACCTATGGCGAAATTGCTAGAACCTAGTAACTCATTATGCTAAGGCCTTCCATAAGGCATGTATGGTTGTACATTGTATCTTCAGTCAAACTACACCATAGACTCAGTCCTTAGTGACCTAGGCGAGACATTCACAAACCACAGTCTCGTGCTAGCCACACCAATCTTCACCACCACTCATCCAAGTCTAAAAATATGTTTTCTATTTTATTTTCTAACCAAAATAACATTGGTAATTCCTTTGGACCATTCATTGCATATCTCTCATTTTTGAACATTTTGACCAATTTTCAACCAAACACATCTAGTACCGATATGAGTATGGCTACCCATCAACTACTGTGTTTAATCTACATGTTCCACATTTTACCAATAGTGGATATTAATGCAAAGATGACAATAGCAAAGGTAACAATTTATCAAAGTGGGAACAATGCAACAATTTTGCATAACTATCAACCATACCAATATAATGAGTTTTACCAAAAATATGCACATTCATAATAGTTTCGAACTCAACATACATAACAGTGAAATATGGGATCAACATGATCAAAGGGGGTGCTTTCCTTGCTCGTTGTACTCTTGGCCTTGCTCTGGCTCATCGATGAAATTTTCCAGAATGTTGGTATCAATCGACAAATACCAAATATCACAAATAAGAGCCAAATTAATTTAAATAGAGAGAAATCTGAAATATTTTTTGTAGAATATGAAATAGCATAATTTTATAAAATTTAAGAGACAAAAATCATTCAATTTGGAGTTTATATGCAAAAGTTTCAAGCATTTGAATTTGGTTTGGATTGAAAAGTGCAGAATTAGAAAAAGGAAACACTGTGGATGAATTTTCATTTTTCTTCCTAAAGGAAATCCTAGGTTTATTGCATCATCAACTGATAAGTGGGGCCTACTCATCAAGATTTTATTCTTTTCCAAAATGAATGACAAGTGGAGTCCATGTGTTAGTGACTCATTACTTAAAACCAGTTTAAATCATAAAATTAACTTGATTAATCTACTCGAGCCCTAGTTTTAAACAAGTTTAATTAGTGCTAAACTAATCTCACCATGGGTGGGGCCCACTGGTCAGAGAGGGAACAAGGGAGCTCAACGCCAACTGTGGCCGAGCTTGGCGGTGGCGAGGCAACGCCGGAGGGGCATGGGCGAGCTCAGGGATGGAAAGAGGAGACCAAGGTGAAGAAATTGGTAGTGATGCCAATGTTCAGAGCTCACTGAAGTTGGGTGGACAGTGGAGCGAAGCAGTGACGGTGGCTCTGCAATGATGGTGATCACGAACGAGGCGAAGACGGGTCAGGAGGTGAGGCGCGTTAGCTTCACTGGGTCAATGTGATGCTAACAACACTGGCACGGGAACCTATGGTCACTTGAATAGGAGAAAGAACAACAGTGAGCGGTGGTGTCATGGTTAGCCATGGTGGCGATGGTGTGTGATGAGGACATCCCTTGCTATGTTATTCCATATGTGATTTTCAATCCATCCAGTACATTAGAACAACATGAATTTTCTAAAAGAGCTAAAACTTGTGCAAAGAAGTTTAGCATTAAGGTGAACTCATTCTTAACTATTCTTAATATTGTTATTCATGAGAATTGGATATTACCTATTGTTACTACATTATGCATTCTCAGATTTGACAAATATGAAGACTTTGGAACCAAGAGAAAGGAGAGGGAAGCCGGGGCCAAAACAACAGAGAGACACTAGGGAGGGGACATCTGCACTTGCTGCTTAAGCCATGGGAGAGCAAGGAATAAGAATTCAGTGCACCAAGAGGCCCATGCGGCCAAGGGGACACTCCAAGCCCATGTGGCCAAAGAGAAGCCCATATAGCTTGGGGGCAAGAGGCAGCCCATGCGGCTTGGGAAGCAAGCCCATGTGGTTGGGGGAGTCCAAGAGAGAATAGCTCATGTAGAGAGGAAGCAAGGGGGGCATGCCCCATGATTGGAGTTGGCTCATGATGCTGGTTGGAGCTGACCCATGCAGGTGGAAAGGGGAAGCCCATCCAGTGCAGAGGAAGCCACAGACCTAGAGCTAATCTGAACCAAGGGGTTACGTGTACAGTAAGAAAGAGTTCAGTTTTGGGGAGCTCTCCCAAAAATCGAACAAGTTTTCCAGAGGAACTCCTAAAAATCAGGCGCATCAATCTAAAGCTAATCCATGGCCTACAGGCCTAAACCCATGACCAAAACCAGTTGTGTGTGGCCATGCAATTCTGTTTGAGTCAAGTCCGAACTAGCTAGTTGTGTTGAATCTAAACTCTAGGGTTGTTGGAGATTGATTCGATTTCCTTGACTGAAACCAATTTGTTCGGTCACTTTATGGTCAAACGCGTGAAGGAGTCAGCCTTATGCCTTTGTCATAAGGAGGGGGAGCCCTTAAATAGCCCAGCACCCCTCATGTATCTCTTAGACCACTTTTCATAAATAAATAGCATATTGCTCTTGTTCTTCCAAGTAATGGCCAAAATTACTTGAGGGAGAATTGGGGGTTTTGAATTAAAATTGTTCAATCTTTCCGCTAGAAATTGGAAGCATGATTGATCTTCACTTTGGTGGTCAGTAAGGTCAGCGCATGTGTTTTTGCTAGTGCTAATCCTTGCACGGGCAATAGAAAATCACTATGATTCACGAGGCTACACATGAGTATCTTAATCCTACATCAAGAAGATCAGGTGATATCATATCATCTTGGTATTCGAGTGCGGTTGACTCGTAGGATTATTTATCCCTACTTTAGATTATTTTTTCTTTGCTGTTCTTAATACCTAGAGTCCATAAACCAAAAATTGCAATACAAAAAAATTCCAAACTCTAGTTTTAATGTGTTATTTCTTGTGAGTTTTATTAGATTTTAGTCCATTAGAATTTTTGTTTAGTGCTGATCTAAGTGTTTACTTTGCATAGCTTAATCTTTGTGTCAAGTTATAAACCCTAAATTTGCTGGTTGAATCTCTTAATTAGCACCAAAAAGTGAATTTTATTTACTCTTTTTTTGCCTAAACCCTACCTATTCAACCTAAATTTCTTATGCCAATTAGCTATTCTAGTGTTAGCCGAACTAGTTTGAACTCAACTTTGGTTTCGGCTAGTTCCAAAACCCTAGCTGCCCAATTGTGCCTTGCTAAGGAAGAAGGGGGACGACCGAATTGATTTGGATATCATGTGGAGTTGGATTGGGTTCCCTACCGTCCGAATTGATTCCTAGGACTCCTATCTGAAATCCACATAAGGGAGTTTGTGTTCAAGTCCACTCCCTTAGAACCGAAAGCTATTTCTACTAGTTTGGCTTGGAAAAATCATTGTGTGCACCAAACCTTAGCCTGCCGAAGGCATTGAGTATTGTGAGCTTCATTTATATCTTTCATCTTTGAGACTAGATATTGATAATTGCATCTAGGGTCTATTCATAGAGTTATTTACACTTGGTGATAATTTGGGCTTGTGCAAGAGGGAACTAACTCTAGTGTTCGGCCAAAAGAAAGAAAACAAGAAAGAAAAGGCAGCTAGTTAAAGTAAAATCCACAGCTCAAAAAGAAAAGGATAGATGGAGAAAGAAGAGGCTTAGACTACATATAACTAGTGCCATAATCCTCTTCCTTCGGTTGCCCTAACAACCAAAGGGGAAGAGATCATAGTTCATGTGGTTTGGGCAAGAAAAGAGAAAAGAAAAAAGTGTTGGCGAAAACTTGGAAAGTAACCCTAGTTCATATTTTTTTAGTTTTTGTACTTACTTTCTTGTAGCAATCTTGTGTCTTAATATTTCTCTTTTGCAATTGGCTATCGTCTCTCCTAATTCTTAGTGCAAAACAAGCTAGTTCAATCTCAATTTCAGATTGCATCTTGTTTGCTCATTCCTTTGTTTGCATTGAGTCAAATTTATCTTTGTGTGTGCATTCATATACTTCACTTAAACCTATTGGATCAGCACATAGACAAATTATTGTATTTTCGATTATAATTTAACTTTACAATAACTAGAATTTCAGATTGCATATGATATACACTTTCATACCAAGCTCTACTAAATAGCCACCATTGTGTAATTGAGATACACTCTTAAATTTGCTTGATCATCACCTTGCTGGTTGTAACTACTACCAAGTGTAAGTATTGGTCTCAATTCACTTCAGAATGGTAAGAACTTTGCTTGGGTAAGAAAAGAGTGAGATTGAGTGATTTCCACATAATTCCCATATGCTCATAGTAACCTAGTTTCTTTCATCAACTAACCATGCCAGGACCAGAATTTTTGTATCTTCTTTTTTATGGGAATCCAATCCATAGGAGTACCTTGCATGGGTAGCATGCATGGAGGTGGATCTTACATTCCAGAAGCTTCCCAAAGGTAAAGAAGTAATACGTGCCACCATGGAGTTTGAAGAATATGCTTATGATTGGTGGAGATATCACCCTGAAAGGCAATTTGTGAAATCTTGGCATGACTTGAAGCAAATCATAAGAAAGGAGTTTGTACCATCATCTTATGACCTAGAGTTATTTAAGCAAGTGAAGCATATTAAGCAAGGATCAAGATCTATCCAAGATTATTGGTTTGAGCTAAGGCATGCTCTACTTAGGGCTAATGTCATTTTGGATGGAGGGGTAACAACACAGAGGTATTTCAAATGAGGATTGAATTCTGATATTGCTACCACTATTAGTTCCAAATATGATGGTGATGTGGCACCAAGTAGCACTACAACTTTGGTTAGTGCTTGCAGTTCTGTGCATAATGTTCAAGAAGCTTTGAATATTAATTATGAGATTTCTAATGTGCACAAGAGACATATTTGGAAATCTAATGAAGTCTATTTTCCAACGAATCAAACGGCACTTGATTTGGAGCTTCCTACACAAAGTTATGGCAATTTCATTGGATGCTGCACGAGCTGTCCGGAGAGACGCGCGAGACTTGCCAAACATAAAGAGTTCGAGTATTGCAATGCAAGTAAGGATAAAATCCGACCACACCATGGATTTCTAAAGGTTGAGAAGGACTCCTTTTCAGATTCCAAACGGATTTTGAAGACCCTTGAATAAGAAAACAAAACATATAAAGATTGGAAACCGATTCGGACTTGGATTGGGACAGCTGGCAAGACCGATACTAAAACGTCCATAACTTTCACAAACGGAGTCCGATTTGGGCGTTCTTGGACTCGTTGGAAAGCTATTTCGAAGCCCCACACAATGGACAAGGTACAAGCCACGGAATCCTCACGGTAAAGTCGCAAATTGAGAGAGAAACCAGAGGTAGCAGTTTAGGTATTTCCTTTTTAGTTCGTATTGGAGTTTGTTTCGACCTTAGGCCAAGTAGTGCATGAGTTGTAATCAAGGCCGTGCATTGTGCACCAATATAAGGCCAGGGCCTTAGCCCCATTGTAACTTAGACTTTGATTTGAGAAATAGAAACCAGAAAATCACCATAGTTTGGTGGCCATTGTTGGCGTGTTCTTGAGATTTCCATCGAGGAATTGCTCTTGGTGTGTTGAATCCAATTGTGGTGTTGGATTCTACTCGCTGAAACTTCGGTTTCTCTACCCTTTGTTCACGTGCTGCGGTGTGCGTGGGAGAAGGCTTATCTTGGAGAGGGCATCCAACAAGGCGTATCGTGAAAGATCAGGGCCAAAGCAACGGGGTTCAGCTAGCTTGCTAGTGGATCCGCATCATCTTGGTATCAGAGCGTGGTTAATCACGGTACGAGGTTGCTGAATTTTTCTTAATGGCGGGTTCTATGAAGACTGAAGATGGCGAGGCGCGACATAATCATGCCGAGCCAATCGGGGAGGTGCCCCAATATGCAGCGTCTTTGCTGCCCGAGGTGCGACACGGGCTTGAAGCGACACGTGACTACTTCTTAAGTTGTCACCGGAGGCTTGAAGGCAAGGTTAATGATTTGGGGGCGCAAGTTGATGCTTTGACGGAGGCGCTACGCATCCAGCCACCACAATTTCAGCATGCTAAACGGGGACCTCAATATCCCGAACGGCGTGCACCATATGAAGACGACGAACACGAGGAGATCTTTGATGGTGCAGTGGGCTTTGCTCCACAACCGCGCCATGCTCGGGACTACTGTGGTGCTGACCGTGGTAGGGATATGCGTGGCAGAGGTGCTGCCCATGGTGGAGGTATGCGTGATGGTGTCGGGTTTGCTCAGCGTGTTGCCGTGGATGATGGAATTGGGTGGATAAAAATTTCTATCCCATCATTTAATGGTAAAGCTGAACCGGAGGAGTACTTGGATTGGGAGATGCGTGTGGAACAAATTTTTGACAGCCATCACTATACTGAGGATAAGAAGATTCGGTTGGCGACAATTGAGTTCACCGGATATGCTCTTGTTTGGTGGAACCAATTGTGTCGCGTAGGAGCTCATCCGGATACTTGGGTACAATTGAAGAATATTTTGAGGCGTCGTTTTGTCCCGGCACACTACACTAGGACCTTGTACAATCGGCTACAACAACTACGTCAAGGTAATTCTAGTGTTGATGAATATTATAAAGAGATGGAGATGTTGATGATCCGTACAGGGACAGAGGAGCATGATGAGGCTACTATGGCACGTTTCTTTAATGGGTTGAATGAGGATGTGCAAGATAGGGTAGAGATGGTCCATTACTACAACATTCAAGACTTGGTGCATCAAGCCGAACGTGCTGAACAACAATTGAAGCGCAAACAAGCTAAGGGTGGACATGCCAACACTCAAACAAACCCATGGAGGCGTCCATCATAGCAAGGCGATGATGTTGGTTCACACTCCAAGGTGGCAACATCAAGCCGTTCAAATGGGGCTCTTTCAAGGGAGGCAAGCAATAGAGGTAAAGAAGCAACTAAAACTGATTCTAGTTTGCCTTCTAATGCTCGTGCTAGAGAAATTGAGTGTTTCAAGTGCAAGGGAAGAGGTCATATGATGCGTGATTGTCCAAATCAACGAAGAGTGCTTCTCAATAAAGACGGCTATGCTTCAACAAGTTCTAGTAGTGATTCTGAAAGTGAAAAATCCGATGATTCCAAGGAGGATGTTGTCTATTGTTATCCAGAATTGAATGGTGTTAATCATTTGGTCCGAAAGGTGCAAAGTAAAGAAACTGAAACAAAAGGACAGCGGTGGAGTGTTTTCCAAGCGGAGTGCAAAATCAATGATAAAGCATGCAAGTTGATCATAGATGGTGGAAGTTATACCAATGTGATTAGCAAAGATTTGGTGTACGCTTTAGGGTTGTCCACGTGGAGGCATCCTCAACCACATCATGTGGAGTGGCTACACAACTCCGGAAGGCTAAAGATAACTCACAAGGTGCGTGTTCCGTTTGTTGTTGGTGACTATGTTGACAAGGTGGATTGCGACGTAGTTCCAATGGATGCATGTGGGTTATTGTTGGGAAGACCATGGCAATATGATCGTAATGCTACGCATGAGGGCCGGTCCAACACACACTACAACAAAATGAACATATTAAGACGTTTTGTTTAAGACGCTTTGAATCATGTCTCTCTTTTTAGAACCACAATTGAAATAGAGACGCAGTTTGAGACGCTCTAAAGGGTTGCACGCTATTAAATTCTATTAAAACGGCTGCTGAGACGTTTTGGAGTACGTCTCATATATGGAGACGAAAATTTAGATGTCTTATTTATCATTTGAGACGTCTTATCTATTATCTCCATATAAGAATATTAAAAAAACAAAATGGTGTAAGTAATGGTATATATATAAAACATAAAAAAAATATCAATCTCAAAGTTCGAACTCACAACCTGAGATTTTTCTTTCGCTTTTTGTCCAGTGGCTGAAAACATAAAAAAAATATCAATCCCAGGGTTCGAACTCTCAAACTAAGGTTTAGAATAGAAAAAAATAAAAACAAAAACCATGGGATGTGGAGGAATCGAACCAACAACCTCCTAGCTCGGAGGCCAAGGCGTTTACTACCAGACTATTGTACCCCACTGTCAATTATAATTGTAAATTACTATTTATCTAAGCATGGTAAGCACCTGTCATATAAAACCTTGGGCACCTCCCACCGCACGCCCAACAGTCACCCCGCCTCCACAGATGACGCGGATACGCTCATGTCTTGCACTTCTCAGTTAAACTAGTACTTTACCTGTGCGTTGCAACGGAATCTAAAAAAGATAATATATAAATATAAAGGTCCCAAACTGTACAATAAATATCAATATAAGCAAACCAATTATATGCACATACACGATCCAAGTCAAATGTTGTCTCTAATTATTGTTCTGCTGCAACACTCTAATTATTATTGTAATAAACGTTTCAACTCTGAATCACTAGGCTGCAACACCGTTTATTTATAATAGTAAAGATATATTTATTTATTTATTTATTTTTATTATATTTTTAGAAATCATAAAAGTTTTCCCTCCCTAATAACTTCCCACAATACGCACATCCCGCCCAAATTCCTCAGCCCCCGTCCAAAACCATCACGGGATATACACCCCTAAATCCTCCGCCCGCCAGACGCCCAAACCGCGTCGCCCTCCGCCTCCACCCCCTCGGCCCCTCCGCCCTTGCCCTCCCGGCCTCGTTCCCCACCTCCCCCGGCCTCCCCGCCTCCCTCCACCTCCCCGGCTCGCCCTCCCGGCCTCCCCCGCTCCGCCCGGCGCCCGCTCCCATGGGACCCCCTCCCACGCCGCCCCGCTGCCTCATCCCCCACCGCCCCCGCCCCCGCCCCCGCCTCGTCCCCCACCTCCCCCGCCGCCGCCTCATCCCCCACCTCCCCCGGCCTCTCCGCCTCTGCCGCCTCCCCGTCTCCCTCCGCCTCCCTCCGCCCCCTCGGCCCCTCCGCCCTCGCCCTCCCGGCCTCGTCCCCCACCTCCCCGCCTCCCTCCGCCTCCCCAGCTCGCCCTCCCAGCCTCCCCCACTCCGCCCGGCGCCCGCTCCCACGGGACCCCCTCCCACACCGCCCCGCCGCCTCATCCCCCACCGCCCCCGCCGCCGCCTCGTCCCCCACCTCCCCCGCCGCCGCCTCATCCCCCACCTCCCCCGGCCTCTCCGCCTCCGCCGCCTCCCCGTCTCCCTCCGCCTCCCTCCGCCCCCTCGGCCCCTCCACCCTCGCCCTCCCGGCCTCCCCCACTCCGCCCGGCGCCCGCTCCCACGGGACCCCCTCCCACGCCGCCCCGCCGCCTCATCCCCCACCTCCCCCGCCGCCGCCTCGTCCCCCACCTCCCCCGGCCTCCCCGCCTCCGCCTCGGTTCGGAGAAGGCCTAGGTCGACAAGACGATGGCGATGACTCCATCGACGACGCCGATCACTGGTTTGGCCGCCGCCAACGCCACCGACGGGGATTTCGCCATCACGAGGGCCGACCGACGGGTTCCACCTCGAACTTCTGGCGCTGAAGAAGACGGCACGGATGATGCTTCCCTCCCCAGGTATGAATTTACCTAAATAGATAGCCTCCTGGGGGAACCCAAAATTCCCACAAATCAAATCTTAATTTGCACTTCATGTCTTCCAGGACTCATTGCAACTGTGTCCCTGTTGAATATCCTTGGACTACAATAGTGCTATAAAAGTTTGACATCTACAACCAACAAGAACTCATTGCAACTGTGTCCCTGTTGAATATCTAGCAATGCTATCAAACTACCCAAATTTACTAAATTACAACGGAAAACATAAGGCAGCTTTTCTAGTTCTTTCGCTAGAACTGTGTGGATTTATGACTTTTTAGCTCTTAGAACTGAATCTTGTTATTATAGTATGACATCTACAGTTTTGTTCTGCAATAGTTAGTTCATGCTTTGCCAAGATGTAGCTATTAATTGTAGGGTGTAATACTGTAATTAGCGATCTGTGTATGGTTTAGAGGCTACATATGCGATGGTACAGTAATACAGTTGATAGGAGTGTGGGAGGATGTGGAGATAATACATCTTTTCCCTTTAACACGATAAGCATGTGTAAACTAGAACCTTGGGAATGTCCAATTATACTTGCTGCCTTTCTGGTAACTTACTTTGCTTCTCAAGAACGGTTGGTGGTTGTCGGGTCTGAAGTGAAAACTGTTAAGGCTATTCTCATTTTGCAATTCATTTGCAATCCATTACATATTTAGGTTAACCTTAGGTGGTAGACCAACAGTCTGCTGATTAAATGACCACATTGGTTGTGTTAGGTTCCGTAACAAACTGCTGGCTGTGCCTGACTGCCTTCTATCTTTTTGTATGGTCACTCATTCACTCTGCGCCTCTCGATCTCGCCGCCCCCGGTGCTGCAGCCTGAAAACCCTGCGTCCCCCTCGCCGTCGCAGTCGGTAAGCTCTCCCTCTTTCCCTATTCTTATCCACGCCTAAAATCTTGAATCCATTCTCGCTCGTCTGTTTTTTGGAATCCTTGGCATCAAATAATCCTCAATGCATATTCTTTTTGAACATGCATATTCATTTCAGCACCTTACTGAACTAGAAGGGGAGCAGGTGCCTCTGTGCTGGCCCAGCAAATGGCGGCGGCATGGGCGAGCGCAGCACGCTGGCGGAGGAGTCGTGGTGCTGTCTTCTAAGTTCTATCCAGTGATTGAGCACTACAGGTAGAGCTCTGATTTGTTTTTGCTTCACAATTACCAGTACATATTCGTCCTAATATTTGTTCTGTTTGATTTCTTGGGTTCTTTGGTCCAATTTCCTTATTGCTGTTGCAATATGCATGTTCACCCCTCCTATGCAGCTATGCTGCCATTCATGTACTCACTAGGGGTTCAGAGGAGGGGAACAACGTTGCCTGGCTTAATCGATGATGGAGAAAAAATTTCTTGGTTGATTTTGTTGTCTGTAATGCTCAGTGTACATAGGAAAACATAAATATATGCTGATGTTTTATAAGAGAAATGACCTAGCAAAATTGTAACTAATTCAATCTGTGCAAGAAAAGATATGTAAACAGAAAAGCTAGCAAATACTGTCAATGCCAATATTTTTCATACTCAGGGAGCAAAATTGTAACTAATTCAATCTGTGCAAGAGATCAAATGTGGATGTGCAGACGAACAACATCAAAATCAGAAACCTACGGCAGTGAAGAGCATATATGATATAGTATGGTACTATGGTGAGATTTAACTAGTGAAGTAGAATTGTAGAAATGCAATAAAGAGCTGTGAAGTAGAAATGCATGCCAAACTTGAGTATGCGCCTGGTAATACAGTGGCATTGTAACATTGTCGATTGCATAGTGCATACACAGCATGTGGTTTGACTGAGTCCCTTGGATGTATCAACTTGTACCGTAAGATTTTTCATGATTTGTACCGTAAGATTTTTCATGATTGCTCATATCTGATATTTTGTTGTTAATATTGCTATGTTTGCAGGATATGGAGGACTATGAAAAGAAATGCAGAGTGGAAGACCTGATGCACAATTTTCTGATTGAAGAAATAGACCTGATGATTTATTACAGCAGTTTAAAAAAAGATGTGTGTCAAATTGGAGGATGTTTTACCGACATGTGTTTATCGCATATTAGATTTTTATTTGGTTGTGAACTCTGTTGATTTAAATGGATGCTATAATTATTTGTAAACCTCTCTTATGTAAACTTCTTTGGGGTTTGGAGGGTGCAATGGTGACGAATTTGTCAATTGCCAATGGTTTGCCCGGGGTGTGGCTTGGTTCCAGTTGTAGTTGGTTTGCTTTTCTTATAACAGTATATCTGTTGTGCTACGCTCATTCCTTATATTTTATAAAATATGTACTCAATATTATGGTGCTGCCTATAAAATTATTATATATATATATGTATATATAATAAATATATGGAATACTATATTCTCATACGGATACGTATTTGTGTGTATAGAAGAAAATATATACCAATCAAAATAAAAATACATACTACATAGGACATCTTGAGACGGCACATAACGTCTCAACGCACGTGCCTATATTAATTGAGACGTGGTGCAGCCGTTTTTATAAAAGCGTCTCTAACTTTATAGGGATACAGTGCAGATGTCTCTAATGAACGTCTCAAATAATATAGGCACGCCTTAGAGAGCGTCTCTATATTTTTGAGACGGTTCATGTGGAGACGTTTCTATGACGCTTTATAAAAGTGCCTCAATTGTCTGTGAGAGACGAAACAGAACGTCTCTAACCTACAAATATGATGTCTCCCCACGGATGTTTTGTTGTAGTAACATACACTTTTGTACATGGGGAAAGAAGCATGTGTTGAAACCAAAATTGGAGAGCGCTATTCATGTTGATGAAAAAATTACAGCCAAGAAAAAGCAAGCTCCCAAGATTACCCCAAAGCCGAGAACGGCTTTGCTTCAAGGAGGGGAGGATGATGTGGCACCAAGTAGCACTACAACTTTGGTTAGTGCTTGCAGTTCTGTGCATAATGTTCAAGAAGCTTTGAATATTAATTCTGAGATTTCTAATGTGCACAAGAGACATATTTGGAAAGCTAATGAAGTCTATTTTCCAACGAATCAAACGGCACTTGATTTGGAGCTTCCTACACAAAGTTATGGCAATTTCATTGGATGCTGCACGAGCTGTCGGAGAGACGCGCGAGACTTGCCAAACATAAAGAGTTCGAGTATTGCAATGCAAGTAAGGATAAAATCCGACCACACCATGGCTTTCTAAAGGTTGAGAAGGACTCCTTTTCAGATTCCAAATGGATTTTGAAGACCCTTGAACAAGAAAACAAAACATATAAAGATTGGAAACCGATTCGGACTCGGATTGGGACAGCTGGCAAGACCGATACTAAAACGTCCATAACTTTCACAAACAGAGTCCGATTTGGGCGTTCTTGGACTCGTTGGAAAGCTATTTCGAAGCCCCACACAATGGACAAGGTGCAAGCCACGGAATCCTCACGGTAAAGTCGCAAATTGAGAGAGAAAACAGAGGTAGCAGTTTAGGTATTTCCTTTTTAGTTTGTATTGGAGTTTGTTTCGGCCTTAGACCAAGTAGTGCATGAGTTGTAATCAAGGCCGTGCATTGTGCACCAATATAAGGCCAGGGCCTTAGCCCCATTGTAACTTAGACTTTGATTTGAGAAATAGAAACCAGAAAATCACCATGGTTTGGTGGCCATTGTTGGCGTGTTCTTGATATTTCCATCGAGGAATTGCTCTTGGTGTGTTGAATCCAATTGTGGTGTTGGATTCTACTCGCTGAAACTTCGGTTTCTCTACCCTTTGTTCACGTGCTGCGGTGTGCGTGGGAGAAGGCTTATCTTGGAAAGGGCATCCAACAAGGCGTATCGTGAAAGATCAGGGCCAAAGCAACGGGGTTCAGCTAGATTGCTAGTGGATCCGCATCAGATGGTAGTGCGCTAGACCTTGTGAATTATGCCATAGAGGAGAAGAGAATGAAGAGGTATATACCATGGGTTAATCCATGTGCATACTTCACTTCTTATACCTCTACTAGAGTGACACATGAGAAGATGACTAAGCATGGGACTTTCTCTTCAATCAAGGAGACAAGAAGTGCTGCCCCAATGCTACACACAACACTTGAGATGTATCAAAACCCATGTGAGGATGAGCACCACATAGCCATATTGTGTGAGAGTTTAAAAAGAGTAAGCTATATGATTCCACCAAATGTGAGGTTGAGAGCATCCAAATTGAAAGTGTGAGAGATACACCAAAAGAAAAGAAAGAGAGAGAGAGAGAGATGATAGAAAAAGTGAGATTGATTCTAAAACTAACACATTAATATCTACTTGTAGTATTATTTTTCACATTGTGCAGATTAACATTGAAGAAGAAAAGTTAAATGTTCAACAACTGGTCCCATTGAAAGCAAAGATGAGGAGATAACCACAAACGGGGATAAAGTATTTGCTGCCCTGTTGATACATCATGATGAATTGATACTTATAGAACATACATCATCTGAGGAGAATGTTAAAGGTAACAACATTGGTGTTGATTTGTTAGTTCATTAGGAAAAGTTATTAAATATGAGAACTCTTTGAATCAATTGGAAATTTCACATTCTAAATTTGATATGCTTAATTTACAAAATGGGGAGTTGATTACTAAAAAGAAAGTTTTTACTAGAATATCTTCTAATAATTCTTTATACTATATCATGTTCAGTGATCCTAGAGAACTATCTAGTGTGATTGAGAATGTTGCTAAAATTTCATATTTAAAATTACTAGTTAGTACTTATTTCTACACATATAAGTTCAATTTGATTGGAGATTATGGTGTAAATGATAAGTTTTATGATTATCGAATATGCATTGCATGTGATAAGCTTCTTGAATTAAAATTGCATGTTTTAGATAAACAACCTTTTGTGACATGCCATGATCATAATAAGATGAGTTTCAATAATAATGCTTGTTGTTTAAAAAGTTTTCTTAAGTCTACTTGTCCACCCTTTGTTGTATAACCATGTCCAAGTAATCAGATTAGTGTAGTTGAAGCATAGAAGGCACTAAAAATTTTCTACCTCATATTTGATCTACTTGATTTGGTTTTGTCCATTAATGACTTGTCTATGTACCTAGAAAAAAGGGTGACTTTTTGTCAGACCCAGATTTTACAATCCGGAATCTTCTGTGATTCCACCGCACTATTCCCTGGATCAGTAGATAGTGCTCACAGATTACAGTTCTGAATATCAAGGTACATATCATGCGGAAGCATAAATATAATAGTTAACTTACTCATGGGCCGATTAGGCCGAAATCAATAAATTGCAGCAGCGGAAGAACGAAGCACACAGGTGGGACCTTCAGGACATGCCCACAGGCAGCCAACTGGAGGTGCGCGACCTAGCCCTTGACATCTTCATCTTTTCTGCCAGCTTGTCCAACCTTGTTGCTGAGGCGAGGTGATTTGATTCCTGATGCTGAATTTTGTCGCAAAAGCGAGTGTGAGCACTCCAACCCCGTGCTCCACGAGCCAATACACAGAATGCAAATAAATAGTATGCATGGCTTAACAAAGGAGAGGCTCGGGTTATTTTATTTGCCAAAAATCGCTTTTAGTAGCTGTTGTGGTTACAGACCAAACAGAGAGAGAGATGGTAGTGGAGAGGTGGGAGTGTTCTGCCTCATCCTCCCCCTCATCCTGATATATATATTCACATGGGGTATGCTTTTACAGTTATACCCTTACATGCATACCTCCCCATCAGGGGCACTTATGTCATTACACACGTTACTCTAGTTCTTATAACCTCCTAACAGGCCTGCTGGGCTTAGGTGGGGGCCACCCCTACGACAGGAGCCTCTCATGGTGAAGGGCTTCACAGGGCTGAAGCCATGCCGCCGAGTCCTTTGGCCCCCTCCGTCCCCTGCGGCCTGTGAATTCCTCCAAGCCTGTGGTTGAGGAGTCCAAGGTCTGGGATGGAAGGTGCCTTGTTGAAGCAGACAGGCGCGCGCTCCGTCCCCAAACCTTCGCACGGGTGGCAGCGGAGATTGGCGCCTAGTCGAAACCGAGGCGCGCGCGCTCCGTCCCCTACCCTTCGAACGGGTGGCAGCGGAGGCTGGCGCCTAGTCAAAGTCAAGGCGCGCGCGCTCCGTCCCCTACCCTTCGAACGGGTGGCAGTGGAGGCTGGCGCCTAGTCGAAGCCGAGGCGCGCGTGCTCCGTCCCCTACCCTTCGAACGGGTGGCAGCGGAGGCTGGCGCCTAGTCGAAGTAGACGCGCGCGCTCCGTCCCCTACCCTTCGAACGGGTGGCAGCAGAGGCTGGCGCCTAGTCGAAGTCAAGGCGCGCGCGCTCCGTCCCCTACCCTTCGAACGCCTGGAAGGATCTTGCACGGTGCTGCAAGCGCCGAAGCTCGGCGGGGTCCTCCGGCTCGGCGATGCCTTGCAAGAAATTGAAGATGGGCTCTCGCCAATCACCCGGCCGGTCAATGTGGTGGACGAGTGCCGCGTCCCGGTTGTCCTGCGCGATGGCCGCCTGCACTAATATCTCATAAAACGCTCCATCCGGGGGGCAGTTGCTGGCTGGCCGCCTTAGCGAGGGCGTCGGCCTGCTCGTTCTCCGCGCGGGGGATGGCCTTGACGGTGACGCCCAAAAAGTGCCTTTCCCTCGCCCTCACAGCCGCGAGGTACTTGGCCAACTCAGGGTCCTTGGCTTGATATGACTTATCCACATGACCGGCCACCAAGCGCGAGTCGGTGCGTACTAGCACCCGTCTCGCGCCGACTGCCTTGAGCTTCGCCAGGCCAAAGAGCAGCGCCTCGTACTCAGTCGTGTTGTTGGTGGCGGGGAAGGCGAGGCGCGCCGAGTATAGCAAACGCTGTCCTTCGGGCGTGACGATCACCGCACCTATGCCCGCGCCCGCGACGCCGTAAGCTCCGTCAATGGTAAGCGTCCAGACGGGGTCGTCGTGCGTCTGGACTGGTTGGGCCGGCGGGGTCCATTCGGCGAGAAAATCCGCTAGGACTTGGGATTTGATTGCCGTTCGTGAAGCATACGTCAAGGAGAAGGGGGCGAGCTCGACGGCCCATTTGCCGATACGCCCTGTGGACTCCTTGTTGTGTAACATCTCTGCCAGGGGGAATGAAGAAGGCACTGTGATCGGGTGGGCCAGAAAGTAATGCCGAAGTTTCCTGGAGGCCATGACCAGCGCGTAGGCGAGCTTCTCAAGCTCCGTGTACCTTGTCTTGGCGCCCTGGAGGGCTTCAGAGACAAAGTATACGGGCCGCTGTATGGCGCCTTCCTCTAAGACGAGGACGGCGCTGACCGCGGTGGCGGACGCGGCCAGATATAGCAGGAGGGGAGCCTCTGGTGCTGGGGCGACCAGAGTGGGGAGGCTTGCCAGGTGCTCCTTGAGCTCGTTGAAGGCCTTCGCGCAATCCCCATCCCAACGAAATCCGTCGCACCCGCGGAGTGTCTTGAAAAATGGTAGGCCCCGCTCCGCCGCCCTAGATAGGAAGCGGCTTAATGCTGCCATGCAGCCCGCCAGCCTCTGGACCTCCCTCGTTGTCTTGGGCGGCTCCATACCCAGGATGGCGTCTACTTTGTCGGGGTTCACCTGGATGCCCCGTCCGGACACGAGGAAACCTAGGAGTTTGCCCGCCTGCACCCCGAAGACACATTTGTCGGGGTTGAGCTTGATGCCCGCCTTCCGGAGGTTGTTGAAGGTCTCCTGGAGGTCCCGGCCATGCAGAGCAAGCTGCCGGGTTTTGACCACCACGTCATCGACGTAAGCTTCGACGTTCCTCCCGAGCTGGGCGGCCAGGGCAATAGCGACGAGACGAGTAAAGGTAGCGCCTGCGTTCTTCAAGCCAAAGGGCATTCTGACGAAGCAGAACGTCCCAAGAGGTGTGATGAAACTGGTCTTCTCCTCGTCGTCTTCGGCCATGTACACCTGGTGGTAGCCGGAATAGGCGTCCAGGAAACTCATGAGTTCGCACCCCGCGGTGGCGTCGACCAGCTGGTCGATGCGCGGCAAGGGGTAATTGTCCTTTGGGCACGCCTTGTTGAGTGCTGTGAAGTCGATGCACATACGCCAGGCCCCGCTGGCCTTTTTGACTAGTACCGGGTTAGCGAGCCACTCTGGATGGTGGACCTCGCGGATGACCCCGGCGCGAAGAAGCATCGCCACCTCCATCTTGGCCGCCTGTTGCCGATCCATGGACATACGCCGAAGCCTTTGCTTGACCGGCTTGGTGTCGGGGCGGACCGCCAAGCGATGCTCGATTACTGCTCGGTCTACGCCCTTGATGTCCTCCGGGGACCATGCGAAAATGTCAACGTTGTTCTGAAGCACTCGGAGTAGATCCCGTTCGACCCCCGGTGGGAGCCCCTCGCCGATGGACACAAACTGCCCCTCCGCCTGGAGTGGCACCTTCTTGACTCCGCCCTCGGGCCGAGGCTTGGGCGTCCACCCAGGGGCGGAGGGGCCATCGCCGAGCGTGCCGGAGAGGGCATGCACTGGGCGATGCGGAACGCGGCTGCCGACCTCGGCACGTCTGGCCAGGTCCTGATCGCCGAAGACGGTGATGACACCCTCTGGACCCGGGAGCTTCATACACAAAAACGCGTAGTGCGGGATCGCCTCGAAAGAGTTGATGGCGGGCCGGCCCAGTATGGCGTTGTAGGGATGTGGGATATCTACGACGTCGAAGGTGACCTGCTCGGTCCGGATGTTACCCTTGTTGCCCTCCTGACGGAACGTGACCGGAAGGGACACGTGCCCCAAGGCCTGCAGTGGTTGACCCCCGAAGCCTTGGAGTGGAGCTCCTGGCTGCTCTAGCCGGCTTCGGGGGATCCACATACGATCGAGGGCTTCGGCGAACAAGATATTCGCGGAGCTTCCCCCGTCGACAAGGATGCGCCTGACGTCGCAGCGTGCTATGTGGGCCTGGATGGCTAGAGGGTCATGGTGAGGGTACTCCACACCGCTGGCGTCGTTCACGTCAAAGGTGATGTTGCGGGGCGGCATCCATAATTGCGGCTGCTCCCTGGGGGCCCTTGAGGAGGAGCCTCCGGTGATGACGCTAACGGTGCGATGCTGCGCTCCCTCCGTTGCGGCGGCTCGCATGGGGCTACCGCTTGGGTGCTCCACGTGGGCTCCGGCAGGGGGCCGAGGAGGCAGAGCTCGAAACCCGGCCGTCACCCTCCGCAGCTCCATAACTGCGGTGCATGCCCTTGTGTAATGATCACCGTAGCCGTGTACTTCGCACCACTTGCCATAGTGTAGGAGCTCTTGTTCTGCGTGGGGTTGGTCGCCGCAATCAAGTCCGCCTTCCAATCCCCGGTCCCCCCTTTGTGAGGCGGGGTCGGGTCCTTGGCGGGCACTCTCGGTGTCGAGGACATGATGGGCCGCCTGTGACCTGCGCTGGCGGCGCCGAGGTTTATGCCTGCTCCTTGAGGAGCCTTCCCGTACTCCGGTGTCGCTGCCTCGGGGAGGGCCTCCCCGGGGCTCTCGACCGCAGCCCTGCTTCGAGGAGGGACCACCCGCCCCTACTTCGTGCGGGGGCGCTCCCCATGGGCGAGGTCGAGGGCGGTAACGCTGCGTCTTCGCGCATCCTCCTCCGCCCGCGCGTACTTGTCCATTTTGTCGAAGAGCTTGGCGACTGTCTTGATTGGCCTCCGCGCGTTGTACTCGGCCATCGGGCCTGGACGAAGGCCCTGTATGGCTGCATTAACGACGGTGGTTTCATTAACGTCTCTTACTTGGCATCGAATCCTGGCGAAGCGCTTGAGGTAGCCCCGGAGCTTCTCCGAGGGTCTTTGCTTCACAGCGAAGAGTTGGTCCGCGTCGACTCGCTCGACGTAGTTTCCTTGGAAGCTGTTGTGAAGACGGTCGCGGAGCTGCTCCCACGCGTAGATGGAGCCCGGCTCTATGGTAAAGAACCAAGAGAGAGCCACCCCTTGCAGCGCGAGGGGAAGTCCCTTCGCCTTCGTGGTGTCGTCTCCGCCCGCGGCTTCGATCGCGGTTTCGTACACGCGCACGAACTCGCGGGGGTCCGTGTCGCCCTTGTACGAGTCGATGGCGCTAGGAAACTTGAAGTCTTGAGGCCACGCCGCCTGCTGCAGCCCTGCCGAAAGCGGGGATTCCGGATCTACGCGCCGCAGCGGCGCACGGCTAGACGTGGGGGCTTCGCGACTGTCCGCCCTCTCCGGCGCGATTGCTGGTGCGGCCTGCTGGCTCCGAGCCTCTTGCATATCACGGACGGCTCCGCGAAGGTCCCCCAGCTCCCGCTGGAACGCGTTGAGGGCTGCTAGTATGGCGCTTTCCACCGCAGGCGCTGTCGGGGCCGCCGGAACACCCAGCGGACGGGTCGGTGCCGGGACCATCGCTTCACGATCTCCAGATCCGCCGGAGGCCACCCCTACGACAGTAGCTTTGTCATTATTTAATCATAGTGTTATTGTTACTGCCTACACTCCACCTAGCAACTACCATAATCGACTTAAGGCTAAGACCGTGAGACGGCATCGCATGATCCGTTCAGTTAACTGGGCTAACAAGCTGTACCTAAATGGGTTTGTGTTGGGCTGTGCCGGGTGGCCGTTGTTCAGCGTGGTATGAAACTTGCAATTATTTAGCTGCAGCGTACAGCCATCGTGAAAATAATTATGGCAAAATGCTATTCAGTCCCCATCATCTGGACACGAGATATCCCAATCATTTTCCATTTGACGACCAATATTACAGAAAAGTGATGATATATAGATAAAAATGATAGCATTCGCGGAGAAGTTGCATAGAAATATTTATTTATCCATCATGCTGAGAGTGGCATATCGTTAGTGTTACGCGAAGTGTGATGTCTACCGTGATTGCTAAGGTCCTTGTTGCAAAAGCATCTTTAGATGCTAACATGACCCTCTTTGGAAGTAATGGATAGCTTGTGTCATTAATGATGTGTTAGGTTAGCTCCATCTGGATTGTATAAGGATCAATGATGTCCAAGCTCCCTGGTTTTATTTTCCCCATCTCTTTTATAAGCATGGAATCAATTCTAGCTATGGACAATTTTGACATTGTTAAAATTGCTAGAACTTCAAATAGTAAGCTTACATAAGCAAGTAGGTGAAATAATAAAGTAGTCAAAAATAATTAGCAAAATTTATAGTTTATTATAGACTTATAGTGATTATCGTGACAATTCCATAGGCTAACACGTAAGTGGAAATAATGAAAATGTTTTCTCTAGTAAGAGAAGAATGTTTTTTTCTTGACCTTCTGCAATATAATTTTTTTACTTAAATTTTTTTGTTATACATTAGCAGAATTTTATAACTATGGACGTACCCATAGAAACAAATACATGTCATTTTATCACGAACAACCTTATTACTTAGAAATATATCAATTGTGAAAGTTCCACATAAAAACGATACGCCGACACCATTTTTAGATTGAAGAGACTAGTAGTCTGAACAAGTTTAATTACGTACACCCGAACTACGCATAAACTCTATTATTCCATGAAACAAAGAATAATACACGTATAGAAACAAAATAAACAGTGAAACTTAAATTACCATAAAGTATCATTGCACAAATCGATAAGTTCACGAGACACTGCCTAGGGAGAGGCTCACATGTGGATAACAAAGGGCAGTTTTTAGTGGCTTGAAATAATGTATGTAAGTCTAAGAATCAAAGTGGGCTAGGGGTTAAAAATTTGGCATTTCAAAATTCTGTTCTCCTTCTTAAAAATTTGCATAAGTTCTTGATGGACCATGTGGAGGTGACCCCGAGTATGTGATGAGTAATTGACTTCGGATTAGGAAAGTCGAGTTTGGTTTGTGTGGTTCGGACCATGTCGTTGCGTGGTGCAATTGGCTTGGTTGGATTTGGTTAAACTTGGTCGAAGCAATTAGGATGCTTATTTTCTTGATTCGACAGGTTTGGGCTTCTTCATGCGTAAGTATATTTCGTTGATGCTATTATACTTTCATGTATCGAGCGGTGCTATGTGATGTGTTTCTTGTCTGTGATGGCTGCAAGACGTCAAGGCGGAGTCGTGGCGAGACACGAGGTGACCGGACTAGGCACAGGCGGTGTCGAGGTCAGAACGGTCGGAGGTGTCGAAGACGGCGGAGACTCGAGGTGGTTGCGAGGCTTGGACGACAAGGAACGCGGAAGCTTCCCGGAAGGTGCAGAAGGGGCGTTTCGATAAAAGCGCAAAGCTGCACAGGTGGAAGCGGTTCCGTTCGGGTTTAGCGGGCATAATGGGTTGGAGACCCGTTAGCCGGAGCCTATATAAGGAGGGGATGTCTCCTTATAGCTGCATGGATTTTAGGGTTTGAGTGAGTGGTTAGGGCTTTTGCTTTGTGTATTCTCTTTATGCTTTAGTTGGTGAGAGCTGTTGGAGAGCACAGAGAGTTGTCCCCTTCGTTGTCTCCTCTCTGTGTGCTCTTGAGTTCTTGAGAAGCATGTAGCTTGTGCTCTTAATCCAAGCATGTATGGGGTTGTAGGGATGATATGAGTTGATACTCTCTGTAATCATGTATCTCTCTTCCTCAATATCAATCCAAGATGTTTTTGTTTGAGTTTGATTGAGTTCTTGAGCCCCTTCTGTTATTTCTGTGCTTCGTTGCCCTCTCTGTTGGATTTCTCAAGTTTTCGTTTTTGTGTTGATTCTTGTTGAAGAGGTGCAAAATGGGTTGCTCCATGATGGGAATAGGTCTCAAGATCATTTGATTAGTTTTTCCCAAGAGCAAGTTGGTTGAATCTCAAGAATCATCTTTTCCTACGTGCCTGTGTTCTTGTTTTATCTGGTTTCCTTTTTAGGGTTTGATGTCTTTTTCGTTTTTCCCTTGGAAGCTTTTGCCCAAGTTTGTTTCTCAGAGTCCCAAGGCTATTCCTTTGCTAATCCTTGAGTTTCATGATCAAAGAAACAAGGATTAGATGGCAATTTGAGAATTAGTGACCCTCTCTGTATCTTTTCAGTTTTTGAGTAATTTCTCCAATTCTTGGTCACCCGCTGATTTCTCTTGTTGGGAAATGTCCCCCTACTATTTAGAATAGGTGTGTGCACTTTTGGCTAAGGAAAATTAGTTCCAAATACTTAATTTGGCCAAATTTGGTTTCTTTCGGTTTCCTGCGCAGAGAATTCAGACTGCTTGTCTGAATTTTCAGGGAGACCGGTCAAACCGGTGCCTACTGGGCGGTCAAACCGGCCTCAGTAGGGTGGTCAGACCGTCGCCTACTGGGCGGTCAGACCGGCCTCAGTAGGGCGGTCAGACCGCCCCCTGGTTTGGGCAGGGATCTTTCATATCATGACTTGATACTTCTCTGTTCTTTTTGGGTAGGGTTTCAGTTGATATTCCAGAGAATATAAAGCTATCTCTTCTTCATAGATTTCATATCTATCGGAGGAGAGAAAGGTCTACCATGGATATCTTTAGGGGTTATTTTTAAAGAAGCGACATTGACCCCTCCCCTCTGTCGCCGACTTCGATCCAACAATTGGTATCAGAGCTGGTTAGCTCTTCTCGATAGATCTTAACCGGTCTCTAGAGCCATGGCAACAGACAAGTACTCGACCAAGCCCCCGATCTTCGATGGGATCGACTATCCCTTCTGGAAGAGTCGGATGGAGACTTACATCCAGGCTCAGGGCTACACCATTTGGCGAAAGGTCAAAGTACGATATTTTGTTCCTGCCGATGAGAACATTAACGCTGGAAACATGCATGATGTTGAGGCAAATGCGAAGTTAAGGAACATCATAAATCCAGGGGTTGAGCAGAAGCGAGTTCGATCGCATCTCTCATCTTACGTCGGCCTTTGACATCTAAGTGACCCTCGATGCATACCATGAGGGCACCACCCAGATTAAGACGGTTCGACAGGACTAGTTCAAGCGAGATTACAACAAGTTTGAAATGCTCGCTGGCGAGTCCTTGGATGAGTGCTTCGCTCGTTTTCACAAGATTCTGAGCAATCTCCGAGCGGTCGGTCTCACATACCCCGACTCGAACAATGCTCGTCAAATGCTGTCTGCTCTTGATTTGCGGGTTTGGGAGATGAAGGTGACTACCATCAAGGACACCACCGACCTCTCGACTTTGACTCTTAACGCGTTGTACTCACACCTCAAGACTCATGAGATTGACATTGTCTCTCGTAAGTCGAAGTCGCAGTCGATGGCTTTAGTCACCAATCCCACTTCAGCTCCTGATCTTTCTTCTGATTCGCTTTGTGGATTCTCGCTTGCTGCTCTCTGTAACGTGATTGATGATCAGTTAGAGCAGCTTGCAGATGACCAGTTAGCCCTCTTAGCAGGAAATTTTTCCCATGCTTACAAGAGGAGGAGGGACGGAAAGAGAGGAGGACCTGTGATCTGCTTCGAGTGTGGTGGCCCCAACCACATTCGAGCGAACTGCCCTAAGCTGGGGAAGGGCAAGGGCGACTACGACGGTGTGAGCAAGAACGACTACATCGACAAGAACCGCAACAAGAAGCCCTTTGCTCATACCCAAGGCAAGAAGAAGTTCCGCGACCTTGGCAAAGCCAAGAAGCTCTTCCACCGCGTCATCACCGCCTTCGACGACCTCGACCTTAGCGAGGTGGAGGGGTGGAGCGACGACGATGGGACGGACGAGCAAGATCCCAAGGGCGGCGACGACTTCTCCGGCATGTGCTTCATGGCCCTTGAGGGCGACGTGAGCGACAGCGAGCTGTACTCCGACTCCGATGAGGTATACCCTTCCTATGACCAGTTTGATGATGCTTTTCTTAAGCTAGGTAAATTCCATGCTAGATCTAGAGCTAGGGTTAGCGAGTTGGAGAAGGAAGTAGAGAGCTTGTCACGGGAGGTTACTTCACTTAGATCTAAATATTCATCAATAGGCAATATTATCAAATATTCATCATCATAAATTAACCATTGTCAATTATTCATCACCAAAATAATCTAGACCTAGCCATATGTTCTAACAAGTTCTTTACTCATGCCGACTTGCCCTAGGTCAAGCACCTTTGGAAAGTATATTACAACAATGACAGATTGCGTAGTCACAGCTTTGATGGATCGTTCTGGTGGAGAGATATCCTTAAATTGCTAGATCTCTATAAAGGAATAGCTTCATGCATAATTGGTAAAGGAAATACGGCCTTCTTTTGGAAAGATTTATGGAATGGTCATCTTTTCTCGATTCAGAAAATGATAAGTGCACGGTGGCTTTAGTTCTGCAAATGGATATTTTTCAAAATTTATTTCATTTACCATTCACTCATCAGGCTTATGAATAGTTTTTAGAAGTTCAACATTTGGTCAGCATACCTAGTTATCTATAGAAGATGATATTTGGACTTACATTTGGAATAATGGACAGGATTCGTGGTAAAGGCTTACAAGTTCCTTATGGTTCATACTTAGAGCCTGTTCGAATGGACTAGGACTAGTTGTTAGCTAGAACTAGTTGTTAGCTGACTAGTAGTTAGCTGGCTAAAGATTAGCCCAGTACTATTTGGATCCAAGGACTAATAAGTGCTACTATCTCAGTGCAAAGTCTGTTATACCCCTATGCATAGTGGTCTGGGAGGGTTGGCGTGGGTATCAACGTCTTTTTTCCATCCGGTTGGTCCTTTAGCCCTCATTAGCTGGGTTTGATGGACTAGTTGGCTAACAATTAGTTGGGGCTTTGGCTAAACTTTAGCCCACCCATTAGCCCTCCTGTTTGGATCCTCAAGGGCTAAAGTTTAGCAACTAGTTGTTAGCTAAGGGATCCAAACAGGGCCTTAGCTTCCACCATATTATGGTTAGCTTTGGAAAAGCACTTGTCAACTAAGGCACAAGATTTTTTCTGACTACTCATTAAAGACAGACTGAACACAAGAAATTTATTACGTAGAAAAAACTTCAAACTAGATTATTACAATTGCGTATTATGTGGTCAGGAGAATATATATCACCACTTTTGGAGCTGTCCGTTTGTACAACCATGCTAGGATTATATATGTTCTTCAAAAACTCAGGGCATTTCGATTCATGAATTCATCCTGAAACTTAAACAAAATATTGCTTAACCTTGTTTTATGGAGATTATAATTCTATCTGCATGGGCAATTTGGAAAAAAGGAATAATAGGATTTCTCAACAAATCATCCCAGATTTCATAAGATGGAGGAATATTTTCAAGCATGAATTTGCCATGATTATCCTTAGGGCAAAAACCATTTACAAACAATTCATTATGGATTTGTTCAATAGTTCGGACTGGTTTTTCCTCTTTTTACATTTGTTTCTTTTCTTTTTGTAAATTTTGCATGTAAATTTTGTTTGCTTTAATTAATTTCTTCAGTAGGATCCTTCTCTACTATTTTTGGCTGAGTTCTTCTCGATTTTTAGCCGGCTTATACTTGTATTGTCTACAGTAACTAGCTTTTAAACGGTGCACTTTTTCAAAGCGGTGTTAACAGAAATATTGTAGTAAAAAGTGTACTGAGTTTAGCTGTATCAGCCAAAATCACATGCGACTATTTTTCTCTGCGTGTTACCTCTCGCGAATAGTCAGAATTCAAATATTTAAGCTATAAACCATCAATTCAAAAGAACTCATCCCTTATTCAAAACATAAACAGTGAAATTATATATTACCACACTGTACACACCAATATTCCATGTTGACTAACCTCCTACTTGGTACTGCTGCAAGCTAATCATGTCAGTGAGAGACAACGACAAGTTGGCATATAACGGAAGGACCCATAGCAGTGCCCTGCAAAAAAAAAAAAATCGATATGAAAAAAACAGAATAGAAAATCTGCAAGGTGCTCTCCCATGACAGCTCCTCCAGCAGACTATCAGCAGGCACTCAGTCCCCACTGTAATCCACCCAATAAAAAAATAAATTGCATGCCACTGCCTCCCTTCTTCTACACTTTGAATTGTGCTGTGCTGTGTTGGCTTCTTCCTGACCTCCACCTCCATGCATGCAAAGCAGCAGTAGCCTCATTACTTCTCATTACTAGACTACTCTCTCTCTCTCCTCTTCTGCCTCTAGTCCTCCCCTTCTCTTGTCATTCTCACTCTACCATGGTTTGGACTGTGGAGTAGCACCAGTACCATTTCATCAAGCAACCATTCTGTTGTGTTAGCAGTAATCTTCTCCTCTCTGCATTTCTTGGTTTGCCCCTGGAATTTTCATCACACCAACCACCAGCCACACCGTCTCTCTCTCTCTCTCTCTCTCTCTGATCTCACCAAAATCAAAAATTTTCATCACACCAAACCATCCACCGCTCCTCACTTTTCCCCCAAGCAAATCCTATCTTTGGAACCACATTGTTTGTTGTCCCCAACATCCTTCTTCCCTTCTGCATTCAATCAACCACCCAAATCTACTTTATGAGAACTCGGCCTTGTCCAAAATCATACCCTTCTCACTGCATTCTCCTCTAAATCCAGTCCACTGTATCCATTCTCTGCAAAGCACCAGACCACTGTTTGCTCTGCAAAACCCAATCTTTGCCGCCCAATTCTGCTCAGAATCCGCCGTACTTGCCTCCATTTCTGGCCAAAACCTAAGCTTGATGCTGTTTGCGCGGCGGAGTCCATTCTTTGCAGCTTAATTTTGATCAAGAACCCGAGCTCGCCGCAGAGATCCGCCAATTCGCAAGAAGCTGTAGGCTGGTGCTCGTGCTCCGGCAGCCCCCATGTCGGACTCGGAGCTGTCCCAGAGCACGGTGGTGTTCGGGCTCCACATGTGGGTGCTCGTCGGCATCGGCGTCGGCGCCGCCTTCGTGCTGTTCCTTGTCCTGCTCTCCGTCCTCTGCCTCCTCGCCTCCCGCCGCAGGCGGCGGCGGAGGCCAAGCACCCCCGTCCACCACCTCCCCACCTCCGCCCCTCCCAAGAACCCCACGAAGGTCAAGGTGGCCAAGGACATCCAAGAAGTCCCCTCCCACGCCGCCGCCGCCGCGAAGACGCCGCTCGCGCAGGTACTCCAGATTCCCACGCTGCCGCCGGCGCCGCCTCCAGAGTCCGTCCAGATCGCGACCGGCAAGGAGCACCGCATCACGTACCCGGACCAGCAGCAACACAACCACCGGAGCGGCGGGCCGTCGTCTTACGGCAGCGGCGGGGGTAGCGCGGCGGACAATGCGCCGCCGGCGGTGCCGGAGGTGTCTCACCTCGGATGGGGCCACTGGTACATGCTCAAGGAGCTGGAGACGGCGACCGAGATGTTCGCCGACGAGAACGTGATCGGCGAGGGCGGGTACGGGATCGTGTACCATGGCGTGCTTGAGAATGGCACGCAGGTCGCCGTCAAGAACTTGCTCAACAACAGGTACCGTACTACCAATACAAGTCAACTCCGTGGACTGAAAAAATTACAGTAACTTGGCATTTTGTATGTGAGGATGCAGCTTAGCTGCTTCAGTTTGGAGTAATTTGGACTTTGGATGGCATGGTTATTATTTTGCCAATGTTGAAATGTCCTTGATTGTGTGATTGCCATGGCTACGGGTTATTCAAGAATATGCTCGCCGGCTTGAATGCGTGGTTACTTCAAATTGAGAAGCCTGTGTGTAGCAGTTATCATTTTGTATTCCAAATGGTGAAGCTTGTTTCTTACAATTCAGTTATGTTTGATAGCTAGTAGCTTCAGTTGGTTTCGAGATGTACAGTTCAGCAAGAGGATTGAATTCTGCACAAATCGATACGTACGTCTGTCTTTCTATAATGTGTTGCTGGAATTTAGTAATCTGTATGCTTGACTTGTTAGGGGGCAGGCAGAGAAGGAATTCAAGGTGGAGGTTGAAGCGATTGGGCGTGTGCGGCACAAGAACCTGGTACGGCTTCTAGGATACTGTGCTGAGGGCAATCAGAGGTATTATCTAGTATGTGCACATTATTTGGTTAGCTTATTGAGTTCTAGAATCAACAAGTTTGTAATGTAAGTGTTGCTATATGGTTATTTTTAGGATTCTTGTGTATGAGTATGTTGATAATGGGAACTTGGAACAATGGCTCCATGGGGAGGTTGGACCTGTAAGTCCTCTTACATGGGATCACAGGATGAAGATTATACTGGGAACAGCAAAGGGGTGTGTGCCGTTGAGCTCATTATTGTTGATCGCTGAATCTTGCTGTCATTTAATCTAGTTACATAAATGTCTGCTATTCTGTAGGTTAATGTATTTGCATGAGGGACTTGAGCCAAAGGTGGTTCACCGTGATGTCAAGTCAAGCAACATCCTTCTTGATAAGCACTGGAATGCTAAGCTTTCTGATTTTGGATTAGCAAAGCTTCTAGGCTCAGAGCGGAGTTATGTCACTACACGAGTCATGGGAACTTTCGGGTTAGATTCTGTGCGCTACAATCATAGCATAAGGTGGGTGTACCTCATGGTTACTAATTTTCTTCTTATTCATTACAGATATGTTGCTCCAGAGTATGCAGGGACTGGAATGTTAAATGAAACAAGTGATGTATATAGTTTCGGAATTCTCATTATGGAAATATTATCTGGTAGGGTACCGGTGGATTATAACAGGCCACCAGGAGAGGTTTGTCATGGCTGTGCCTCCTTATAGCCAGTGCTGCTTTATGAGCTTGTTAACTTCACTTAGTAAACCCGTAGATCAATAGATCAATCTTTTCAGGTTAATTTAGTTGAATGGCTGAAGACGATGGTAAGCAACCGAAATTCTGAGGGGGTTGTCGATCCAAAGATGCCTCAGAAGCCTACTTCTAGAGCACTGAAGAAGGCTTTGCTAGTTGCGCTGCGATGCGTGGACCCTGATGCTCGTAAGAGGCCAAAGATTGGACACGTCATTCACATGCTTGAAGTTGATGATTTCCAATACAGAGATGTAAGTCAATAAAGGCATTCATACTGTAAATAAAATTTTAGTGCTTTTGATTTTTCTGTCAATAGATTTTTTCTTGTCTACCATTATCAATTGTGAATCAAGTCCATACGATGTCATCAACATCTCCAGATCACTTCATCTGATTGCATTTGTATTGCTGTATGTATGCTTTTGTATTGATTTCAGGAACGCCGAGGTGGTAGAGCTCCAGCGCAAGCAAGATTACCCCAAAAACCGACAGTTGAAACAGGCCACCGCGAGACTGACAGTAGTGGGAACAACAGTGGCACAGAAGCTGAACCCTTCAGATGGAGAAACCCAGGGGCCTAGATATTTGGCCGATTACCAAATCAGAAAATTCCCATAATTTCTGAACAAGAACAATACCAATGAAGTCACAGGCTATTCATTTGATAGCAATACCAATGAAGTCGCAGACTATTCATTTGGTAGCATCCATGGAGATCATCACAACATCTGTACATGCTGAAGGAACACGTTAGCCCTAGTAATTTTTCTTGTTTATTTATCCAAGTAGAGAGATTTTGCATGATAAAGCTGTACTCTTAACAATCGAGCATCGTTTACGTCCATCATGTAGCTTTGGTTAAGAAGTGACCAGTTGCTGCTTGTGTCTATTGCTGAACTTACCATGGTGTAATTTTGGATATTTGGTGCCAAGCCAGCAAGTTAGATATAAATGTGATTATTTAGACGCCCCACAAATAAACTTTCCTAAGCCATGGTCTCTTTTTCTTCCTTTCTTTTCCTTATCATTTCTAGACCTGTACTTGTGCACCTGAAAATTCATTGTGACCTTTCAGTGTTTCTACTATATGAAGCCAATAGTCAAGATTCGATAAGTATGACTAGAATATGCAGTCAGCTGTTCACTGATGGCATGTACATCTAAATTTGCTTGTTGTTCCTTTTTTTATTGTTGTTGAAACATACGAAAAAGATGGACCTAGCTGTTCTCTGACAAATTATTCCTTCTGAAGAAGACTAATTAGTATATGGTTACAACTCACAGCATTGTTTAATAGAAAACAGAAAAAATGGTTAGTGCCTGCATATATCTTGTATAAATGTGAAAACACAAATGCTATAAATGTAAAAACACAAATGCTTAGATCTTTTCCTTCCAAGCATAAAACAGAATTGGGCGTCGGGCAGTGTTCAAGAAGGCGGCCTGGGCGGCCGCCTAGGCGCCGCGTAGGCGCTGGGCGGCAGGGTGCCGCCCGGCCTAGGCCCCTAGTCGGGTGGCTGGGCGGCGAGGCGGCCCAAGGCGGGGCCAGGCGGCCTAGGCGCGGCGCAGAGGGAGCGGCGGGGATGGGGGAAAAGAGTTACCGCACACGACGAAGTCGCCGCCGCCGTCGACTCGCCGGATTCTGGGGCCGCCGCCGCCGGATCCGGGCTCCCCGCGCCAGATCCCACCGCTCCCGTGGACGCCGCCGCCAGATCCGGACTCCCCGCGCCGGATCCCGCCGCCGCCGCGCCCGTAGCCGCCGGAAGATGTCAAGTGGTGGGGGAGGCGCGCGGAGGGAGTGACGCGGAAGGGGCAGCGGGGAGGGAGCAGCGGGGATGGGGGCGGCGCAGTGGGAGCGGAGGGAGCGAGGCGTCGGGTTGGGGTTAGGGTTAGGGTTTGCGCCGGGCGAGCCGGTCGGTTAGATTAGATAGGAACAGTGGCGGGTCCGGTTTGGATTTTTTTATTTAGTCCTCCGATTTTTAAAAATTACAAATAGATTTTTTTCTCAATAGATTTCTTTCAATCTAGACCTCCTAAATATATATATTAGACGAATCCTAGTAACACTGGTAATTGTTGATCAAGGTAACAATTTTCTTCATCTAAACAGCAAATATATATACACGATTGTTTATTTTTACCTAATATCTTTATTTTTAATTCGGCCACCTAGGCCCCACCTCACCGCCCGCCTAGCGCCTTCTTGAACATTGGTGTCGGCATGCCATGACCTGGATTGTTACACAACACACAAAAAGTCTGCATAATCATCGGTAGACAAACCTGCAACTGCCAACAACCAAATGCAAAACTCAGATCTTAGATCTTAAGAAAGAATATCAAGCCAATAATGGCCAGCCAGCCAGCACAATGAGAACAGCTTGACCAGGATGCAAGCTGCAAACCATAATAATAGCGCAATACTACAAAAAGAATCCGAGAAAGAATCCAGGCACCAATTAACTACAAATGTACGCCTGTTTCTTGCTTTGTAGAGCTCCAAATGGCATCGGCATCCATGGCTTTCGTGCTGCTGCTCCTGACGCTGTACGGCTCTTCTCATCTCCGGCGATCAAGCTGATGGGTGGGCCCAGCGACAGGTCAGTTTCTCCTAACGCTAGTCGAGACACGTCGGCGTCTAACTATCTAGTGTCCGTTGACCATTTCTCGTTTCTTTTGCTCATTTGGAGAGGCAAAGGATCGGAAGAGGCATGACGGCGTTTTCTTTCCTGTTGGTTTGCTTTCCGCCCGTGGCGTCTGCGTGCGTCGGTGTCGACGGCGACGGCTAGCTGGCTTGCCTTCTTATTCGTTTCTTCCCATCCTTCTTCTCATTGTGCTAGCTGTAGAATCTGTAGATCTGAGTTCGTCTAGTTCTAGCAGAGAAATTGCAAGTTATCACGTACAAGAAGAGGACGTAAGGAGGGAAGGTGCCTGCTCTTAAAATCGGAGAATTATATGAACTGTCCGTCCATCTCAAGCGTCAGATCCGTAATTTTTAAGTGTGGTTTCGTTCGTTTCATATGTGCCTCTAACAGCACATCCGAATTCTTACCCATTTGGGTTCAGATAACCTTTGCAAGACCATACTTGCTGCTAGTGCTTATTATCGAGCAAGGACACCAGAATTTTTACTAGAAGTGCAAGAGTTGCACAAAGTTCGCGAGACATTTGTTGGGGCTGGAAACCTACCTCCTTTAGCCTTTGGAAACATGTTGCTAGCAATTGAGAAACATGAATACAATATCCCTCTCTCTTTCTAGTGAGTAAGCAGCGAAGTAAGCAATACAATATACACAAGTTTGACATAGTGACCTCTTCGAGGAGGAGTAAATAACCACGTATCAACACGATCCACTCCCAAAATCTTCTATTATTACCAAAAATGGGTACAAGGGATTTTCTCTAAAACTTATGTAGGTAGCAGCAGCACTAGCACCATCAAGATAAAACCTTAGCAGTAACAACAACATCAATCTCACTTAACAAGAACTTAACTATTTTAGCCAGACAGAGAAGCAGTGTTCCCATCCCGTTCGGATTTCATATCATAAGTACCAAACCACATATCTAAATTGCATGAAACATGACAAGAATGTAGATCAACGAGTCCCTAAAGCTATCAAAATCTCAACCAAATTGGACACCATTTAACCCCTCGAACTACCCATCTACCAAGACTGTGCGACCACCTGAATTGATAATGCTAAAGTAAATTGTTTCTCCACTCAACCAATACTCAAGCTAACCGTCAAATCACGGAGTTATGACTTGTAGAATGAACTGACTATGACATCTTGGCCCCACTTGTTGCCTATGTATCGGTGTGAGTACAAGGGGATTAGAGTTTAGTCTCACCTTGCCAATTAAGGGAAAGAATCACAGGTGTATAAAACCTTGGGTGTCCAAAGGTAACAAACTTTGGTTAATCATTTTGCATGAGTTAATTTAGAAAATGCAAATAGGTTGCTATATGTGCATGATCTATCCCGTGTGAGGCTAGGCCTAAGCTTATTTGGATTGTAGGGTGTTACACTGACCGAATCTATGGTCGATCCAACCACGTCTAACCCTATGACCGTGAACTCGATGAATATTGCAAAGGACATACTGATTTGAAACAGCTCCAATTCTCATTGTAGCATCTTCTCTTGTTGGTCAGTTTGTGTTTTGGTGCCTCACTCTTGCTGTCTCAATCACAGGCCACAAACTATAGCAGCTGAATAGGTCATATTCTTTTGGACTACGACTTATGATTTTTGTTATAACTTATTAGTTTAATAAACAGTAATTATGGAAAGAAGTCAAATCCAAAAAAAAAAATAGCTGAAAAACGGAAGAGAATAAGACCTCCAGGAGGCAAGAACTAAGCTTTTTTCTCGCATCTCGTCTATTTTTTAGAGGAATCTCTTCTCACAACTGATTACAATGGGCTTATTCTACTAAGGTTCAGAAACACAGTGGCTACTCAGGTTCAGGAACACATCAGCAGTGGGCTAAAATCAAACTAAAATCTATCTATACAATACATAGCCCAACACGGCGAAAGCCCACTCAACTCAGTCTTCGATTTACATATTTACCCCTCTCATCTTGCGTATTTTGCATTTCACGCCTAAAACGAGGCCGCTCCCTGCTCTTCCCACAAGGAGGCTATTTGCAAACTACCGTTGGGTGTACTGGTTGTGCTGATCTTTTTTTTCTTTTGGTTCCCGTTAGATCATCCCCAAGAAGAATCGCAATGAGATCTACAAGTACCTCTTCCAAGGTCGCCTCACCACTCCTTGATTCTTTTCGGTTCCAGAACAAATCGATTGCAAAAATGAGAGCAAAGTGGGATTATTGCAAAGAATAATATTTGCACTAGTTGACAGCTAATGCATTTGTATTAAGTAAAGGAAATTCTGGTTTGTAACTGTGCTAGCGTAATTCTCGGCTTTTGATCTCAAGAGCCTGGTTAATTAATGAAAGTCTGCAATACTTGATATCAGTATATCACAACTGGAAAAAGATTACACAAATTTCAGCTCTACAGTTTCATTTGCTTACTAACATTTCTGCTTGTGTACCCAACAAGCAACATGCAAATACACAAAAGACCTTTTCATCTTCTCATTTCCTTTTTTTTAAACAAGGCAGGCGCTCTGCCACATTCCATCAATAGAGAGAAAACAACAGCAATCCAAGATGAACAAGCCATCTCTTACACACCAAAACAACAAAACAATAGTGAAATGCCCTGAAAATTTCAACCTTTTTAAATTTTTCCTAGATTTTTGAGCGAATTTTGAAATCTTTCCCTTTTTGGAAACTCCAGGCGATTACGCTTTCCTTTTCAGGCTTTCCGCTTTCCCTTCTCCTTGGCGCCTTCTTCCTTTTCCGCCTCCTCCCTCTGCTTGCGCATGCGGTTTCGCCTCACCGTCCTCGCCGCGCTGTCGCCGTCCGGTTGCAGCCGTGCGGCGTCGCCGTTGACTGTGTCGCCCTGTGCACTCGCGGTCCCACCCGTCAGTCCCTACCTCTTCTCCCTCCCCGCGCAATGCGCTGTTGTCCATCTCGGTTGCTCGCCTGCTCCCGCGCGCCATTACTCACCTTAGCGCCGTGTCGCCGCCCTAACCCTCGGATTCGACTTCCTGCCAACTCCCTCAGCTCACCCGTGCCGTCTGCAGCACTGTAGCTCGCCCATTCCTCGCCTCGGGTAGTGCCGAACCACCCTTTCGCCGCCTGCTCCCCTCACTTCTTTTTAAGCTCGATCGACCTCACTAGAGCGTCCGCACTACTCCCTAGTACATCCCAGAGCAGCCGATTGAAGTCTAAGCCACTGCATCACCGCCGACAAGCTTCCTTAGCTCTGGTGATCTCTCGAGCATAACTTCTTTGCTTCTCTAAAGTTCGATTCCATTCACTAACATGATCCTGAACACGCTGGTGAACTCCATTGGCCGAGACCTTTACTCCCCTGCCATGTCAGCGGAGCTTGCCGTTGACCGAAGGGAGGCCGCCATGGACAGCTCGACAGAGAGCTTCTTAGCTCAAACCACCGCCACCATTGTGATCCCCTCACCCCAGATATGCTCAAAGCATCGCCAATTTGCCCAGAGCGCCGCCAATGGCCTCTAGGGCCAGAAAATCGCCGTCGGCTTCTCTTCGACCGTTCGCCGCCGTTGAACCTCGCCGTCCGTCCCAAAGCCCCAAAACGGGTTCCCCATCTCCTAAGGCACCTCATGCCACCCTTGGATCACACCGGAAGGTGCCGCCAGCACCGTTCCGCTCGCGCCGTCGCTCTCTGCCTCTCAGCGAGAACGACGGGCGAGAGGTTGACGACGATGACGTGGACACATCTCAACCGTCCACATTGTCGTTGCCGTCTAACCTCAGCCATCGATTGGTCTCGCTCCGTGGCCGTCCAATCTCATTTAACTCTGTTGATCCGAACCGTTCACAGCTTCCGCATCGCCGCTGCCCGCGCTGGCCATGCGTCGGCCATCCGGCGCGGGAAGGTGCATGCACACTGGGCTTCGGCCGCGCAGCTCGCTCGGCCGCGCAGGCTGATTTCTTCCCCGGGCTGCACTGTTGGGGTGGGCCAGCCTGTTACTATTCACAAGGATTTTCCAGGGATTTTCCGATTTCCAAAAATCTAGAAAATCAAATAAAATCCCAGGAAATTCCAGAAAATCCCAAAAATTCCCAAATTACACCACTTTGATCATTTTGATTCCCTGAACCCATTTTTGACCTCCATTCAATCAAATTATCTCCAGAAAATTAAAAAATCCGTCATTTGAGTTTTAATGCATTTTTATTCCTTTTTAATTAGATTATTTTTCCTTGCTTGATTAGGCTCAAGTTGTTCTTATGTTATTTTTGTGTGTTTGCGCTAGTACCGGAGTATTCGGAGGCAACAGTTCAAGGATAGGACCAAGGAACCGCGGTTTACAAAGTCACCAAGCTCGTCGAGTACCAAGGCAAGTTACAAATCCTTGATCATATTGGAATCCCATGTCTTTTAAATTATGTACTTATGGTATTTGCATTATTATTATTTGTGAATTGCTAATTGTTAAAAATAAAATGTTTAGAATAACATGTTAGTTAGATACTTCCTACCATCGCTAAATGCCATGTTCAATCGTAGCCATATCATTGATAGCCCTAGATATTTAATTATGGTATATACCATTGTAGTATATATATTTCATGCAAAGTTTTACACTACTAAGATTATGGCCGCAGGCCGATAGATTTGGAAAACTTGAGAATTAGGGTAAAGGAGCCGTGGAGCACTGCAAGACGGTCTTCGCCCACCACTTTACCCTAGGGTGGAGGTTAGTTGCCTCGTGGAAAATGTAAGGACTAGACCCTTACGCCGAGTAAGTGACATATTAATCACTCAACCACAGGTGTTGACTTGTCAACCTTGGTTTAGTAGCTGCTCAACTCGAGTGAAACCCTACATTGGAAGTTGGTATGTGGGTCGACAGATCCATACCTAACAACGATAGGTCTCCACAACTCGGGCTCGACATTCCGTGTGGGCCAGCGGATACCTGAAGTTGTGCGAGTCCCCAACCTATCAGGTGGAGTGTATACCAAGGATTGAGCAGTGAAATGACCCAGTTCCTTAACTCAGTCATGAGGGTTAAGAATGCTTGTGGGTAAAGTTGGGTAGCTCTGCAGAGTCATTCAAAAGGATTCAAATATGCCGTGCTCTCGGTTAATGGAGCTGTGTCTATTGGGTGATTCCAGCAGCAAGGCATGAGTAGTGTTCACAAGTGTTTTAAATTGATTAGTCGTATAATTAACTTTGAAATAAACCCCCCTTAACCTTAAGGAATAGTCTTAGGTTTTGAGTTTTCAAAAGTGTTTACAAATAAAAATGCATCCACCCAAACTAATAAAACAAGTAAACTCCCTTCCTTTGGTGATCCGTGCAATTAGCTAAATTAGGGTTTTCCCTTGTGACTTGCTGAGTTGTATGGCTCACGGCTTGTTAAACCCTTTAGAGTTTCAAGAAGCTGGTGAAGGCTTGGCCGTCGAGGACGCCCTAGAAGAACCGTTCTTTGACGAGGACTCATGGTTCTAGGTTTCAGTTGCGTTCGAGCTTCCTAGTGTTTTATGTATTGTATTATATTTCGAGCTTGCGCGCCCGTTGTGGTAAAACTGGTTGATAAACCTTACGTTGTAATTTAAGTTGGATCTTTTGCTGTAAGCACGTTCTGTGGTGATATTCTCTTGCTCGACACTCCATAACTGGCCAGGCTTGGGTAGTTGCGGGATGCTTGGGCCTGACGCCCCTGCAACGGGGGCGTTACAAACAGTACCTACAATCTAAACAACGAGCCACCAAACCAAGCCACCTGAGCTACTCTATTGTAGTTGCATCACAGATGAGACACCTAATTTGCTCATCTCAATCACCCACCTCAATAGAAAGCTTATTTCTATTACTATTACTCATTATGAGATTAATAAAGGCTTATTTAAAGATGAAATTTTGCTTTGGGTTACGCAAAATATCCCACATCCTTCCTTTGCCTTGAGTCTCCTCTCTCCTAATTCTTAAAAACAACCAGCAGATGGTGAACACAAGGAACAACGGCAACATGAATGGAGAACCAGGAAGTCAGTCCGTCCCTCCACCGGCAAATGAACCTGACTGGGCTCAAATGATGGCAAACCAGACTCAACTCATTCAACTACTAACACAGACCATCAACAACCCTGCACAACCAGCTCCACTTGTGCCAGCTCAAGCTCCTCAATCAAGGCTATCGGAGTTTATGAGGTTGCATCCCCCGACCTTCTCCAGTAGCACTGAACCCATGGACGCGGACAATTGGCTCAGAGCCATTGGAAAGAAGCTGGACATTATTCAATGCAGTGATCGGGAAAGAGTATTATTCGCTACGCATCAGCTGCACGGACCAGCATCAGAATGGTGGGACACCTACACTACCGCCCATGCCAATGCTCAAGCTATCACTTGGAATGAGTTCATGCGGAACTTCCGCAAGGCTCATGTTCCCACTGGCACCGTCACTCTGAAGAAAAGGGAATTTCGAGCACTACGCCAAGGAAGTCGCTCTGTCAATGAGTACTGGCAGAAGTTCAACCAGTTGGCATTCTATGCACCTGAAGACGTCGCCACCGATGAAGCCAAACAGGAAAGGTTCCTAGAAGGACTCAATGATGACATATCGGTTCAGCTCCTATTCAATGATTACGCTGATTTCCACCAGCTGGTCAGCAAGGCGATACGCCAGGAGTCCAAGCATCTGGAGATTGAGAACCGGAAGAGACGGATGCATGGTCAGCATATGAACACCGGCAGTTTCTCCAAGGCCAGAAGAGCACCCCTTTAGAACAACAGATTCCAGCCTTCGTCATCAACCGGAGAGTTAGTCCCCATGGACCCTACCCCCAACACTGAAAACAACAAGGTCTTGAAGGACTCAAACCCTGCAGCGGGAATCACTTGCTTCAACTGCCACGAGATGGCACATTATGCTAGCAACTGCCCCAAGAAGCAGCAGGGAGTGAACAATGGAACAGCCAACAACCTTCAGGCAGCAAATAGAAGGCCGAAGAAGTTCATGAAAGGACGCCTGAATCAGATCTCAGCTCAAGCCGTGCAGAGTAAGATCCAAACCCATTTCTTTGCTAGCCAACCCGAATCTCGGGGACGAGATTCTTTTTAAGGGGGATAGATTTGTAACAGCCCAGATTTTTAGTAAAATAAAAATAAATAAATAAATAATAAAAATTGCCTAAAATAAAGTTTAAATTAAAATAAGTATTTTTGTGCCTAAAGTTTAAATTTGGATTTGTCCTGAATTTCTGTTTTTTGGAAAAGCTGGATTTGAAAAGTATTTTAGAAAAACCTAAAACTATTATTAAATAAAATGATATTTTGATTTTATATAAAAAAATTCTATGTCAAATTAAGTATTTGGAGTTATTTGGATTTTATTTGGGTTTTCTGACTTTTCAGGAGTTTAAAATGTATTTTTGAAATTAAAAAGTATTTTAGAGTATGAAAATTAAATACCAACATTAGTTGGAAATATTTTCATTAAGTTCCAAATGTCTCCAGGAAGTTCTAGGAATGTTTCTGGAATTTTTGGAGGTCATTTGGTATTCTTCTGAGGCTAAATGAGTTTTCTGTGCTTTTCTGAAAATCTAGAAATCAAAAATGAAAAATAAAATTCCTCCCCCTCCCTCCCGGCCGCCACGTGGACAGCCCGGATCCACCCCGATCCCGCCTTCCCCCTCCACCCGGTTGCCACGTGGGTGGCCTGGATCACGCCCCCACGCGCCTCGGCCCATCCAGCCCGTCAGCCTCCCGTCCGCCCGCGCTTCTCCCCCGCCGCCCGATCCGCCCTCTGCCGCGTGGCACGATCCCCGCCGCCCGTGCCCTCCCGCTCTCCCGCTCTCTGCCCGCGGGCCCCGCCCGTCAGCCGCGCGTTGCCTCCCCCTCTCGCTGCACGTGGCCCTGGCCTGTCAAGCCGTCCCCTACCCCGCGCCTCCCCCTTCTTCCCCGGCCGCGCCGCCGCCGAGCCGCAACGGCCTTTGCCGTACCCGGCGCCCCCTCCCTTCCGCGCGCGCCGCCCAACCACCTCCGCCCTCTGCGCGCCCACGCCCCCACCTCTCCCACTCTGCACGTCCCCAATTCGCCCGCAACCGCCGCCACGATCCCGCGCTTCCGGCGAGAAATCCCCGGCGCCCCCTTGCCCCTCCGCCCCTATAAATGCCTCCCCTGGCCTCCCCTCACTCCGCACCACCTCCCCCTCCGCTCATCTTCCCCTCCCGAGCGCCCCACCGCCGTCGCGCCGTAGCCCCCGAGCCGCCACCGCCTCTTCCTCGCCGCCGGCCGCCTCCTGTGCCCTCCTAGCTCCGCGCGAAGGTAAACTGAGCTCCCCTCGGCCCCCTCTTCCCTTTGCCGCCCTCGCTGCTCGCCGTCGGCCACCGGAGCTCCGGCGGGCGTGTCGTCCCCGAGCCCCTCCCTCACCGGCCGGCCACGTCAGCATGGCCGTGTCGGCGTGGCAGCTGGCATGGCGCCACGGCTCGGCCACCTCACCCCGCCCGTGCCCCGTCAGCGCCACACCCCCATCCCGCCAGTTCAGTGCCTCCCCTCGGCTGTGGACCCGGTCTATGGACCCAGGGCCCACTGTCAGCTGGCCCACCTCCTGGCTGACATCAGCGTGGCGCCATAAAGCCATTTTTCTATTGAAAAATAAATTAGCAGAAAATAAATTCCCTGCTGACGCAATAATCCAGATTTTCCTTTAGAAAAATAATTCCAAAAATCCTGATTTTTCATTTTCTCTCTTTTTAAACTTCCCGGAGCCCGTTCTCCTTCGTCCTAACTCCGATTTAGCCCATTCAAATTTCTAAATTCATCAAAAATTCCCCTCTATACATTTATAGCCTAAATTCAAATTTTAAAGTCAATTGGAATTTAATTTGAATTTATTTGAATTTGGTGGGTTATTTTCGCGTGTAGACTTCGACGATTCGGGAAAATTCGACGACGAAGGTTTGAACCAAGTTGAAGAGCAAGGCAAGTCACACTCCTTGATCATGTTGATCCTAGTTTTCAAAATAAAATTATGTTTATTTAAATTATTCTGCATGCATACTTTTATTCAATTATTTCAATTCAGTTTTGAATATAGCTATTGCCTACTTGTTATTATCTCCATTGACCTTGAATTACCTTGATACCTTGTAACCCTAGATTAAAACTCTAGTTGATACATTAGTATGGCTAGAGACTTTATGATTAGAAAATGCTTAGCTTTGCTTAGACATAATCATGGATTAGATTTTGATTTTTAAAAATGTTTTCGAAAACCTTGTGGATGGATGGAATCCATGAGAGAATGAAAACTTTGCGAATGGATAGATTTTGAAATAAGATTTAGATAAATCCAAATAAAGTTCAAATACTTTAAATTAATTAATTTGAAATTAAATTTTTCAGAGAGCGAAATTTTGGGATGTTACAATGCTCCTGGATCTGTTTGAGACTTGTGAAAATTGCAATAACCTGAAGATGAATGCAGATCATAAAATTACTGAATTACAAGCTTTTCTACTTGAGCCTATTGCTTCTTGTGTGAACTGTCCCAAGCTTACTGTTGAGCTTGAAGCTGTCTCCAAACAGTTTCAAGAATTAGTTGATGACAACAACAGATTGGCTCAATTTGCTTCTAAGGACCCTGTTAGCTCACCATGCATTAATTGTAACAAACTAAAATCTGATTTGATTGCATTGGATGAGAAATATGTGAAGCTGACTAAGGACCTTCTAGTGAAACAATCTTCTGCATGTAATGTGTGTGCTGCTGAGGGGGAGAAGCCCAAGGGTAAGGTAGAGACGCCTAGCGACGTGAACCAATTGGCTAGCAATAGGACTATCCACTCTGAGTCGGCTGTGCATGCACAAGCCATTCGTTCCTTTGCTGTTGGTTCTTCTTCCTCTACTCCCTTACCTTCTGCTACTCCTTCTTCCCCCTGCTCTTCTTGCACCTCTCTCTTTCGGGAGTGTCAGTATCTTATGAACACTCTCGAGAGATTTGTAGGCGGCAAGAAGAAGCTTAATCTTATTCTAGACCAATCCAAGATTTGCAGATTTAATCAGGGTCTAGGATATGATTTTTATGAGGACATGAGGAAGCATCCACCTGTTGTGCTCAGACCCATAGCACCAGGTGTGATCGAGACTGGGCCCAGGACCGAGAAAGTCAAATTTAAGTCTGCGGGCTTTGTCCAAGGGATTTCTGACAGCAAGGTGATTCCACCTGCAGCTTCGGCCTCTCAGAAGGTGAAGCCTCATCATGTTACTTCTACCTCTCAGAAGGTGAAGTATCATTGCACCTTCTGTCAGAAGGATGGACATCTGATCGATCGAAGCTTCAGGCGCGCCAAGATTGCGCGTAGAGACCGTGTTGAATCTCTTAGGCGTATTCAGGGTCAGCCCCAGACCTTGAGTGCACCTAAGACCAACACGAGGTCTAGGTTTGTTTCAGCTGATGGGTTTGGGCAACATCGAGGACTTGGTTTTTCCGAGTTTTTTGGTTTTTGTCCTCATGCTTCCTTTGGTCGTGACTTTCGCCGTTCTGAGGATAGATCTCATTTTCCCCGTCGAGATGACTACCCGCGGCGTGTTCAGCGTGTTACCGGTACTCCGACTCGCTCGCCCGTAGTAGTTGGACCCAGCAACAGCTTCTGGTCTACACGTAGACCTTTTGGCTTGTTGAGTGACAGAGAGCGCAGGGTAGATAAAGGTCAGTCGTGTGTGGCTACTTCTTCTACTCGACGTGTTACTCAGTATTGGGTGCCAAAATCACTCTTGATTTACCCCAGTACTAAGACTTTGCTCTCTTGTTGACTCAGGTTCGCCGGGCAGGGAAGGGAAAGGTTTGGCTCGTAGACTCCGGGTGTTCACGACACATGACTGGAGACTCCCATTGATTTTCTTCCCTAGCCCGCGCTCCAGGTGATGAGACGATCACCTTCGGAGACGCTTCATCTAGGCGCGTCATCGCTAAAGGTACAATGCGCGTTAATGATTCTTTCATTTTGAAAGATGTTGCCTTGGTTAGTATGCTGCAGTATAATTTGCTTTCTGTTTCTCAGCTTACCGATGATGATTTCAAGGTGAGCTTTATGAAAAATGCTTGCAAAATTCTTGATTCTTCGGGTAGTCTGGTTTGCGGATTTCTCGTTTTGGGAGGATCTTTCGTGCTGATTTTTCTGAATCTTCTGGTGATCCTCTTCGGTGTTTAGTTGCTTCTGAGTCCCGTGACCTTTCTTTCTGGCATAGGAGACTTGGTCATATTGGATTTAGCCGCTTCTCACCCTCCGGTCACAGTGACTATGACCGATACACCGGGACAGCTGCTCCACATGGACACAGTTGGACTAGCTCGAGTGCAGTCAGCAGGAGGGAAGTGGTATGTTCTTGTCGTGGTCGATGACTTCTCGAGGTACTCTTGGGTGTTTTTCTTAGCCTCGAAGGATGAGATGTTTACACATTTCAGAGGTCTTTTCAGTAGGCGTTCTGTTGAACTTCCGGGTGCCTTACGAGCGATCCGCAGTGACAATGGCACAGAGTTCAAGAATTTCTACTTCGAGAGATTCTGTGATGAGACAGGTGTAGAGCACCAGTTCTCTTCTCCGCACGTCCCACAGCAGAATGGCGTCGTGGAGAGGAAGAACCGTACCTTGGTCGAGATGGCTAGAACGATGCTCGATGAATACTCTACACCGAGGAAGTTTTGGGCTGAGGCTATAGCCACCGCGTGCCATGTTTCGAATAGAGTCTTTCTTCGGGCACACTTGCATCGCACTTCTTATGAGTTGAGATATGGGCGAAAGCCTAGTGTCTCGCACTTTCGCGTGTTTGGTTGCAAGTGTTTCATTCTGAAGTCTGGGAACCTAGATAAGTTCGAGTCACGTTCTTGTGATGGGATCTTTCTAGGTTACTCGACTTCTTCGCGGGCTTATAGGGTCTGGAACTGCGAATCTAGTAAAATGGTAGAGACCTGTGAGGTGACCTTCGACGAGGCCAGTCCGGGGACTAGGCCCGATATCTCAGGTTCTTTAGAGTAGTCCGAGCCCATCTTTGTGGATGATGAGGACGATGGAGATGAGGGTTGTTTACCCGATCCAGTCCCTCATCCACCCCTTGAGGTGCCTTCTTCCACCGCACCTCGAGGCGATCAGCCCATGCCTTCTGCTTCTTCTGGAGCTAGTGGCTCTGTTCCTACCTCTTCAGCTTATGAGGTAGAGGCCACTTCTTCATCTCATCCAGGACCTCCTAGACATATCCAAAAAGACCATCCTTCTAAGCAGATTATTGGAGACCTTTTCGAGCAAGTCACTCGTTCAAAATCTAGCACGTCTCATTTCTATCTCCATTCTGCCTTTGTTGCCTCCTTTGAGCCCAAGGACGTTTGTCATGCCCTTTTAGACGAGTCTTGGGTCAATGCCATGCATGAGGAGTTAGAAAATTTCGAGAGAAACAAGGTCTGGTCGCTTGTTGAACCCCCTCGAGGTCACAATATCATTGGGACCAAGTGGGTGTTCAAGAACAAGCAGAGTGAGGATGGGGTTGTCATTCGGAACAAAGCTAGACTGGTAGCTCAGGGGTTATCCCAGGTTGAGGGTCTAGATTTCGAGGAAACCTTTGCCCATGTAGCTAGACTTGAGGCCATTAGAATCCTGCTTGCCTTTGCAGCTTCTAAGGGTTTCAAGCTTTACCAGATGGATGTCAAGAGTGCCTTCCTCAATGGCTTTATTGAGGAAGAAGTCTATGTGAGACAGCCTCCAGGTTTTGAGAACCCCAAATACCCAAACCATGTCTTCAAGCTTTCCAAAGCGCTGTATGGACTTAAGCAGGCCCCTAGAGCTTGGTATGAGAGGCTTAAGTCCTACTTGTTGAGTCATGGGTTTGAGATGGGTAAAGTAGACAAGACCTTGTTCATTCGACGACATCATCCTTGGCGGCGCTTCTCATGCTCTCGTTTCACAGTTCTCGGATGTCATGAGCACCGAGTTTGAGATGAGCATGATGGGTGAGTTGACCTTCTTCCTTGGCTTCCAGATCAAGCAGACTCGGGAGGGTACCTTCTTGCATCAAGGCAAGTACACTCGTGACCTCCTGAGACGCTTTGATATGAGTGATGGTAAGCCTGTATCAACGCCCATGGCATCTTCCGCCACACTCGACCCAGATGAGGATGGCGAGCCAGTGATCAGAAGGAGTATCGTAGCATGATAGGCTCCCTCTTGTACCTCACTACCTCGAGACCGGACATACACTTCGCTGTGTGTCTTTGTGCTCGGTTTCAGGCTTCTCCTCGCGTTTCTCACCGCCAGGCGGTGAAGCGCATTCTTCGGTACCTTCGAGCTACCATTGATTATGGTATCTAGTACTCTTCCTCATCCTGTCTTTCCTTGAGAGCCTATTCGGATGCAGACTTTGCTGGCTGTAGGATAGATAGGAAGAGCACTTCTGGCACCTGCCAATTCATTGGCACTTCTCTTGTTTCCTAGTCCTCGAGGAAGCAGTCCGGTGTTGCACAGTCCACCGCAGAGGCCGAGTACGTTACTACCGCCAGCTGCTGCAGAACCCAGTGCAGCATTCTCGGACCAAGCATATCGATATTCGCTATCACTTCCTTAGAGACCATGTAGAGAAGGGTGACATCGTGCTCCGGTTTGTGGAGAGTGACCACCAGTTGGCTGATATCTTTAATAAGCCATTGGATAGCTCTAGGTTTTCAGCTCTGCAGGGAGAGCTTGGGGTGGTTTGTCCTTATGGACTATTGTAAGGGGGAGTTTTGTGCTTTACTGCTTTATTATATTTATTATGCTTTTGCTCCTTTCTGTTGCATTCGGGGTACATTGGGGTTAGTCCTTCTAGCATAGATTAGAGTGGTTCTCTTGCCTAGCTACTTAGACTTCTTGCTCTTATCTTGTGATTCTAGGATGCTGCTTATTAGCTATCTCTCTTCTCACTAGGTTGAGCTCACTCACTTCTTGTAGGTTCTAGCGAGGGTTGGGCCACCCTCGGGTAGACGGGGTACGTGTTTGCTCTCTAGTATGTTAAGTGGTTAGCTGATAGTCCTGGAGTCATATGGGGTAGATGAGAGTTAGTCTAAGCCATAGTATCCTCTTTATCTCATCTATGCTTTAAGGACTGCTCTTTCGGATTTTCTTTGCCAGCTTCTCTTGCTTATTGCTTTGGTTCAGGGGGAGTTCATTTGGGAGCTTCTGGAGCTTAATATTGACATAACTCAACTTGAACTAAAAGTTGCATCACATGTTGAGGGGGAGCTGGATTTTCTTACATTTTCAGCATTTCTGCATTATAATATAATTACATGGAGCCTTGATTATTATCGATTTATGACATGTTTACAATGCATTATATCTTGCCATGACTTGTGCTTATTTGCTAGATTGATCATGACTTCATATGTGTAGACTAGCTTTTGCCATGATAAGTTACTTAAACTTGCTCAAATTAAACTAAAACTTGTCATGTTAGTACTCGAGATTAGTCTTTCTTGAGTTATCCTTTTATGATTCATGCCATGTCAAATAGGCTGAGTTGAGCGTCGAATCTCTATTGAGCTTTAGATTGAGCTATGTTAGTTCTTGATGATGCATGAGTTAGTACATGTCTTACATTCATGAAAATGCAAAAAGATCTCTTTTGTGCGAAAAAAACTGATCTCACCAATTCTTTCTCATGAGACGGCTTGCCATTGCACAAGGCATGAACTCAGGGGGAGTTTTGGATTACCAAGATCATCTTCTTAAGCTTCTTGCTTGGAGTGGTCGCATAAGGCTTGAGATCTAGTACATGACTAAAACAAAAATCTGGTTGGAAACAATCATGTGATTTCTAAAAGAAAAATTATGTCATTTGTGCTCAATTTGCTAAAATTTCAAGTACTTAAACAAATGTATCATTCTTGAACTAGTAGCACTCTAGTTGACTCAATACTAGCTTCTTGGTTCCGCTTAGGTTATTGACATGGTTTGCATCATCCGTGGATACCTCTAGCTAGACTGTGATCATGAATGATATGACATGCTAAGAATTTGCACTAAACTTTCAAATTGTAACTTACTTGGTTTAGCTAGCTTATACATGCCTTGTCATGATCTAGATAGCATGATTATATGTTATGGCTTGGTATAATACTTGTTGGTCATCTTGGATAATTCTCATGGCTCTAAATGCTTAAAATAATCAAACTTCAGCCATTTCATCCAATTCCATGTCATATTCCCTCTTTTGCATCCTTGATGTGTTTATTGCCAAAAGGGGGAGAATAGAGGAGAAAAAGCCATTTGGGAACATTTTAGAGCTTTGGAGAACAATTTGCTCTTTCAGTTGTTGCTCTAGTGTTTCCTTCTGTCGACATGGTCATTAGCTTCATTTCCTTCCTTTGGACCATGTTTGACTTCTTTCTTGCATTTCAAACTCAACTTTGCGCTTTTTCTGGGTTTGTCAATATACTCATCAAGGGGGAGATTGAGAGACCATGTGGAGGTCATCCCATGTGTGTGATGAGTAATTGACATCGGTTTAGGAAAGTCGAGTTTGATTTGGTTTGTTCGGACCTTGACGTTGCATGGTGCAATCGGGCTCGGTCGGCCTTGGTCAAACTTGGTCGTATGGGATTAGGATACCTATTCTTTGATTCGACAGGTTTGGACTTCATCATGGGTAAGTATGATGTTTTTATGCTATTTATGCTTTCATGTGTCGAGCGGTGCTATTTGATGTGTTTCTTGTCTGTGATGGCTGCAGAACATCGAGGCGGAGTCGTGGTGAGACACGAGGTGACCGGACTAGACACAGGCGGTGTTGAGGTCAGAACGGTCGGATGTGTCGAAGACGGCGGAGATTCGATGTGGTTGCGAGTCGTGGATGACAAGGAACGCGGAAGCTTCCCGGAAGGTGCAGGAGGGGCGAATTGGTAATTTCGCAAGGCTGCACAAGCGGGAGACGGTTCCGTTCGGGTTTAGCGGCTGTAACGGGTTGGAGACCCGTTAGCCAAAGGCTATATAAAGGAGGGAGTGGCTGCATGCCCCCTCATGGCTTTGGGAGAGAGTTAGAGTTTGCTAGAGTCAAAAGAAGCTTTGAGAGTTTGGTTTGGCTTTAGGCTTTATTGGTTGGAGAGTTGGTGTAGGCAGCAGGTTGTGTCTCCCTGTGTGTGTACGTGTGTTTTCTTCTCCAAGAAACATGTAGTGCTTGTGTTCTTGAGTTGGGAGAGGGAGAGGATGGATTGAGAGTCTTGTAATCATTCCTCTTGTTCTAATGTCCATGCATATGGGGACTCCTATGTATTCCTTGTTTGGTTGGAATGAAATTCCTGAAGTTCTTCTCTCGTGCTCCTGTTTTCTCTTCGACACCCTCTGTGCTTGATTCTTGAGATTTTCGATTTCTTGTTGTTTCTTGTTGAGAAGGGCCAAAATGGGTTGCTATGATCTAGGAGATGCTCAAAAGCCATTTGGCTAGTCAATCCTAAGAGCATACCTCGTTTAATCTTAGGTTTTAGTTTTTGGACTTCTCTGTTCTTGTTTTTCTCTCTAGGGTTTTGGTGCAAATCTTGTTTCCCTCCTTGAGATGGCTTGAAACTTGGTTTCTAGAGTCCAGAGGCTATTAATTAGCTATCCCCAAAGTTTCATGGCCAAAGGATCAAAGATTGGGGAGTAATTTGGGTTTTGGCACAGTTCTTACAAAGTTTCAGATTCTTCCAATAATCTGAAATTCTTGCTTCTTGGTTTGATTTCCCTGTTACCCAAGCCCTCCTTGCTATTTAGAATATTATTGTGGTACTCTGGGACAAAAAGAATGGAAGAAATCCACTTTGTTCTTTGATTTTCGAAGATATGAAATTATACTCAAGTTTCAGAATTTTCAGAGTACTCTCGGGCTGCCTGGTACCATGGGAGGGGTCTGACCGGTGTTCATTATGCGGTCAGACCGGACCTGGCGGTCAGACTGGCCACTGAAGGGCGGTCTGACCGGCCCCCTGTGGCAGCCACTGTGACTTGTTGTTTTTTAGCGAGTGTTTTTGGCTCCTTGATTTCTCTGTTCTCTATGTGCATTTCCTTTGATTGCTTAAGTTTCCAGCGAGAATAATCCTTCTTTTTCATAACTTTTCATAGCTATTGGAGAGGCGATTGTTGAGTGGAGACCTTTGGGGGCAGTTTTTAAGGATCGACATTCACCCCCCCTCTGTCGCCATTTCGATCCAACAAAAGCAGTCTGCAAAATCTACGACCAACAACCGCAAAGCCCTTAACTATCGACCAGTAAAACCTTTGACTATCGAGTACGAACAGTAAAGTTTATGACTATCGAGTACTGTAGCTACGACCATAGAAGCAGTATGCAAAACCTACGACCATCGACCGCAAAGCCCTAGACTATCAACCAGTAAAACTTTCGACTATAGAGTATGACCAGTTAAGTCTACGACTATCGAGTACTGGAGCTACGACCATGAAAGAGTACTGTAGCTACGATTACCTGCCGTGGTCGTAAGATTGAAGTCATACTGCCGTGGTCGAAAGGTCGAAGTCATACTACCGTGGTCGAAAGGTCGAAGTCGTACTGCTGTGGTCGAAGCCTGACGTGGTCAAAAGCTGCCATGGTCGTAAGTCAGACGTGGTCGAAGCCAGCCGTAGTCGAAAGCTGTTGTGATCGAAACTAGCCGTAGTCAAAAGCTGATGTGGTCGAAGCCAGCTGTAGTCGAAAGCTTACATGGTCGAAACCAGCCGTAGTCGAAAGCTACTATGGTCGTAATCCATACGTGGTCGACAGCTGCTGCGGTCGAAACCAGCCGTAATCGAAAGCTGCTATGGTCATAAGCCATACATGGTCGACAGCTGCTGTGGTTGAAACTAGCCATAGTCAAAAGCTGCTGTGGTCGAAAGCCATACGTGGTCGACACCTGCTGTGGTTGAAACCAGCCATAGTCGAAAGCTACCGTGGTCGTAAGCCATACGTGATCGTCAGCTGCTGTGGTCAAAACTAGCCGTAGTCGAAAGCTACTGTGGTCGAAAGCTATACGTGGTCGACAGCTGCTGTGGTCGAAAGCTTGGACATGGTTGAAAACTACCGTGGTCGTAAGCCAGTCGTAGTCGTGTTCATGCTATGGTCGAAGTCTGTCATAGTCGTAGTCGTATTCATACCGTGGTCGAAGACTGCCATAGTCATAGTCGTGTTTGAAGTGCTGTGGTTGGAGCATGCCATGGTTGTAGTCGTGTTCATGACGTGGTCGAAGCATACCGTGGTTGTAGTCTGATGCAAGAGCCGATTGAGAGCACTCAAAGCAGAACACAGACACTCGAGGGCAAAGTCTTCGACTGTAAACGACCCAGTCTTTCACAAACGCAAAATCCAAAGCAAACCAAATATCAATTATTCATCATATCTTAATTTATGACCATCCACATGGTCTAATATATGACATTCGTTAGTTGCAAAAAAAAAAAAGGCTAGGTTATTTCTTTAGCATCAACATTTGGGCATTTTTAGTGAACATGCGTACTTAATTGCATTTGCGCTAGTATTGGTGGGTGACCATACGTATAGTGGTCAGTGGTGGAAATGGGATCAGTAACATCGATGACATTCAGGATATTTAAATTGGAATGTAGATATCTCTGTTGAATTTGTGTGGCATGTTATAGAATTGAAATGGAAGAAAAGGTGGATTAAAGAGCATATTAAATTTTCACTGAAGATCTATTCTATTTTTGTTCAATACTGTTAGTACTTTACTACATAAAGCTATTTGTATGTTTCTTTTCCAAGTTTGTTTTTGTAATCGGTGGAAAATGAGTTGTTTGTATGTTAGATCTTGGATTGCACTTTGCAAGTGAATGATATTAGCTCACAAACTGTTGACTGAGTATGGTTCATTCTATATGTGGATAATCTTTTCGAGTTTGGCTTATTTGGATCAAAATTATTTATATGTTCCTTTTTCCAGTTCCAAGTTTGGTTTTGTGATTAGTGGAACGAGTTAATTGGGTGCTAGTTCTTGGATTGCTCTTTGCAGCTGAATAAATGGTAGCCTATAAATGTTTCCAACAATTGTAAAAGTTGTCTCAAGTTTAAATAATCTAAATTGGATTTTGTGATCAGTTTTATCAAACAGATAGGTATTGGTATTCCAAAAAACTGTTTTTGTGTATAGTTTTAAGAAGAAGTCCTCCATTTGGAGAGACTTGCCATCCCATGTTTACGCATTGATGTCCAGTATCTATTTGTATGGGATTTACTGTTATCAAATGAAGAGAAAAATGTACACGCATGTATTAAGTACAGGTACATGCTTTTTATTGGGAGTTTAAGGCTTTCAACCTTCTGCTGACCAAAATAACTAAAATTTATCTTGCCTCTTTTTCTGAATACATTTGCATTGATCAGTCCTGGACTCCTGGTGTTTGCATTTGTAGAGAATGGAGAGAGCCAATTGTTTCAAATTGAAGCATATCTGCATGTTCTTTGGCATATTTAGCAACTGCCACAAGATTCTATAGTTGTAATTTGGCTGATATTTCTTGTTGTGCTTGTGATATGTTTAGGGGTCCACCTCGGTTCGAAGGGGACAGACCAAGGTTTGGAGATCGGGATGAGTACCATAGTGGACCTCGTGGTGCGCCTGGTGACTTCGGTGTTGAGAAGGGTGGTGCCCCAGCTGAGTTCCAGCCGTCATTCAGGGCATTCAATTGCATCTGCTTAATACAATCTTTTTTTCGTCTTATATACTTTGCCTGAAGATCCTTTTACTTCTATCACTATCTGCTACTTTTTCTCTCTCTTGTTGCTGCATCTTCTTCCAAACATTCTGCTACTGTTTTACATGCTTAACAAATTAGAAAGTGATTTTATTAGTATTTACATATTTCTGAGGTTCCTTGTTTCTGAGGATTGTGCTACAAACATTCGTTAGTTTATTGATCATACTATTGTTACTGTACAGGAGATTGATATCGTTTTCTTTATTAATGACTACGGTTTTCTTGCATAAGCTGTCGATGTTGTTGTTGACATTTCGATATTTCCATTTATCATGCTGTATTGGTTTAAATTTTAATAAAAGATTGGGAATAGGTCTTGAATTGTGAAGCCATCTATGCTGACTTGGGTAATGACATATGATTTCTCTCTACTGATATTTTCCACCATGGAATGTCTAAAGGGTTCTGGTGGGAGTTTTGGACACATCTGGCCCTGTAGCACGCAAAAATTCCAATTTTACCCCCTCAGCGAAAGAATTCCAATTTTGGCCCCCCGCCCGACCGCGGGACCGCGCCGACGTGACACTTGGCCGGTCGTGCGGTGTGGTGCCGCACGACCGCACTGTTCATTCGACCGACCGCACGACTCGTTTGCCCGACCGCATGACCGAGATTCCGACCGCACAACCAGCGACCGAGCGCACGTTCACACTGTAGACCTTTTTTTAGGGTTTGTTGTCTGTGTAGGGTTTGCAGTGGTGCGGGAACCGTGATGTTTATAAGTTTTGTTAATTTTGCAGTTGTAAATTGGGAAAAAATATGATAAAATTGTAAAAAAAAGTTTATGTTGATTAAAAGTTGTAGATGTAAAAAAAATTGGTAAATTTTTTTAGGAACAATTGAGCGTAGAACGATCGATATATACAGTGGTAAGTGACTTTTAGGGTTTGGTCTGTTTTTAGGGTTTGCAATGCCCGTGATTTTTGTAAGTTTTGTCAATTTTGTAGTTGTAAGCTGGGAAAAAATCTGATGAAGTTGTAATAAAAGTTTATGTTCAATGTAAGTTGTAGATGCATAAAAAATTTTGGTAAATTTTTTTTACGAACGATTGAGCGTAGAACGATCGATATATACAGTAGTAAGTGACTTTTAGGGTTTGGTCTGTTTGTAGGGTTTGTAAGTTGTCAATTTTATAGTTGTAAGCTGGGAAAAAATCTGATGAATTTGTAATAAAAGTTTATGGTCAATGTAAGTTGTAGAGGCATAAAACATTTTGGTAAATTTTTTTAGGAACGATTGAGCGTAAAACGATCGATATATACACTGGTAAGTGATATTTTGATGTTACTGAGAATTCGTGTACGGTAAGAACCTGTATGTTAATATTGTTAAATGAGTTACTACGTGAATCATGGAATGCGAAAAGATGAGATAATACACTTCATAATACAGTTGGGAGTAACATGCCGCGTAGATTTTTATTACATGCATATAGCATGATATGCGACTAACCCACCCAACTGCGCGTACGACCTACTGTGCGGACCGGGGCCACTTTCCCTTCCTTGCCCACTCGGCGTCGAACTCCTCCGCGGCCTCTTTTGCCTTAGCCACCATTTCCCTCTTTCTCTCGCGCTCCCTCTCGCGAGCCTCCCGCTCCGTACACGTGCACGCTTCGAGATGAGCTTGCGTCTCGTGTTGGATACGCAGGGTGTGCTCGTTCTTGCAGCGCTCCTCCTCCAGCAGTTCCTTCTCCCGTGTGACATTCCACTCCTCGAAGTCGAGGGTCCATTGGTCCGCAGGGTGGATCTCAAAATCGATCCATTTGCGGTAGCCACACAGGGGCTCCGGAGACTATAAATACAGGGGAGAGATGTTTAGTGTGTGCTGTGAAGGAGAAAAGGTAGGGGAAAATGGTGGATGTGGTCGTTACCGGCTGCTGATAGGTTGCGGTGTCAAAACGGCGGTTGGGGTAGTCACTGGAGTAGTTTGCGCAACCCCAGTAACGCATACCTAGGCTGATGCGGTGCTTAGACTTGAAGAACTTACACGTGTCCCTGCACCAACAAAGGGGGGTCTCCCCCTCAGGTGGGAGTTGCGGCGAACGCTCGGTGGGGACTACCTAGGCTGATGCGGTGCTTAGACTTGAAGAACTTACACGTGTCCCTGCACCAACAAAGGGGGGTCTCCCCCTCAGGTGGGAGTTGCGGCGAACGCTCGGTGGGGACGCCCGGGATAGGGTTGTTGCTACGCGGCCGCTCATTACGGGGAGCTGACCCTTTAGCACGCTGGGCTTGTTATACCCGGGCCTGTATAGCCCTTATTTTCTCATCACGGGCGGCCGGGTCTCCTCCCATTCCTTCACCATCTTGTCCCATTGCTTCTTCTGGTTTTTTTTGTCCATCCCGGTGGGGTGAAGGAAGTGCGGTGTAGTGTGGGGTTTGGAAGTGCAGTGAGGCCTGCGAAATGGAATGCACACCAATTTATAGGGTCCATTTTCTCTCTACTCCAACGTGTAAAGGTGGTTCGCGTGGTGGTAGCACTGAGTAAAGCTGGACGTTCTACCGTATCACTGCAAAAAGGCTGAGTCGTCCTGCCATGTGATTGAGCAAAGCTGCCCCGTGTTGTCATCTCTCTGAGCAAAGCTGCCTCGTGTTGTCAAGTGACTGCGGAAAGTTGGCGTCTTTTGTCATCTCACTGAGCAAAGCTGCCCTGTTTTGTCATGTCACTGAGCAAAGCTGCCCCGTGTTGTCATCTGTCTTAGCAAAGCTGATCCGTGTTGTCATGTCACTGCGAAAAGCTGGCGTCTTTGGTCATCTCACTGCGCAAAGCTGCAGTCTTTTGTCATCTCATTAAGCAAAGCTGCCCCGTTATATCATGTCACTGCGCAAAGCTGTAGTCTTTTGTTATCTAACTGAGCAAAGCTGCCCTGTTTTGTCATGTCACTGCGCAAAGCTGGCATCTTTTGTCATCTCACTGAGCAAAGCTGGCCCGTTTTGTCATGTCCCTGCGCAAAGCTGCACTCTTTTGTCATGTCATTGGGCAAAGCTGGCCTCTTTTGTCATGTCACTGAGCAAAGCTGCCCCGTTTTGTCATTTCACTGCACAAAGCTGGTATATTTTGTCATCTCACTAAGCAGAGCTGCCCTCTTTTGTCACGACTCTGTGCAAAGCTGCCCTCTTTTGTCACGTCTCTGTGCAAAGTTGCCCTCGTTTGTCACGTCTCTGCGCAAAGCTGCCCCCTTTTGTCACGTCTCTACGCAGAACTGTCCTCTTTTGTGTTTTTGGCCACTGTAGTAAGCTGCCCCGTTTTGGTATAAATAGCAGGGTTAGGGTCCCATGGCATTGTACGTAGAGAACGCTGTAAATCGAACAAAGAAGTACCTTCTCTTTCGTGGTGAAGCATACCATGTCGGAAGCCGATGGGCCAGTCGGATTTGGGTCACCGAAGGAAGACCTTCCCTTCGAAAGGAGGGAGATGTTTGGTCCACAGTACCGCTTGATACCAAGCCGGCATGCTCAACCAGCGTGGTCGAAATGCAGACACAATGAGTACGCGGTCGTGCAGATCATGGATGCCCCGTTCGATGGCAGGCGACGTTTCTTTCGATGCCCACGCTCCGGGGTACAAATTACTAATAGTACATTTTTTGTTATTGCTTATGGACCCTCCATGTTTACCATCCTTTCCCGCAGATGGCAAAATGCGACTTCTCCCACTAGATCGACCCTCCTCATGAACGGTATATTGACCGTTATGTGGATACATTATGGGATCGAATATTGGAGTTGGAGGACCGAATCGAGACTCTCAATGAGGAGAACAACGACCTCCGCTAACAGAGGCAACGCGAGAGGGGCAACGAGGAGGTTGTGAACATAGGAAGCTCTTATGATCCCACATGTTGCTGCGCAAACCCGAGCTGCATATGTGCGTGCCACTACCACGACGGCCAGCCACGTTCGAGGCGGCCCCCTCAGCAATACTCCATGTGGGTGCCACGAGGCTCTTTTGGCATATAGGCAACGAGGGTTATGGTTGTGTCGTATTTTAGTTCTTGTGTTTGTTGTTATGTTGATGCTGTGGCGTTAGGACTGTTGTTTTCATTTAAATTATTGGTTGTAGTACTTTCCATATATTCTGTATGTGCAATGTATGTGTTGTTTCGTGTTGTCATGTCACTGAGTAAAGCTGCCCCATTTTGTCATGTCATTGCATGACCTCGTCTTATTCTCTGGTCTCTGTGACTGAGGCTGCCCCCCCACAGCCTATAAAAGGGAGCCATTCCTCACCTAGTCCCTTGCATTGTTATCACTCACCCCCTGAATTAGTTGTTCCCAATCTGTGTAGTTTTCTTTCATGCTAACTCCCCCCGACTAGGCAACGAGTCAGCTCAGCATCTCTTCACATACACCCACGGTGATTTGCCTGAAATGCAACATGATTGTTAGACGTAAGACCTCACAGACGGCCGCGAACCCTGGGCGGCACTACTACAAGTGCCCCTATCACTCGGTGAGTAAGATTGTTTCGGGTTCATTCAAATCGTGGTGGTATGTTAAATATCTTCTTCTCATGGAATCACAGGAAGCCCCTGGTGGTTGCCGATTCTGGGTGTGGGAGGATGAAATGGGCACTAGGACAGACATTGTTTGCCATGAGAGAGTTGTCGTGGAGGGTTGCGACCCTATCGGGATGCGGCATCGTTTCGATAGACTGGAGTGGAAGATAAATTTAATGTTGTGTGCTATTTTCTTTCTTGTGTTTATTGTTATCGTCAAGTTGTAGTGCTGGAGGTTCTCCTCGTGTATGTTGGTAATGTTTTATTCTATGTTGTACCTTGTGTTTGTTGTTATCGTGTCTTCTCCTGCTGGAGAGTTAATCTATGCATGTGTAATGCATGCTGTGAGGTACAGTGCCCACATGCATGCATACTTGTCATATTGGAATGAAGCCTTAATTGTAGTTCAATTAATTTCATAAGCATAGTACAGTACGAACACAAGAAAACCATGGGATGTTACACAATCTGAAGTACAAAAAACTCGTTATGAATCTCGTCGTCGTCTCCTCGGATGCCGTATGTGATCCTTCGAGAAGGTGAACCGGGTAGGCGAGTGCGGTGCATCTCGAAGGTCATACTGCGAGGCCTGCGTCCGAGGTGGTCCTGCATACGGCTGGGTGGGGTCTTGCGTTGGTTGGGGTGTACGGCCTGCTGAGATGGTAAAGCTGAATTAGGACATGGGCAACGATGTTAGTAATGAATATTAATATGACAAGGCATTTACCTGGGTACTCTGAACGTCATGGCCCTGTTGCTCCGAGTAGACCTGCATTTGTTTGGCAATGCGATCAGATGGCTTTGAAATAGACATATTTAGCTTACTACGTTAGTGCATACCGGGGTATGCGGCTGTCGAAATGACGATGCCGTAGGGTAGTCGTGCATGTACTCCTGCGCTGTATATCCTTGATAGGTCTGCCCAAACCACCTGTCTCGGTCTTGTAGGCTAGACTGCACGCCATGGGTGAACGTGGGCATCGCCCCCTCTGGTAGCTGCGCCGAGTCAGGGTCGCTCTCTGGAGTGGGCCCCCGTCGGCCTGGAGAGCACACTCGCTCCTCCGTCGCCCTCCGCGATGACGATGGCTGTAGCAAAGTGCTATCCTGTCGCAATTGCTGCAAGCAGAACATGTGGTTAGACATAAATGGCAATTGAGTGGATGAACAAAAAGGTGGCAATTGTCCAATCGCCAGTCCGAAGCGCGTGGAGGCCGAGTGAGTGTAGCTGGGCCGACTGCCGGACTGCGATGGACGCGACGACAATGAACGTGCTGATGGTGGTGCTGACGGCGGTGTGGAGGGGGTGGTGGTCCCTGGCCACGTCCACCACCGCGTCGAGCAACAACGTCATCTCGGTGGTGAGCACAACTCATGGTCCGTATCGCAGCACTAGCGTCATCGTAGATGCTGCGCATCGAAGTGAGCAGGCGATCAACCGTATTTGACCTCCCACGGTGTAGAGCCTGCGCAGCCTCATCGTGGATACGATGCAACCAGTTGAACTGCAGTGAAACAAACAGTGAGTTAAAACGTAATCCTGCACTGGTTAATTACATAGTAATCTCCTACCGTCTCGTCGTGTCGTGCCGCTCGATGACGGTCTGGACCTGCCTGTATAGCAGCCTCGTGTACGACCTCATCTGGACGCTGTGGCGGCTCACCAGTAAGCCTAATGCGGGTGCGTGCAGCGTACCACTGAAGGTATGTAGCATACACCGCGAGGTCGTCCGGCCGTGTCTCCTCCACAACCCTCGTGTCCGCCTGGTCACGCCACATGTCTGTCCACAGCTGCTGTATGGCTCTCCAGTCTTCAGTCGCTCGACCTCTCCTCGATTGCCTGCAAGTTAATTGAGACATTACACAATTCGTAGGGGCACAAACTTATGCATTAATTAAATTCACCGTTTAATGACATACCGGTGGGTGCTGTCTGCAAGAGGGCGTCCTGGCAGGGGGGACATGCTGGTACAGGCCGAACTGCCTCATGACTCGCTGTGGGTTGTACGGCTCGACGCAATACGAGAACACCAAGTGGCATGTCGTCAACCAGTACCTCTGATCCTGCCCGCACTGAGATGATAATGCATAGGGGGCCGTGTCCATAATGAACCCTGGAGTCCATGGCCACCAGACTATGTCAGCCTCGTGGAGAGTTTCGAACATGTTGTGGAACTCCGGGTACGCACGTCTCAGTCTCTCCCTTGCCCACCGCAACTGACCATGTGTCCAATGTGTACCCATTGTGGGCCCATCAACGGGGTCATCGCCACCACCAAGACCGTAGAACTGCGGCCTCAACTCATAAGGGTGCACAACAGTACCAAAGTAAGGCCTGCCAACAGGGAAGTGTTCCCACGACCACAACTGAAGGAGAAGGTAGCAGACGGCTAGGACTGGCTCGCTGGCCGCACTACACTGCGAGGCATCACACAAGCCTCGGTATGTGGCGCTAAGAACTGCTGATCCCCAGCTATACTGTGGCACCTCACCAGGCAAGCCATCCGCCAAGGACTCCGCTAGGTGTATGTAGCTAGGCTGCACGGAGTCTCCAGTGGTGCTAGGGAACATGACCCACCCAAACAGAAATAGCAGGTACACAATGAAGTGTGTCCGCACCTCCTCCTCAAGTGCATATCCAGGACAGGTCATGTACCGACGAAGCCATCCATGTGGCACACCAGCTGCGTTGTCTGGGATCGGATGACCGAACCGGTGACCCAGACGGACCTTCCAATCTGCTGCCTTTGGGGGTGGCACTACAGCAGCACCACTTATAGGTAGACCTGTAAGCATCGACACATCCTGCAGAGTAACCGTCATCTCGCCCCACCGGAAGTGGAAGGTGTGAGTCTCTGGCCTCCAACGATCAACGAGAGTGGACAGCAGCGCCGCATCATACTGGAACACATGCGGTAGATCCAACATGCGGGCAATGGGCAGCAGCCCGGTGTCCCGCAGTAGTGGGATGTACCGCTGGTCGAGAGGCCAGTTCTCTCGGGGGCCCCTAAGGACGAAGCAAGGAGGCCCGTCTCCAACTCCCGACGACTGGCATCGGTGCCCCTCATCCCAACGGGGGTCTAGCAACTCGTACACCATGTCCTGCCAAAGAAAGATAACAAGTTAGTCTACATTGATAATAAAATGTGCAACAAATGACAACATAATTAGCAACAAACGTAACGCCAGGGAAACGTACGTAATGTACCAACACATACAGCAAATGTGCACACGAATATGACAGGGAAACATATGTAATGTACCAAAACATACATAACATGCTAATGTGCGCGACATAGAGACATGGAACCAATAATGCAGCAATGGGTACATCGCAAATAACAGAACACATGGAAGCAACAATGGGTACAAGAGATCATTGTGGTTGCTACTACGAAGCGTTGCTTGATGAGGGCCTGTTTGGGCACTGGCTGATGGATTGCCCAATCGTCTTGCATAGCCTACACTTCGGGCGCCGAACTCGATCCCCACGCTGGCTGTAATCCATGTCATTGCGGATGCGACGACTTTGTCGTCTTCCATGACCGGCATGCTTCAGTGCATCGTTGGACACCCACTTTACCTCCGCTGGCCATAATTCCCTGTAGTGCATATCTACCCCACAGGAATGGAACTCTGCACTCCAGGTTGCATACAAGTGCTGCATATCGTAGTAATTTGAGATGTACTGTGTCGACGCCTGTTGCCACACCACGCAGGCCGCGTAAACATGGGAGCATGGCTTGTACAGAAGCTGTGGCTTATTGCAGGTGCAAGATGCTTTATCATCAATCGTGCATACCTGCTTGCGCTCCCCTCTAATGTGACCCATGACGTACTTCTGCCTGAGGCGCACCTCGAACTTCCTCCTTAAGCCATCAATGGGCTGAGCAATGTGGGAACGAGCCTTCTCCATCTTCCTGCCCATGAAGGCCTGCATGACCTCAGAGTATTGCTTGTTTTCGTCCAAGTACTTCTTCGCCATCATGGCTCTATTCACAAAGTACCAGACAGTACTGTTCCAAGTCTCGCCCACGATCGTCGTGATCGCTAGGGATTTGACGCCCTTCAAGACACCATTGTAAACCTCGGACATGTTGGTTGTCATGATCCCATAGTTTGCCCCACCAGTGTCGTGTAACAAAGACCACATCTCTAAGTCAGGTGCATTGGACTGAACCCATTGTGTGAATACCCCAACTCTTGTGGAGCCCCCCTCCACGGCCCCTGCTTCTGTATGCACATGCTTGGTAGCCTCTTGATCGAGCCGCCTCCACAAGGTGTCGAACTTCCGCTTCTGGTTCTGCATACATAGCTTCTTGAACATCTTCATTAGGTCCTTGCTACGGAACCTTCTGTGGAAGTTCGCTGCAAGATGCCTCATGCACCAACGGTTCTTCACATCATTCCACTGGAAGGGAGGCTACATTCCATTCTGCAATGTTCGCAACGCAGACAGCAAGCCTGCATTGCGGTCGGAGATGACACACACTTCAGGGTGATCTTGCACTATGGTCTGCTTCACATTGGCAAGGAACCAAAGCCAGTTATCCGTATTCTCGTTCTCCACAATTGCAAATGCCACTGGGAGTAACTGGTCATTTGCATCGGCTGCAACTGCGGTGAGGATAGTACCCTTGTACTTGCCGGATAGGAACATTCCATCTATGGTTAGCACTGGACGGCACCACCTGAACCCTTGTATCGCCTGATGGAAGGCCCAAAACACTCTGTCAAGAATGAAACAATTTGGGCCCTCCGTAGGATGAACCCTCTCCTGCTTGTTAATGTACGTGCCTGGGTTTGATTGTGCAATTTGCCGCAACATTCTTGGGACCAGGTCATACGCCTCCTCGTACGTCCCAAACATACGATGCAAGACCTTTCGTTTCGCCCGCCACACATTCTTGTAGCTCACTTCAAAGCCATGGGTGTTCGCTACTTCTGCCATTAGAACTTTTGGGGAAATTGACACATCCGCCATGATGAGATGGCTGACCAGCTCCGCAACATACGATGATGTCATGTTGCGGTGCCTACGTACTGGCCCCGCAAGCTCGCAACTGTGATCTTGCAGCACCGTTATCCGGAACTCCGTGCCAACGTCCTTGAACCGCTATGCACGAACTTTGCTAGGACAGGACCCGTCAACACACTTCACAATGTACGTGTCCCGGTTTGACCTGTGCACCCGATACGTCCTACTTATGTTGACGGCATGTCTAGCAATAGCCTGCTGGACAACACTCTTATTACGGAAGCACTGCCCCAAAATGAGTGCGGCCTCGCTGAACCCCCATTCTCCCTCCTCCGCCTGTGGCAGGACTAGGGATGCCGCGGCGTTCTCGTCCAGTCTGGACGACACGTACGCACTGTCGGTGGTCACAACACGACCTACCACCCCTCCAGTTGTAGCTTCGCCATCCTCGTCCTCTCCAGAACTATCTGTTTCCACATCCTCATCCTCCTCGCTGCCCGCTTCTTCCACCTGGTCCCCAAGGTACTCATGACAGTCAATACGGGCAGCCCACCACCTCTTGTCCACACCTTCGTTGGCCTGGAAATTCTTCGCACGCCTCCTGAGGTCTTCATCACCCACTTCCTCGCCCACATGTTCTCCCGCAGAAGCGTCTTCATGATCGCCGGAGATGAACCCAGGCACTACATCTCCACCAGCGGCATCAGAACCAACCATGGCGGATGATTCTGCCCTCTCCACGAACTCGACATACACCATTGGCCTGGCATATATCGCAGCATCAGGGTTGCACATAACCTCCATGTAGTTGGCCCACGAGGCGTCATCGGTCACCTTCAGAAGTTGCCACATGCTAGTATCACCCACCATTGAGGCATAGACTGCCTCGATCCGTAACTTCTTCCTTCCGGTCTGCCGATCGAACGCTGAACGGACACACCTCCGTAGCTCAGACAAGCTCATGGCGTTCAGACCAGGTGCCCGGATCACGGTCCGATCACAATTTGACAGGTCTGCCCCATACGGCCCGTCGCGTACAAGACTACTCCCATAACACACGAACAAGTCTTGAATGTCAGCCATGACGTACCTAACATAAGTGCATAATCAACCATTTTAGTACACAGCATGCAACAATCGTACCATCAAATACCCACTATCCCATTGTAACATTAACAGTGCGGTATTTCATACATCTTCCTACCGCCTACAAAATCGATTAGTACATGTTTTGTATTTCGAAAACTACAATTTATTTCTAATTATTTTACTTCCAAATTCTAACATACATCAAATTACATATTCGTATGACCTACAATATCGATTACTAAAATTTTAATTTCTCAATCTATACTTTGGTTTTTATTTTCCCTACTACTTTGTATTGCATGTTTTTTCCAATTAATGCAAAAACCAATTACTAATTTTCCTACATTTATTTTCTAACTTTTACTTAATACATGCTTTATTTATTTGTACTATAACTTTGTATTACTGTTATTGCATTTTAATTCTAATGTACCACATTTATTTCCAATTTATTTTTACCACCTACTGCACTGTATCCACTTCTTCCCAAGTGTATTACTTGTATGTTCCTAATCCTGCTACTATTGTTATCACCTACAAATGCTCTAAGATAAATATGTACTTTCTCAACGTCTACACATCTACAAGTTCATATTTTCACACAACATTAAACTACATTACAATATGTATGTTCACAAAAAACAGAGTACAACATTACATACACTACAATACATCATGCCTAACATATGGAATATTTGCTACAAATACATACCGTATCAAAGATTGACATAAAATAACATTAACAAAACATGGTTTGCTTAATTATAGACTAATGACATACATAAATTATAGTTGCACGGGCACAAAACTTACCTCTTCTTGAAGCTCACGAGACGATCTACAACTTTTGTACTTGCCAAATCCGCTGATTCCAAACGAAAAGAACTCAAACCTTTGTGTTTTCACTCCTCACTTTCCTTCACTGCCTCCCTCTCTCGCTCTGTCTTCACTCGAACCAACTGCAAATGGGCTTCCTGCATCGCAATGAGGCCATACGCGCATGAATGAGCTCTTATCTGTGCATTCATCCATGAGTGAGAGGGGCCATGCGAGGGAGCTGCTGACGCATGTGCTGCTCGGGCGTGAAAAAGGCCAAGGAGAGGCTGCTTTTGGCTGGCCGATTTGACCGAAGCCGAGACGTGCGGTCGAGGAATCAATCCTGTGGTCGGAGCGGCGGGTCGTGCGGTCGGCTGCGAATGAACAGTGTGGTCGTGCGGTGTGGTACCGCACGACCCAGCTACAGTGTGATCGTGCGGTACCACACCGCATGACCGGCCAGGTGTCGCGTCGGCGCGGTCCCGCAGTCGGGCGGGGGGCCAAAATTGGAATTCTTTCGCTGAGGGGGCTAAAATTGGAATTTTTGCGTGCTGCAGGGCCAGATGTGTCCAAAATTCTTCTGGTGGTAGACCTGGCTTTGGGCATGGTGGCGGGAGCGGTTTCGGCGCTGGTCTGACCTCTTCCTCCATGGAGTGAAAGGCTTCGGTGTTTTTCATGGCAAGATGCTTTTAGTTCTGAAGGACTGTCATATGTAATGATGTTTGCAGTAGAGATCAATCATAACGTTTCTGGATGCTAAGATGTAATGTTTCCAGTATGACTCGAATTCAATCTTGACGCTGCTGTAGAAGCCTGTGCTACTGGAAATTAATCTCATAAACTTAGTATGCAGCCCATTTCTCTGTTTCCTTGCATCACCGTGCTGCCGCAGCTGTTCATAATCAGTGTGTGATTCCTGGATGCTAAGACGAGCCTTTTGACTATGTTTTGATGCTTACAGATTCTGATATGTTTGAATCCTGCTGAATTTTCGCTATTTCAGATGTGTGGGGTCAACTTTGTTTCAAAAACTTTCGTTCGGACTTCGGACCTAGTTTATCATGCCAGGCATATGTCCAAGCATTTCTCGATGAAATGATCACCACATACAGGTTAATGCCTGGAAGCTGAGTATACTAATGGTCTCTTTGTACAATGAATCAGAGTTTGGGGATGTTATATCAAGGTTCCAGATTCGTCAAACTGAACTCCAGCTAAACTGTTTTTCTCATGGGAAAAATGACTCGCGGTAAATCAAAAGTATAAAAATGATAATATCGTTATGCTCTATATTTGGATGCTGCGTATCTCTTACGGTTTGATATTTTTTGAAACACCCCAAATTTTGAGCCCTTTTTTGAAATTTTTTGGAAATTCAATTGAATTTGGTTCCTTACCCAATTTGGCAAGCAAGTAGCAAAACCCACTTTCCTTTTTTTCCTTTTTCTCCCTTTTCGCCTTCGCCTCTGGCTGGCGCCGCCCGCGCACGCTGCCTTCGCCTCGCCTCCAGAACCGCCAGCGCACGCCGCCACCGCTTCTTCGCACGTGCAGCCGAGGCAGCCAACCCCCACCTGGAACCACTCCTGGATGCCGGTCCCGCGTGCCAGTGAGCCTCCCCTGCTCTTCCCCTTCCCTCGCGCAGAACGCTGGCGACAGCGCATGTCCTCGCTGCTGCCACAGCGCGTTCTCCCGTTGCTTCTCTCCCTCTGAGGTCAAGGAAGCACTCAAGCACTGCAGACTCACCTCGCCACCTTGCCCTCCTCCGCTCGGCGCAGCCCCAGCTCACCCCTCCTCTCCCCTTTCCTCGCGGGAGACCTTGCGCCGAACCGCCTCTTCGGGAGCCAGTTGTACACGTCGTATAAAGGCTCAGCGCCACTGTAGATCACCCCCAAACCGACCCCTGCTCCTCCCCAACCCACCGGTTGAACTCTCGCAGCCCCAGTCGTCGGAAATCGCCGCCCTTGCGCCGGTGAGCCCTAACACGCAATCCGGCGATATACTCAATTAAAATCCAATTGCTTCCTCTGGCATGTGTGCATCTACTCCCTGAGTTCAATGGAAAGCTCGCCTGAGCAAGGGCGATCTCCGGGTGGCCGGGCGACGAAGACCGCCGTCGACTGAAGAAGGCTCACCGTGGCCAGCCCACTGGAGACTCTCCCGAGCTGTGCCACGACTTCCTCGGAGTTCTTTAGACCTCGTAGATGGTTAAAAAGCAGCCAATCGGGTCGCAAAGCCGCCGGAACTCCCTAACGTCGCCGCGCACATCATCATCTTCCCAGCTGGCCGCGACCGCCCCTGTTCACCGCACTCCTCCCAAAAGCCCACAAATGGAAACTGCTCTCGTAGGCGCACCTTTTGGCTACGACCGTTCTCCGGGAGCATCGCTGCCTTCGCCTCCCCGCTCCGGAGAGCGCGCTCTGTTTTCCCGCCGAGTCGGGAACGCGGGAGGAAGACGACGACGCTCGGTCGTCGATCGAACTTCATCCGAGCGTCGGCCTCCTTTTAAATCCCGGCCGTTCACTTCGCGTCCCCGCTCCATCCGATCGCTCGGACGTGTCGCCTCGCCCCCATCCGCGCCGTCTGCACCGCCCACGCGTCGCCCATCGGCGGAAGCGCGCTCGCGCCAGCGCTGGGCTTCGCCCGCGCGCGCGCCTGGGCTCCTGCCTGCTCGGCCGAAGGCAGAGCTGGGCCAACGGGCCGGCCGAGCCACGCGGGAATCCAGCCGCCGCCGCATTGTGCACTCGGGCTGGGCCGCACTGTTCATCGAGCCGAACCCATTACTGTTCACAACGATTAAAAACTCAGAAAAATCCCCAAAAATAGTAGAAAAATCTAGAAAATTCCCAAAAATATAAGAATGCACCATCTTGACCAGAAAAATACCCTAAGTTCAAATCTGATCTCTATTCTTCCCAATTCAAATTTGCTAAATTTGAATTTCCCTCTTTTGCTAACTCCAAATATCCCAAATACAGATTTCATCGATTTAAAAATACCTTTTCTAGAAAAGTGCCCGTCCTCGCACCTCTTAAATATTTGATTGAGATTTTATGATAATTGGCTCTTTTTGAATTGATTACTTTGATTTGGCCATATTTTGAAGTTGAGCTTATGTTATGATTTTATGTGTTTACGCTAGCATCCGACATAGCCGAAGTCCCAGTTCCGGAGTTGGAGCCGACTGCTCAGATCTACGACGTAGTAGAGATTTCAGACCAGCAAGGCAAGTCACATGTTTTTGAACATTGAATTCCCATAATGTTTACAATACTTAATTACTATATTTTGCATTATGGATAATTGTGAAATGTATGTGCTTAAATAAAATGTTTAGAATGGCATGCTATTTAGATAATCCTACCACTGATAAAAAGCCCCGTTTAACTTGATGGCCATATTCACCTTGACAACCTTAGTAAGAAATAATATATGATATCAAAGTAACCATGATCGTTTCATACAACAACTTTGTACTACTAAGGTGTTGGCCGCAGGCCGGTAGGATTTCAAAGCTGATACTAAGGTAAAGATGTGCTGTGGGAAATCACGTGGTGATCTACGCCTACGACTTTACCTTAGAGGAATTAAGACTGGGAAGGGTGTGCTGTGGGAAATCACGCGGTGATCTACGCCCACAACCTTACCCGAATGAGAGGCTGGTATGGATGGGTGGTGGTAGTGCCAGTGGGCACAAAGGGAGACGTGGTTGGATGCCTCAGGTGAAAAATGTAAGGACGAGAACCTTGTGCCAAGTAAAAGACATAGTCAACGCTCAGGCCACAGGAGTTGACTTGTCAACACTGGTCTAGTAGCTGCCCCATTCAATTGAAACTCTACAGGCTGTGATGACAGGTAGACGGGGAGTTAGGTATGCTGCGGGTACCTAACAGCGGTAGTACTCACTCACAAACGGCTAGAGAAGAGTATGTGTGCAATTGTAGCCGTGACTGAGTGATGCTATCGGGTAGAGTCTATATAAAGAATGGAGCAGTGAACCGACCTGGCTTTCTTAACTCTGTCGCGGGAGTTAAGGGATCGTGTGGGTAAAGTTGAGCAACTCTGCAGAGTGTAACAAATGGTATTCGAATACGCCGTGCTTCCGGTTAATGAAGCTGTGTTAATTGGGTGATTCCAATAACGAGGCATAAGTAGGATTGGAGATGATTTAATGTGATAACTGGTGAACTGATTCTGTTAATCAAAACCCCTGTTCTTAAGGAGCAAACATCTTCAAGTTTTACTTGCTTACAAATAAAACTGCATGCACCCACTGTAATACAACTAATATACTCCCATCCTTGGAATACCATGCATATAGTAAACCAGGGTTTACCCCTGTGACTTGCTGGGTACAGTGGTACTCATGATTTGCTAAACACAATTAACAGAAGACCAGTACTGGCAAGGTGACGCTGTCGAAGAAGACGCTCCTGAAGAACCAATCTACTTTGAGGAAGATTGGGCTTAGGATTTAGCCGCGCTCAGGCCGTTGATCCTTTTGTGTGTATATGGTGGTGTATGGGCTTGCGCGCCTGCTGTGTACATTAACAACAATATAATAATGTAATAAAGTTGGTACGTTTATGTAAGCTGGTACTGTTGTGATGATCACATGTAACCCTAGAACGTCATAACTGTACATTCCATACGGTTACGATGTTCCGTACCGTCTCCAGAAATGGGTGCGTTACATTTTTATTATTTTGAGATAGATGTGAGACAAACTATCATGAAAAAGAAAAGGCAAGGCGTCCACTAAAGAAGAAGAAAGGAAACAGAAGCAGGGGGATCTCCTCATGTAACTTGGCGACGCGTCCACTAAACAAAGCAGCTTTTGGGAGAGGGGACGCCGGACGGGCTCGAAGTCTGTTCTTAGCCTTAACATCTGAACAAAGACACTTACAAACTTGCACAGTCTGATCTGCAGATTCATTTACATAGAAACGACTAGCATCGGCTAAAAGCGAAGGCCAAACAAATGAATGCACAGAGATCAAACCAAGCTGTTTGTTCTCGCCAAGGCTGCATGTAAAGTAAGAGCGAACCGCTTTACCCTTCAAGCATGTTGGAACAATGATTCTCTGGCTTGGCCTGCACAAGGAAGCCAAGGTTTATGAAACAAGCTCAACGATGATTCGTGATTACTCATCTCAGCAAGGGCGTTAGAATCTGGGTTGAGCCAACGACGCCAAACCGACAGTATTCCTCGTCAAGCAGGGTACGGCGATGTGTTATGCTTGCTTGCCGACGGTTAGGACTCGGAGCGTGGAATCAACTTTACAGAGGGAGCAAGGCATGGCCGGGATGCATGATTCCTTGCCCTGCTGCTGCGTACAATGCGAATACGATGCTTTGCTCGGAAGGGAAAGGAATTCGAATGCTTTGCTTTGATGCTGTGTTGCATGGGTGTAAGTATAGAATAGAATCAATTACTCCGTTGGCTTACAACATTCGACTGTTTTTTAGGACAAAAACAGTCAGATTTTGAGCCGTTAGATGGAGATCCAACGCCTTAGATCATTTTTTTTTGGAGGAGGTCATTTTTTTTGGAGGGGGGCTTGTATGGGTGGATCCGTTGTATGGAGATCTAACGTCCTAGAACAATCTGACTGTTTTTGTCCTCAAAAATAGTCGAATGTTGTATAGCAATACTCTTATTTATATCAGGTCAAATGAATGAAAGGCCATAACGGAGACTTTTTAACTGGCTTATACTTATGGATTATTTTACACTGTAGTTGTTATTGACTTATTTTACGTAATTAAATATAAAAAAATTATATCAACATGGATAATACAAACCAAAAAAAGAAAAAAAGAAAAAGCTAAAAATCAGATAAATACGAAAAAACCAGAAGTCAGAATGAGAAACCGTTTGAAGTGAAGCCAACGTGGCGCTCGTTCCCGGGATCTGGTGCTTGCTCGTAGATCTCAGAGGCAGAAGCTAGCTTCAGTCTAGGGATTATTCCTGGCTGAAACAACACTAGAATGCCCAAGCTTGGAGGATAGGCTTACTAGAAAAAGGTGTTGTGGGATGGCCTTGTCAGCATCCATTCGGTCTGCTCGGTCAAAAGGTCCAATAAAACATATAATGACATGCATACTTTTAGAATAATACTTAGTGGTAGGAGTATTGTTGTAATAAGACCTTATAACCATGTATATATACTTCCTTGGGTTAACAAGGAAGGGGATATTGTTCATTTCTTTTACTCACTCTACTAGTCCTCTCTTCTACTGTTTGGCCAGTGGCCACGACAGTTGGCGCCATCCGTGGGAACCGACAAACAAGCTGCGAGCTTAAGAAAAAGCAATGGCGCCAAAGAAAGCAACATCGACAACCAAACAAAAAAGGAGTATGGTGGTAGTGGCTGTTGAGGCCGGTGTGCAAAGGCCGATGGTCGAAGGCCCGCCGGCCCCATGGCAGCGACATGTCGGCGCCGTGGCCGGCAAGCGGCTCGCACCGACGCGGGAGGCGGCTCCAATGCTAGCGCCAACGCGACCGTCGACCGCGACGGCACGACCGTTGACCACGACGCCCGTGCCACCACCGTCAACCATGACACCTGCGCCACCACCGTCGACCACGATGGCACAACCATCGACCATGAGGCCCACACCGTGACCGTCGACCATGATGCCCGTGCCATGACCGTTGACCACGAAGCCTGCGCCATGACCGTCAACCGCGAAGCCCACGCCATGACCATGGACCTTGACACTCACGCGGGCATATCCGCCGACCTTGGTGCTCACGTCGACCTCGCCGTCAATAGCCATGCCTACCGCATCATCATGTCTACTGACTCAAATGTCTGAGCCGCCTTCGCCAACAACCTCATGTCGAGCGCCTCCGTGCTAGGAGACTTTGCCGCACGAGCGATGAAGGGTACGCTAGTAGCAACTCTCAAAATACTGCAACGCGAGCTGGTAGACCTCCGGAGCGCCATGCGGGAGATGCAAGAGGCTCGAAGCCAGTATGCACCCACAGCAACAGCGGCGGAGGTCGTGGTCGATAGGGCTGACAACCGCGAAGCCCCTACTCCCGCTTGCAATACGCTCCAGCGCGTGGATCCAGAGTCTCCTCTATCCACGGGCTTGCAGCAAGTTGCGTGGTCGGAGGACTTCAAGATGCCCATTGTCGAGCCGTTCAAGTGTGATACGAATCCTCAGGAGTTCGTACGTGTCTACGAAGCGACCATCAAGGCAGCCAGAGGTGATGAGTCCACAAAGACGAAGGAACTGTCACTTGCCCTTCAAGGGATAGCCTTCTTCACCCTCACGTTGAACTCCATATATGCATAGGAGTAGATCTGGGACCATATGTACAATAATTTTTAAGGAAACTACGTTGAGCGGGTGGATGCTGATCAGCTTTTTGCCATCAAGCAGAAACCTTCGGAGAAGCTCAGAGAGTATTTCCAACACTTCGCTAAGGTCCACTACTAGGTCAAAGATGTAAATGAGACCACCATCATTAATGCAACAATACGAGGTCTTCACCCAGGGCCACTAGCTGAGTATAACGCGCGCAAGCCTATAAAATCAGTCGACAAACTCTTCGACAAGATGGAGCAATATGTGAGAGCAGAAGAGGACACACAGTAGTGTCGGGATGATACCTCCGAGGCAAAGCGCGTGTCTGACCCTGCGAAGGAGGGCTCCACCCATAAAGAGCAAAAGAACCAGTGGCATAGGTACATCTTCGACATTGTGGGTGGAGGCGACGACAGCACCACCATCTCGGCCAACCGTGGCCATGGCCGTAGGGGCTAAGGTCATGGTCGCGATGGCGGCGGCAAACACAGGCATGAGGATGGGAAACGCAGGGGCTATGGTGCAAGGACAACCTCACTTGGCACTACACGACCATCACAATGCTCCGGGAGAGCGCCGCTAGGGGCAGAGTACTCGAGGCCAGGGCGTCGATGGTGGCACATGTCCAGCAACCCCAGGGCCAACTAGTCCAGGCCAATCCTGTTGCATTGCGCATACAAGCCCCGATGATGGAGCACACTGGGTCCTCAACACCATCATGAGTGGCTTGTTGTTAGAATTCCCTTCCGAACGGTAGAGGAAGGCATATGCTTGTCGACTACACCATGTCATCACATACCTTGCCCAATGCCCCTCGACTGGGCATAGGCTGACATCGCGTTCACGATAGTTGATGCAACAGGAATGGACTTCCCCACCAAGACCCCTTTGTGGTCCAGACTAGTATTGCATGCTACGATGTCCAGCATGTCCTGATCGATGGGGGTAGCTTCGTGGATATCTTGTTTGCCAGTGCCTTCGACTAGATGGGCATTCCTCACAGTAGGCTCCAGCCATCAGCTATCCCACTCCAGGGTTTCGGGCCCAACCATTGCAGGCCCTAGGCCAAGTGCAACTCTAGGTATCTTTCAGCCAACACGACCTGGAGAGAAGAGAGGATATAACCTTCGACATCATGGATCTCACCTATCTGTACAATGCCATCGTGGGAAGGGCCACACTCAACACCTTCAGAGAAGTCCCCGTACCACAATTTCCTATGCATGAAGTTGCCGGGTCTGCACGGCATAATCACCATGTGCGGAGACCAGGATGTCGCACACTGGATAGAACTAGGCTCACGAGGTCCCCTCTACAAGGTGCACGCTGTTAGCGAGACCCTCGTCGAATCAACACTGTCATCACCATTAGCTTCAGGGTGGACGCCCAAGCCCAAGCCCGACGGCAACGTCAAAACGGTCCCTCTACATGACACGGACGTTTCGCGGCAAGTTTTCATTGGTTGAGGTCTTACTTGGAGACCGAGCAGGAACTCCTCTAAGTCCTTCGCACCAATGTAGACATCTTTACATAGTCGCTAGCCGACATCACGAGGATAGTCCGCTCCATCCTTGAGCACCACCTAGCGATTCGCCCTGACGCCAAGCCAGTCAATCAAAAATCACGACGCATGTCCCTCGAGCATCAGCAAGCCACTAAAATGAAGGACAACAAGCTACTTGAGGCTAGCATCATCCACGAAGTGTACCATCAGGAATGGCTCGCCAACCCGGTACTAGTCAAGAAGGCGAGCGGGGCCTGGCGCTGTGGCACATGTGCGTTAATTTCACTAACCTCAACAAGGCCTACCTGAAAGACAACTATCCACTTCCATGGATCGACCAGCTAGTGGATGCCATGGCTGGATGCAAATTAATGAGCTTCCTAGACACATACTCTGGCTACCACCAAATTCATATGGCCAGAGGGGACGAGACGAAGACAAGTTTCATCACCTTCGGAGGCACGTACTGCTTCATCCGCATGCCCTTCGGCCTCAAAAATGTGGGAGCTATGTTCACCTGCCTGGTCGCCATCACTCTCACCACCCAACTCGAGAGGAACATCAAAGCCTATGTTGATGACGTGCTGGATAAAAGTACTCGAGCTGGGTCCCACAGCCAAGACCTCCAACAAACCTTCGACAACCTCCAACAGGTTAGCGTCGAAATTCTCGTGGGTGCAAGTGGGCAAGCTGCTCGGAATTCTCGTGTCCGAACGAGGAGTACAGGTGAACCCAGAGAAAGTTGACACAATCCTCTCCATTGAGCCACCCAGGACCACAAGGGAGGTCCAGAGGCTCACAGGTCAGCTGGCCGCTCTCAGCCACTTCTTATCCAGGTTGGCCGAGCGAGGCCTCCCATTTTTCAAAATGCTCTGAGGATGTGATGGATTCCACTAGACTACAGGGAGCCAAGACAAGATATACCAAATTGGAGAAGTTGGCCTACGCGCTCCTGATAGCCCCGTGAAAGCTCTGCCATTACTTCCTAACTTACCACATCACGGTGCCTTCATCATTCCCCTTAGTTGAAATGCTCCAAAATAGGGGAGTCAACAGGTTGCATCGGCAAATGGGCGGCCGAACTCATGCCTTTCTCCTTGACCTACGCTCCCCGCACGGCGATTAAATCCCAAATCCTCGTAGACTTCATTGCGGAGTGGACCTGTCGGCCCAGCCACAAATGCAGCCACCTGCTGAGCCGGTCTAGAGTCTCCACACTGATGGAGCCTATAGCGCCTTTGGAGCGAGCGTCGAAGTGGTCGTCACTACACTGGAGGGATGTCACCTGTTCTACTCCTCGCACCTGGACTTCCCGACAACAAACAACACAGCCGAATACGAGGCCTTGCTTTTCAGCCTCAGCATGCTCAAAGCCCAGGCGTGTGAAGGGTGTTGGTGCATATGGACTCCCATCTGCTTGCGAGGCATGTTGACAAATCTTACTAGGCTAAAGACCCAGAACTCACCAAATAACTAGCGGCCATCAGAGCGAGGGAGCACAATTTCTAGGGCATCACTGTCAGGGCCATTCCGCGTGCAGACAATGAAGAAGCCGATGCCCTGGCCAAAGCGGCCAATCAGCGAACCCAGCTACCAGCGGGGGCATTCACCGAGACCCTACCTGGTGCGACCATCTAACAACATCAGTGTGACCCTGCGTTAGTCCACCAAATCGCCACTGAGGGCAACTGGAGGGAGCCCACTCCGCACTCCTGCGAGGAACGGCCGAACCAAATGACCCCTTGAACCATGGCAGCTACGGCAGCGGGCCAGAACCTTCCATGTGCTTGACAGCATATAGTACAAGCGCAGGGTGTGTGTCCCGCTCCTCTGATGCCTTTCGTGCTATGAGGGATGGCACCTCCTATCTGAAATTCACGCTGGACTCTGCGGCTCCCATGTTGCGCCAAGAGCCCTCGTCGGCAAGGCATTCAGGCAAGGCTCCTACTGGCCCACTACGACCATTGATGCGCACAACCTTGTCAAGAAGTGCCAAGGATGCCAGTGGATGGGTAGGACTAGTCATAGGCCCCTACTCACTTCCAGCCCATCCCACCAGTCTAGCCATTGGCACGATAGGGACTCGACATTGTCAGTCCTCTGCCACACACCCCAAGGGACTTATGATTCATCATGTCGTCGAATACTTCTCTAAATGGCCCGAGGCAGCCGCCCTAGCTAAGGTCACCTCCGTGGCAGTGCAGCGGTTCCTCTAGCAAAATGTCATTTGCCATTTCAGGGTCTCAAGGGAGATCATCGTCAACAATGGCCTGCAGTTTGACTCTGCTGAGTTCAAGGCATTCTGTGACCACATGAGCATCAAGATTTGTTACGCCTCCATAGGACACCCACAGTCCAACAGGGCAGTCGAGTGGGCCAATGGCATCATCTCCGTGAGCGTCAAGAAGTACCTCATAGGTCTCCCGAAGCACAAATGGCCGCAAGAGCTACCGAGCATACTCTGGTCCATCTTCACCACCACGACGCGCCCTACGGGCTTCAGGCCATTCAAGCTCCCCTTCAGATATGAGGTTGTCACATTGGAGGAAATCAAGGCTGGGCCAAGGAGGGTCCTTGCCCCAGCCCCGACTAAAGGGTGAGCTGTGTCTTTGGACCTCCTCGATGGAATGCAAGTCAAGGCAACCAACCATGTCACAAAGTATATGCGCTTGACAACATAGTCATACAACAAGAAGGTGCAGCAGTGAGAGATCAAGCCAGGGGACCTCGTCCTGAGAAAGGCATTGCGTGCCACAATAGTTGGCAAGCTAGAGTCCAAATGGGAAGGCCCCTACATTGTAATGGCAGCCCTCCGGCCGGGAGCATATCGCCTGGCAACCCTCGAGGGGGTGGATCTCAGGCATACATGGAACACGGATCGTCTCTGTTGATTCTATGTATAGTAGCAGCAAGGTGTGTATCCCAGATGTACTTCATGCCCACATATCTATAACAGATCACCTGCGCAAATGGGAGGATATAAATAAAGCCCTAGTTTTAGGTTCAACTCGTTGTCCTGCTATCCATGACTCCCAGTGCGTATAAGCGTGCACACTCTATGGAGTATAAATAACCGTGCAGAGCCTAGAGTCTCCATACGAACTCTATGAAGTATACATAATTGCGCAGAGCTCATAGCCTCCGTTCGAACTTTGTGGAGTATAAATATCCATGTGGAGTTCATAGCCTCCACGCGAACTCTACGGAGTATAAATAACCGTGTGGAGCCTACAGCGTCTGTGCGAACTCTACAGAGCATAAATAACCGCATGGAGCTCATAACCTTCGCGCAAACTCTACAGAGTATAAATATCCAAGCGAAGCCTATAGCCTCCGCGTAAACTCTACGGAGTATAAATAACTGTGCGAAGCTCATAGCCTCCGTGCGAACTCTACGAAGTATAAATATCCGCATGGAGATCATAGCCTCCATGCGAACTCTATGGAGTATAAATATCTACGTGGAGCTTATAACCCCCTAGCAAACTCTACAGAGTATAAATATCTGTGCGGAGCCTATAGCCTCCGTATGAACTCTACGGAGTCTACATCAAAGCGCGGAGTCCACAACCCATAGCAAGCTACCTATTACTAGCTGAGCACTTTCAAAAGACTTCATCCCACCATTGATTTCGTCAACGCCTATCCGAAGGGTGGGGGACGAAGCACTCTTTCAAAGACTTTGTCTCACCATCAACTTCGTCGATGCCCATCCGAAGCATGGGGGATGGTGCATGCTTTCAAAAGACTTTGTTCTGCCGCCGACTTCATCAACGCTCGTCCAAAGGGTGGGGGACGGAGCATTCTTTCAAGAGATTTCGTCCCACTGTTGACTTCATCGACGCCTGTCCGAAGGGTAGGGGACAGAGTGCACTTTCAAGAGACTTCATCAGCACCCGTCCGAAGGGTGGGGGATGGAGCGCGCTTGCAAAAGACTTCGTTTTGCCACCGATTTCGTCGACGTTTGTCCAAAGGGTGGGGGATAGAGTGTGCTTTCAAAAGCCTTCATCCCACCGCCGACTTTGCCAATACTTGTCCGAAGGGTGGGGGACGGAGAGTGCTTTTAAAAGACTTCATCCCACCACCGACTTTATTGACGTTCGTCCGAAGGGTGGGGAATGGAGCACGCTTTAAAAAGACTCCGTCCCCCCGCCGACTTCGTCGACGCCTGTCTGAAGGATGGGGGACGGAGCATGCTTTCAAGAGACTTCGTCGATGCCCATCAATAGGGTGGGAGACGGAGCACGCTTGCAAGAGACTTCGTCTTACCGTCGACTTCATCAACGACCGTCCAAAGGGGGAGGTGAAGGGCACTTTCAAAAGACTTCGTCCCACCACCAACTTCATCGACGCTCATCCAAAGGTTGAGGGACGGAGCTTTCCAGAGCGCTTGTCCGACCACCTTGTGGTCATAGGCACTCGTCCAATCACCTTGTGCTCATGACTTCGTACGACCACCTCATGGTCCGAGACACTCGTCCAACCACCTCGTGGTCATGACTTCATATGACCATGTTGTGGTCATCGACACTCATCTGGCCACCTCATGGTCATAGACACCCATCCATCCACCTCATTGCCGTGGCTTTATACGACCACCTTGTGGTCCTAGACACTCGTCCGACCACCTCACGGTCGTCCCATCGTACGACCACGTTATGGTCGTAACCAATTGTCTGGCCACCTCCTCATCGTGACTTTGTCCGATCAACCTGTGGTCGTAGATGACCGTTCGACCACTCCGTGTGCAGGACACAAGTACCTACACGTGGTTGAACGGTCGAGCAGACGCGTGGGAACTACACGAAGTACCTACGTGCGACTTCGACTTGTGAATACGTGCAAGCCACCCTACTCATAGGTACCATAAGTGAGCTGCGTTCACTTGGGATTCCCCTACTTTGGCATGTGTGATGACACGGTGGTCTCCATGATTGCGCCTTACTCGCTAACCCGAGGCCTCCGAGGTCGCCATAATACAAAACACTTCAAACAATAGTTTTAATCAATTGTTACAATTATACAGCACTCGACACCCACAATAACAGAGGAGGTGGGCTTCCCTCACGCTACTCCCTGTTCAAGGGTTCTACCTTTTATGTACTCCTAGACGAAGAGGTCACTCCTGTAGGGCTGCTCAGCCCAGAACTGCAGCGACTCCTTCGCCCATCCCCAGTGTCGCAGCTGACGCTAAACCACATTATCTGACACAAGGGGACGGTCTTCTTGAGTACCTGCTCGCCAAGCAAATATCAACATGAGGCCATGACATAGACACTCCACACTTTTCATTGGAAAATGATGGTTACATCATGCCCACACCCATCGCCATATGTGACATCCCAAAATTTCAAATTTTATTTTCAAGAGTTTAATTCCTGTTTTCATTTTGAGCCTAGAGTAAAAATTAGTAAAACCTGGAAGAAATGTTGTTCAAAATGAGTTTATTTAATTTTATTTGAGTTCCTTTCATTTTATTAGAATTATAGGAATTTTCTGGGATTTATTTGGATTTTCTTGCTAATTTTCAAGCTTTAATCTTCTTTCTCGAGTTTATGAAAAATCAAAAATAAAATAAAAATACCTTTTTCCTCCGACCGACGCGTGAACATCCCAGATTGAGCCACATCTCACGCGCCTCGGCCCATCCTCGCTGTCCACCCACCCCACCTACCCTTCTCCCCCGCTTGACACCTGGCCGGCCCAGATCAGCCGTGCCCCCGCCCCGGCTGATCTCACCCGTCCACAGCCACTTAAGCGCCCTGGTCACCCGATTCCCCTTCTTGACATGTGCCTCATCCCCGCTGCCCGCGCCTTCTCTCTTCCTCTCTCTCACTGCGCCCCGGGCCCACCCGTCAGCTCCGTCGTCCCCGCCCGCCTTCTTCCTCCACGCGCCCACCTCTGCTATCCCCGCCGAAACCACCGCCACTTCCTTCCTGCGCTCGGCTGCCTGTTTCCCCCTTCCTTCTCCCCCACTCCATGCACCCACTCCTCCCGCAAGCTTCGTGCGCCCGTTTCCTCCCCCACTCCCCGCTACGGCCGTCGCCCCACCTCTCCATCCCGGCGACCGATTCCCGCCGGCCCACTCCCCTCCACCCCCTATAAAAAGACCCCCGAGCACCCCCATCCCTAATCCCACCTCCCTCTACCCTCAATTTCTCCCCTCCGCCACTCGAGCTCGCCCACGCCGTGCTCCCTCACCTCCGCCGCCGCCACCAACTTCGGCAAGGAATCGCCCTTGCCTCAGCCGCCCTCGAGCCCCGCCGCCTCCCTCTTCGGCTTCACCGCGTCCGTGCGCACCTTGGCCACCCCTCAGCCGAGCTTCCTCACCGCCAACCCATCTCCGGCCGCCTCCGGTAAAACCCGCGCCACCCCTGAGCTCCCCTCACTCTCCTCTTCCTCCTCCGCCCATCGCCGCCCGCCACCGGCCACCGAAACGCTACCGCCGCGGTCGTGCCTGAGCGCCACTCCAGCCAGCTCGGCCACGTCGGCCATCGAGCCAGCTCAGCCACGCTCGCACCAGTCACACTCCCATGCCACTTCAGCACTCTCTCGAGTCTGTGGACCTGGTCCATAGACCAGGGCCTACCTGTCAGTTAGTCCACCCCAGGGCTGACGCCAGCATGACACAATAAATCTATTTTCCCGTAGAAAATTAAATCAGCCAAAAAGAAAATCCATGCTGACATCATAATTCTGATTTTTCTTTAGAAAAATAATTCCAAAAATCCAGTTTATTCAATTTCTCTGATTTTTAAACTTCCGAGAGCCCGTTCTTCTTCATCCTAACTCTGATTGAGCCCACTCAAATTTCTAAATTCATCAAAAAATTCCCCTCTACCCATTTCTGGACTCAATTCAAAATTTTGAAGTTGTTTGAATTTATTTTGAATTTATATGAATTTGGTGGGTTATTTTTACATGTAGACTACGACGATTCGGGAGATTCCTTCGACGACGACTCTCACCCCACTGCAGAGCAAGGCAAGTCACACACCTTGACCATGTTGATCCCAAATTTCAAATAAAGTTTATGTTGTTTTAAAATTATTCCTGCATACCTATTTTTATTCACAGTATTTAAATTCAGTCTTTAATTTAGTTAATACCTGGTTGTTATCATCTCCTTGACATTGGATACCCTTATGCCTTGTCACCCTAGGATAAACTCTAGTTATTACACTAGTATGGCTGGAGAATTTTGGTAGTAACTGCTTAACCCTGCATAGATATAACTTAGGTTTGGGATATATTTTCCACATGAATTGATAATATTTAAAATATATTCTTGACTTCGGAGAGTCAAGAAGGATGACAAAATATTTTTGAAACAAAATATAAAACCTGATTTAGACCTAGGCTAATGGTTAGGTGGTGGGTGCAGGCATGCACAGTTGTTCAGAGACACAGTGTAGATTGCCGTGCACAGGGGTACGAGGTTGAGCCTAAGTCAAATTAAGGACCGGTCTATGAGCTACTGTTGTAAAACCCTATCGTACTACCACAAGGCTAGTATGGGACAGCCCTGGCTGATTAATTTGCGAGTCCCAACCTGGGTCATGTCGTAGGATGAAAGTGAGCGTGGCATAGCCATGTGAAGTCTCACTTGTCTTAAGAGGGGGTTGAGAGACCATGTGGACATGCCCCATGTTTGTGATGAGTGATTGACGGTTGCTTTTGAAAGTTTGAGTTTGATTTGAGTGTTTTCTGCCAAGTCGTAGCTCTTTTGCTGTGGTTGTGGGTCTTCAAGAGGGCGTACGACCGGTTTTGACCATTGTCGTAGCTCTCTGGCCGTGGTCGAAAAGCACTAGGAGCTGTTACGACTGGTTTTGCTGTGGTCGGAAGTCAGTCGGAGTGTTTATGACCACTTTGGCCGTGGTCAGAAGGCTGTACGACCATGTTGCGGCATTTATGACCACTCTGGCCGTGGTCGTAGGTCACCAGAGAAGTTTACGACTGGTTTGGCCGTAGTCGGAAGGCTATTCGACCACGTTGGCTGTGGTCGAAGCCTGTTACGACCACGTTGCTCGCGGTCTGAGGTCATAAGTCGAAGCTACGACTGCTGCGGTCAGAAGTCGGCGCTCGAGTGAACGACCACATTGAGGAGTCGGCGCCTTACGACCACATTAGCGCAAGAGGAAGTCAGAGGTCGAGGCTTCGATCGCTGCGGTCGATAGTCGACGGACCTCGACTGCGACCACGTGGAAAGTCGGCGAACTTCTACCATGTTGTGAGGCGGTCGTACGCGGTCGGATTTGGTCGGAAGCACTCTGAGCGTGGTCGGTTGTGGTCGGCTGAGGTCGTAAGCGGTCGGAAGTGTCCAAAAATCGTGAACATGGTCGTAGACACCTTGAAACCGGTTGTTTGACCTGTAGGATCGATCGTTTGAGCTGGGAATTGGTCGTATTGATTTGTGTTGAAATCATAGACCTCGTGCATTGGATGGTTCATCATTTCGACCGGTCGGAATGTAGTTTCGACTTTGTGGTTTTTGATTTGAGCTCTGTTTCTCTGGTACAGATGTTTGAACACATTGTGTTGTGCGGTGCTATGAATATTTGCTTGTCTGTGATAGTTTGCAGGACTTTGAGACTAGTCGTGGTGAGGCATGGATGGTCGAGACTAGGCACGAGGGTGCTGAGGTCGTGAGCGGCTGGGAGATGCCAAAGACGACGAGGTCTGTGAGGTGGTTGCAAGCGTGATCGACAAGGCAGGAGGAAGCTTCCGGGAAGGCAGCGGAGTGGCATTTTGGAGAAATGCGGAAAGCTGCAAAGGGAAGCTGTCTCTGCCAATGCACAGGAGTTGTTGGCGCTAACGGGCAAAGCAGTGGAATCGTTGGGTTTAACGGGTAAAGCACTGGAAGTTTGTTTTCACTAGTGGGTAAAGCGAGTGATAAAACCCGGTGTTAGGTGGGGGTTTACGGGTTCCCCCGGTAGCAGAAGGCTATAAATAGAGAGGGTAGAGCTCGGGTGCTGGGTGAGATTCTGATCCCCGAGTTGCTCTGTTCTTTCTTGTTTATCTGTGAGTGTGTGGGTTCTCGGGATGGAGCAAGTGTGCTCATGTATCTCCCAGTTGGAGTGGCTGTAGAAACCTCCATTATCAATCATTCATATCTCTTCCTATATGTTGAGTTTTCGTTCTGCTAATTGTTTGATTGTTTGTTTGTGCTTTCTCTGCTTTATCCTTTCCCATGTATGTCTGAGATTATGGTTCTCTCTTGTGCTCTGGCTTTCTTGATCTGATTAAGTCCTTTGCTCGAGTTACCTTGCTTTCTTCTGCTCTGAACTGGGATCCATACTCAAGACCATTTGGTCAGGTTCTTCTTGAGAGTAGAGATTTCGATCGGGTCCTTGTGCAAATAGTCACGCGTGCTCTCTCTGTCTTTGGTCGTTACTGTGTTCTTTCTTTTGTCGATCGAAATTTCACTATGAAGTCTCGACTGCTCTGAAACTGCTTTGGTCACAGCATGGAGTCGTTCGACTACATAGTAATGTATCGATTGTTCTGGGTTTTGGCCGACTCCATCATTCTTGATTATTCTCAGTTGACTTCCTCTCTGTTTCCAGCGAGCTTTCATCTTCTGTCTTCGTAGCTTCTGTAGCTATTGGAGAAGAAGTTAGTGAGAATACTTGGGGAGTTTTTGAAGGCACCATTCACCCCCCCCCCTCTGTTGCCATTTCAGTCCTACAATTGGTATCAGAGCCGGTTAGCTCTAATCAATAGATCTTAACCGGTCTCAAGAGCCATGGCGACGGACAAGTACTCGACCAAGCCGCCCGTTTTCGATGGCATCGATTACCCCTTCTGGAAGAGCCGAATGGAGACATACATCCAGGCCCAGGGGTACGCCATCTGGCGCAAGGTCAAGGTCCGGTTTGTTGTTCCTGCCGATGAGAACATCAATGCCGGGAATATGGCTGATGTTGAGGTGAATGCAAAGGCAAGGAACATCATCATCCAGGGCCTGAGTCGTAGTGAGTTTGACCGCATATCTCATCTTTCGTCCGCCTTCGATATTTGGGAGACCCTCGATGCTTACCATGAGGGCACCACCCAAATAAAGATGGTGCGACAGGACCAGTTCAAGCGAGATTACAACAAGTTTGAAATGCTCGCCGGTGAGTCCCTTGATGAGTGTTTTGCGCGTTTTCACAAGATTCTGAGCAACCTCCGAGCGGGCGGTCTCACATACTCCGACTCGGATAACACTTGACAGATGCTCACTGCACTCGATCTGCGTGTTTAGGAGATGAAAGTGACTACCATCAAGGACACCACGAACCTCTCGACTTTGACTCTTGATGCGCTGTACTCGCGTCTCAAGACTCACGAGATTGACATTGTCTCTCGCAAGTCGAAGTCACAGTTGATGGCCCTAGTCACCGATCCCAGTTCGGCTTCTGGTCTTTCGTCTGATTCGCTGTGTGGTTTCTCCCTTGCTGCTCTCTGTGATGTAACTGATGATCAGTTAGAGCAGCTCGAGGATGAGCAACTAGCCCTCCTAGCTCAAAAGTTTTCCCATGCTTACAAGAGGAGGAGGGACCGAAAGAGGGGAGGACCTGTCATTTGCTTCGAGTGTGGTGGCCCCAACCACATTCGGGCAAATTGCCCCAAGCTGGAGAAGGGCAAAGCTGACTTCGGTGGTTCGAGCAAGAACGACTACACCGACAAGAACCGCAACAAGAAGTCTCCAGCGCATCCACAAGGCAAGAAGAAGTTCCGCGACTTCGGGAAGGCCAAGAAGCTCTTCCACCGCGTCCTCGCCGCGTTCGACAACCTCGACCTCAGTGAGGTGGAGGGATGGAGCGACGACGACGGGACGGGTGACCAAGACCCCAAGAGCGGCGATGACTTCTCCGGCATGTGCTTCATGGCCCTCGAGGGTGAACTGAGCGACAGCGAGCTGTACTCCGACTCGGACGATGTATGCCCCACCTACGACCAGCTCAATCATGCTTTTCTTAAGCTAGGTGGTTTTCATGCTAGAGCTAGGGCTAGGTGTACTGAGTTAAAGAAGGAAGTAGATAGACTATCACGGGAGCTTACTTCACTTACATCTGCTTCCTCCCGTGATGATTATGATACATGATGTGCTCTGTTGGGTGACATGGAGAAACTAAGGACATCGCATGATAGTGTGTCCTCCGAGCTTGATATTGTTAAGGTGGAGAATGTTAGTCTGCTTGCTGAGTTAGAGTTGAGTAGGATGGCTGTTACCCTACTTACTACTGATGAGACTACTTCTCCCACCTCATGTGAGGTTAAGGACATTGCTGCTAGAGGACCTTATGTCATGCTCCTTGATCTGCCCGAGTCTTGTGAAAATTGCAATAACTTGAAGATGAACTTAAAACGGGCAGATCATAAAATTGTTGAACTACAAGCTTTTTTACTTGAGCCAATTGATTCATGCTTGAACTGTCCTAAGTTAACTGCTGAACTTGAAGCTGTCTCCAAACAGTTTCAAGATATGATTGATCATGATAGGAAGTTGGCTCAGTTTGCTTCTAAGGACCCTGTTAGCTCACTATGCATTAATTGTAACAAACTAAAATCTGACTTGATTGCATTGGATGAGAAATGTGTGAAGCTAACTAAGGACCTTCTAGAGAAGCCACATTGTGCTTGTAATGTGATTGTGGAGAAGGGGGAGAAGCCCTAGGGTAAGGTTGAGACGCTTAGCGACGTGAACCAACTGGCTATCAGTAGGACTGTCCCTTCAGAGTCGGCTGTGCGTGCACAAGCCATTCTTCCCTCTGATGTTGGTTCTTCTTCTGCTCCCTTACCTTCTGCTGTCTCTTCTTCCCCCTGCTCTTCTTGCACCTCTCTCTTTCGGGAGTGTCAGTACCTTATGAACACTCTCGAGAGATTTGTAGGAGGCAAGAAGAAGCTCAATCTTATTCTAGACCAATCTAAGATCTGCAGATTTTATCAAGGTCTAGGATATGATTTTTATGAGGATATAAGGAAGCATCCACCTGCCGTGCTCAGACCCATAGCACCAGGTGTGATCGAGACTAAGCCCAGGACCGAGAAAGTCCAATTTAAGTCAGCGGGCTATGTCCAGGGGATTTCTGACAGTAAGGTGATTCCACCTACTGCTTCAGCCTCTCAGAAGGCGAAGCCTCCCCGTGCTGCTTCTACCTCTCAGAAGGTGAAGTATCACTGCACCTTCTGTCAGAAGGATGGACACACAGTCGACGATGCTTCAGGCGTGCCAAGATCGCGCGTAGAGACCGTGTTGAGTCTCTTGGGCGTATTCAGGGTCGGCCCCAGACCTTGAGTGCACCTAAGACCAACACGAGGTCTAGGATTGTTGAGTCTGTGTTTGGGCAGTATCGAGGACTCGGTTTTACTGAGTTTTCTGGTTTTCGTCCTCGATATACTCCTGGTCATGACTTCCGCCGTCCTGAGGGTAGATCTCGTTTTCCCCATCGAGATAGCTACCCGCGGCGTGTTCAGCATGTTGCAGATGCTCCGACTCGCTCCCTCGTAGTAGTTGGACCTAGCAACAGCTTCAGGTCTACTCATAGACTTTCTGCTTCGAGTGACAGAGAGCGTAGGGTAGATAGAGGTCAGTCGTGCTTGACTACTTCATCTGCTCGACGTGTTACTCAGTATTGGGTGCCAAAATCACTGTTGATTTACCCCAGTACTGAGACTTTACTCTCTTGTTGACTCAGGTTCGCCGAGCAGGGAAGGGAAAGGTTTGGCTCGTCGACTCCGGGTGTTCACGACACATGACCGGAGATTCTTGTTGGTTTTCGTCCCTAGCCCGTGCTCCAGGTGATGAGAAGATCACCTTCGGAGATGCTTCATCTGGGCGCGTCATCGCCAAAGGTACTGTGCGCGTGAATGATTCTTTCATTTTGAAAGATGTTGCCTTGGTTAGTAAGCTGCAGTACAATTTGCTTTCAGTTTCTCAGCTTACCGATGACGGTTTCGAGGTGAGCTTTAAGAAAAACAATTGCAAAATTCTTGATTCTTCGGGTAGTCTGGTTTGCGGGATTTCTCATTTTGGGAGGATCTTTCGTGCTGATTTTTCTGAGTCTTCTGGTGATCCTCTCAGGTGTTTAGTTGCTTCTGAGTCCCGCGACCTTTCTTTCTGGCATAGGAGACTTGGTCACATTGGATTTGACCATTTGACCCGAGCTAGCGGCCACGACCTCATTCGTGGTTTGCCAAAACTCAAGATGGTAAAAGATCTAGTTTGTGCTCCTTGCCGGCACGGCAAGATGGTTGCCGCTTCCCATCCTCCGATCACAGTTACTATGACCGATGCACCAGGACAGCTGCTCCATATGGATACCGTTGGACCAGCTTGAGTGCAGTCAGCAGGAGGGAAGTGGTATGTCCTTGTCGTGGTTGATGACCTCTCGACGTATTCTTGGGTGTTTTTCTTAGCCTCGAAGGATGAGACATTTTCACATTTCCGAGGTCTTTTTAGTAGGCTTTCTGTTGAGCTTCCAGGTGCCTTACGAGCGATCCACAGTGACAATAGCACGGAGTTCAAGAATTCCTACTTCGAGAGTTTCTGTGGTGAGACAGGTGTTGAGCATCAGTTCTCTTCTCCATACGTCCCTCAGCAGAATGGCGTTGTGGAGAGGAAGAACCGTACCTTGGTCAAGATGGCCAGGACGATGCTTGATGAGTACTCTACACCGAGGAAGTTTTGGGCTTAAGCCATTGCGACCGCGTGCCATGTTTTGAATCGAGTTTTTCTTCGGGCACACTTGCACCGCACTTCTTATGAGCTGAGATACGGGCGAAAGCCCAGCATCTCTCATTTTCGTGTGTTTGGTTGCAAGTGCTTTATTTTGAAGTCCGGGAACCTAGACAAGTTCAAGTCACGATCTTGTGATGGTATCTTTCTAGGTTACGCGCCTTCTTCGCGGGCTTATAGGGTCTGGAACTGCGAGTCTAGCAAAATGGTAGAAACCTATGAGGTGACCTTTGACGAGGCCAGTCCGGGGACTAGACCTGATATCTACCTGATCCAGTCCCTCATCCACCCCTCGAGGTGCCTTCTTCCACTGCACCCCGAGGCGATCAGCCCATGCCTTCTGCTTCTTCTGGAGCTAGTGGCTCTGTTCCTACCTCGTCAGCTCATGAGGTAGAGGCCACTTCATCTCATCCTGGACCTCCTCGGCATATCCAAAAAGACCATCCTTCTGAGCAGATTATTGGAGACCTTTTTGAGCAAGTCACTCGTTCAAAATCTGGCATGTCTCATTTCTATCTCCATTCTGCCTTTGTTGCCTCCTTCGAGCCCAAAGATGTTTCTCATGCTCTTTCCGATGAGTCTTGGGTCAATGCCATGCATGAGGAGCTAAACAATTTCGAGAGAAACAAGGTCTGGTCGCTTGTCGAGCCCCCGCAAGGTCACAATATCATTGGGACTAAGTGGGTGTTCAAGAACAAGCAGAGCGAGGATAGAGTGGTTTTTCGAAACAAGGCTAAACTAGTAGCTCAGGGATTCTCTCAGGTTGAGTGTCTTGATTTCGAGGAGACCTTTGCCCCTGTAGCTAGACTTGAGGCCATTAGAATCCTGCTTGCTTTCGCAGCTTCTAAGGGCTTCAAGCTTTACCAGATGGACGTCAAGAGTGCCTTCCTTAATGGATTCATTGAGGAAGAAGTCTATGTGAGACAGCCTCCTGGTTTCGAGAACCCCAAATACCCAAACCATGTATTCAAGCTTTCCAAAGCTCTGTATGGACTTAAGCAAGCCCCTCGTGCTTGGTATGAGAGGCTTAAGTCCTACTTGTTGAGTCATGGTTTCGAAATGGGTAAAGTAGACAAGACCTTGTTCATCCGTAGGCTTGGCGATGACCTTCTGCTCGTTCCAATCTATGTCGATGACATCATCTTTGGCGGCTCTTCCCATGCTCTGGTTTCACAGTTCTCGGATGTCATGAGCACTGAGTTTGAGATGAGCATGATGGGCGAGTTGACCTTCTTCCTTGGCTTCCAAATCAAGCAGACTCGGGAGGGTACTTTTCTGCATCAGGGCAAGTACACTCGTGACCTCCTGAGACGCTTCGACATGAGTGATGGTAAGCCTGTGTCAACTCCGATGGCCTCTACGGCCTATCTTGACCCAGATGAGGATGGCGAGCCAGTTGATCAGAAAGAGTACAGAAGTATGATCGGCTCCCTTCTTTACCTCACTGCCTCGAAACCGGACATACACTTTTCAGTGTGTCTGTGTGCTAGGTTTCAGGCTTCTCCTCGCGTATCTCACTGCCAGGCGGTGAAGCGCATCTTTCGGTACCTTCGAGCTACCATTGACTATGGTATCTGGTACTCTTCCTCTTCCTGTGTTTCCTTGAGAGCCTTCTTGGATGCAGACTTTGCTGGCTGTAGGATAGATAGGAAGAGCACTTCTGGCACCTGCCAATTCATTGGCACTTCTCTTGTTTCTTGGTCTTCGAGGAAGCAGTCCGGTGTTGCACAGTCCACCGCAGAGGCCGAGTACATTGCCGCAGCCAGTTGCTGTAGCTAGGTACTTTGGATGGTTTCGACCCTGCGGGACTTTGGGTTAGCTCTAGACAGTGTTCCACTCTTTTGTGATAACACGTCTGCTATTAACATTGCTAAGAACCCCGTGCAACACTCTCGGACCAAGCATATTGATATTCGATATCACTTCCTTATAGACCATGTGGAGAAGGGTGACATTGTGCTCCAGTTTGTGGAGAGTGACCACCAGTTGGCTGATATCTTTACAAAGCCTTTGGATAGCTCAAGGTTTTCAGCTCTGCGGGGAGAGCTTGGGGTGGTTTGTCCTTATGAACTGTTGTGAGAGGGAGCTTTGTGCTTTATTGTTCTATTATATTGATTACGCTCTTGCTCCTATCTGTTGCATTGCATTCGGGGTGCTTTGGGTTTAGTCCTTCTAGCATAGATTGGAGTGGTTCTCTCGTCTAGCTGTTTAGACTTCTTACTCTTATCTTGTGATTCTAGGATGCTGCTTATTAGCTGGTTCTCTTCTCACTAGGTTGAGCTCACTCACTGCTTATATGTTCTAGCGAGGGTTGGGCCACTCTCGGGTAGACAGGGTACGTGTTTGCTCCTTAGTCTGTTAGATGACTAGTTAATAGTCCTGGAGTCATATGGGGTAAATGAGAGTTAGTCTAAGCCATAGTTTCCTCTATATCTTATCTATGCTCTAAGGACTGCCCTTTTTTGATTTTTCTTGCCAGGTTCAGGGGGAATTTATTTGGGAGCTTCTGAAGCTTAATATTGACTTAACTCAACTTGAGCTAAAAGTTGCATCACATATTGAGGGGGGGGGGCTAGATTTCTTGCATGTCATTCTGCATTGTAAATATCTACATTGAGCCTTGATTATTATCCTTTCATTACTTGTTTACATCGCTTTACATCCTGCCATGATTTGTGCTTCATTGCTAGATTGATCATGACTTCATATGTGTAGACTAGCTTTTGCCATGATAAGTTTATTAAAATTGCTCAACTTGAATTAAAACTTGTCATGCTTGCTCTTGAGATTAGTCTTTCTCTAGTTATCCTTTTATGATTCATGCTATATCAAATAGGCTGTGTTGAGCGTTGAATCTTTATTGAGCGTTAGATTGAGCTATGTTAGTTCTTGATGATGCATAAGTTAGTACAATCTTTTATGGATGCTAAAAGATCTCTTTTGTGCGAAAAAACTGATCTCACCAATCCTCTCCTATGAGACTGCTTGCCATTGCACTTGGCATGAACTTAGGGGGAGTTTTGGATGACCAAGATCAACTCCTTAAGCTTCTCGCTTGGAGTGGTCGCATAAGGCTTGATATCTAGCACATGATAAAACAAAAATTTGGTTGGCAACGACCATGAATTTTAAAAGAAAATATGTCACTTGTGCTTCATTAGCTTAATCTACAAAAAGAACCAAGTACTTAAACAAATGTTTCATTCTTGAGCTTGTAGCACTCTAATTAGGCTCAATACTACCTTCTTGGTTCCGCTTAGCTTATTGACATGGTTTGCATCATCCTTGGATGCCTCTAGCTAGACTTTGATCATGGATGACTTGACATGCTCACAAATTGCTCTAAATTTCATATTGTCATCTATTTGGTTTAGCTGGCTTATATATATCCTGTCATGATCTAGATAGCATTCTATTGAGTTATGGCTTGATGTAATACTTGTTGGTCATTTTGGATAACACTCATGGCTCTAAATGCTTAGAATAATCAAACTTCAGCCATTTCATCCAATGTCTTGTCATTTTCTTCCTTGCATCCTTGATGTGTTTATTGCCAAAAGGGGGAGAAGAGTGGTAGAAAAAGTCTTTTTGGGAGCTTTGAAAAACTTGTTCTTTCTTTTGCTCCTTGTGTCGACATGGTCATTAGCTTCATTTCCACTCTTTGGACCATGTTTGAATTCTTTCTTGCACTTCAAACTCAACTTTGCGCTTTTTCGGTGTTTGTCAATATACTCATCAAGGGGGAGATTGAGAGACCATGTGGACATGCCCCATGTTTGTGATGAGTGATTGACGGTTGCTTTTGAAAGTTTGAGTTTGATTTGAGTGTTTTCTGCCAAGTCGTAGCTCTTTTGCTGTGGTTGTGGGTCTTCAAGAGGGCGTACAACCGGTTTTGACCATTGTCGTAGCTCTCTGGCCGTGGTCGAAAAGCACTAGGAGCTGTTACGACTGGTTTTGCTGTGGTCGGAAGTCAGTCGGAGTGTTTATGACCACTTTGGCCGTGGTCAGAAGGCTGTACGACCACGTTGCGGCATTTATGACCACTCTGGCCGTGGTCGTAGGTCACCAGTGAAGTTTACGACTGGTTTGGCCGTAGTCGGAAGGCTATTCGACCACGTTGGCTGTGGTCGAAGCCTGTTACGACCACGTTGCTCGCGGTCTGAGGTCATAAGTCGAAGCTACGACTGCTGCGGTCAGAAGTCGGCGCTCGAGTGAACGACCACATTGAGGAGTCGGCGCCTTACGACCACATTAGCGCAAGAGGAAGTCAGAGGTCGAGGCTTCGATCGCTGCGGTCGATAGTCGACGGACCTCGACTGCGACCACGTGGAAAGTCGGCGAACTTCTACCATGTTGTGAGGCGGTCGTACGCGGTCGGATTTGGTCGGAAGCGCTCTAAGCGCGGTCGGTTGTGGTCGGCTGAGGTCGTAAGCGGTCGGAAGTGTCCAAAAATCGTGAACATGGTCGTAGACTGTAACATCCCCAAAATTTTGAAATTTGAAAATGTGAAGCTTTTGAATTATTTTGCAATATGTTTATTTGAATTTGGGGTTTATGATGTTTTTCTGAGAAATTTGGTGAAGGATCCAAAAGTTAAAAAGGATCAAAAAAAAATAAACATGTTTAAATAATAGAGAAGTAAAATTTAAAATAAGAATCTGAAAAGATGATCCAGAAAAGGAATGGAGAAAATTGACTTAAAATATAAAATGTCATCCTTTAGAAATAATGTCATAAATAGCAATTGTAGCAAACAAATAAAATACTAACATATATAGATATATATATATATATAGACATACTCCAATTTTGCATACACACATTTATATGTGCACACGCAAATAATGCAATGGATCAACAAAATGGAAATACAAGTAAAAAAAAAAAAGAATCGGAGTCAGGCCGGCCATCAACCCGGCCCAACTCTCCATCCCACCCCGCGCCAGCTCCTCTCTCTTCCTCTGCCGCACGGGACCGCCCCTTCCTCCCGTGCCTCTCCTTCCCCTGCCGCCGCGTAGCCAGAGCTTCCGCCTCCTCTCTCTGGCCACTGGGCTCAGCCCCGCGCGCCCGGCTCCTCTCTGCCCCGCGGGCCCTCGCCCCGTGCCCCGCCCGCGTCTCCCTCTGCCCGCTGGGCCCCGCTCCCGAGCACCCCCGCCTGCTCCTTCTTCTCTCCCCCGTGCGCTCGCGCTTTCTCTCTTTCCTCCCCGTGCTCAGCTCCTTCTGACGCCGCAGCGATTCCCCTCCGCGTGGCAGCCATGCGAGCCCGCCTCGCGCCTGCGCTCAACCGCTCCCGCGCCATACCCTGCTTTGCCCTGCCCCGTAGCGTCGACGTCTCTTCGAGCGCGCCCTCTCCCTGCCTTGGCGTCATCCCGTCGCCATCACGTCTCTCACCGTCGCCATCATCTGCGCAAGCATCGCCGCCCATACTCTCCACCGAGTGCGCCCCAGCCACCCTTCCTCGCCTATAAGGAGCACCGAGCTCACCCCTTCCTTGGCGCCCCCATTACTCCTCTTCCCGTCCCCGCTCGCCACCGCCAGTTCGGCCGCCACGCCTCCACGCCGCCCCGGCCGCTCCGGCGGAGTCCCCGCACCTAGACCGCATCATGGCACACCCCCAGAAGCCTCCTCCCCCCTCCCACGAGTAATCGGACTCCGGTGCCCCGAGCTCTTCGCACGAGCCATCTTCCCCAACGCCGGCCTAAATCGCCGCCGCTGCCGCTCCTCCCTCTCCGGTGCTTGGAATCCCAATTCCATGCGCCAGAGGCATCTCCTCGCCGGCCCGAAGCCTCCCCGATGGTCGGCCGGCACCCTCCCTTGCCGGAGTGATCCCTCCACGAAGACCTCCCCACGCCGCCGCCCGTGTACGCCGCCGGCATGCCTCGCCACTCCCTCGGCCCGGCCAACCACATGATAAGGTTTGCCCCACCTCCCTCCAGCTCGTGCCTCCCCTACCTCGCCTCCTCCTCCACGCCGGCGCCCCGTCCCTACCTCGCCGCCGGCCGCCTAAGTCGCTGCCCCATCCAGCCGGCGCCATTTTGGCCCATGCCGCCACCCACATCGGCTTCCTTCCCCATCCCTCAGCTCGTTTTGACGGTCGCCGGCGTCTCCCCGGCCGCTTCCCGCCGGCGGCGCCGTCATCCCCTCCATGCGCCTGCCTCCCCTGTTTCGGCCGAAGGGAGGCCCGGTTGTGGAGCTCAGTTCCGCGTCGCCTCTTGTAGATAGTTTCCTCCTTGCTAATCGCGAGTGAGCACTGGCTCAGTTGGCTAGCCCAGTGCGCTTAAGACATTGCCTCTTCTTCAGGTCCTGTGATCAAATCCGGCCGACAGCACCTTTTTCCTATATGTTTTTGCTCCGCTTTTGTAACTCGTTCTAATTTATAAAAATCATGAAAAATTAGGGAATAATTCAGAGCAGATAATAAATTTGATTAGGATATGAAATAAGGTAATTTGAGCTATAATAATATATTCAATGTTATGTATGTTGTTTAGAACATTTAACTCAAATCTAAGTTCTAATTAAAAGTATTAATAAAAGATGACTCTGGGTTAGCGATTCAAAACTTTCATAAAGTTTAGCTATAATAGCAAAGTTTAAATTAAAATGATTATCCTAAACTAAAATTAGCTATGGGCCCTAATATTTAATATGCTGCCCCCAAATAAACCTCGATGGTAGAAAAATAAGAATCGGCATCTGGATTAACATTCCACATAAAATGACTATGGTTAGATACTCAAAACCTAATAAAGATTACACTTCATTATAATGTATGCACTAGCATTTAACATACCGTCGCTAAACAAATCTCCATAGTATATTTAATTAAGTAGCTATAATAATACATAACCCTGTACGACAAGCTTTGCTAGATAAATAAAAATTAAAAATAAAGTTAAGCTTAATAATAACAAAGGTGCAAATAAAATGGTAATGGTACCACTAATTAAAACTTGACACTAGCTTTAGTACATAATAAAATCAAGCACAATTGTAGATAGAGCCAGCTGGGACCCGCACCAATGGATCCTAATTCGAATTAAACCTAAGCTAGCGATAAATGAAGATACATAAAATATGATAATGGGATTATTAAAGAGTTATAGAATAAGTACAGATCTCATCCATCAATCCAGGTAGCCTTTACCATAACATAAGTTGCAAGGAATACATATCCAGCCGGACTAGTACTTCGATAAACAGGTCTACCCTAACTCATGGAACTTCCTTGATAAATACGAAAATAATAAAAGAGATTATTAATAAAAAGATCGAACCTCGTCTTTCCCCAATCGGCTATGTTTGGCCACTTCTTTTCCAAAGTAAATAATCCCTGTAGATACTTCCTCACTTATGATCCCTTGTTATCCTAAAATTTTCCCTCACGGTAAAGCTATTCAGATAACTCGTTCTCTCACTCAAACCCAGCTACTGCTATGTTTGCAACACACTAAACCGAATCACCCAATAACTCATAATAAAACTAAATTGAGTGTATTCAGATTTATTTGGATCTTTTGAGTTATTTGCTTTTATTTGGATTCAGTCGTTGTCGCGTAATTAGAAATTGGAATCCTGAAGAATCAAGGGATCAAGCGAGACGAAGATCGATGAAGACCAGGAATTAAAGATCATCGCATGCGACAACATTGTGTGAACTCAAGACCGCGGTAAACCGCGCAAGGCGAGTCAATACTTTGATCATGTTGAACCTACAGTTTCTGCAAATTATTTTGTTTTAAATTATCAAATTGCATGCTGCTATTTATATGCAAATACATGTTTAACTTGATATTCTAGCTATATACCCAATGTTTACCTTGAATAATATTATACCTCCTTTGGAATAGTTGAATGTGTGAACCTTGTCACCCTAGCAAAATTATAATGGTAACTTTCGAAAATAAGTCCGTAATTATATGCCATGCTTAGTAATGTTTAGGTACTCATGGGCGCGAGAGCGCCCAAGCATCACTTTTAATCCTGAGAAAAATTTGTTGGGCGGTCATGGTGGGAATGACTGGTATCCTTTGATAGGGTTATTTTATGCTCTCAAAAATCCCAACTTGCTTAAATATCTGAGCGGATGGCTTGGGGGCTGGTATGTGGTGCGGTGGGAGCACAAATTAGGGAGTGTGGTAGAACCGCTCAGATAATACTAAGGACCGAATCTTGTCATGTCAACCCGTGTAAAACAGTACAACCACAAGTCTATAATGGGTACGACCTAGCTGAATAACTTGCAAGGGTTTAGTTCAGACATCACCGAGGGAAGTGGGTGCCAGGGTGTACTGGTTTACTCACAGTGAGGCACAGGGTGTACTGTACTCGCACGGCGCAAGAGGGGGCTTCTGACTGTGGTGGTGTAACCCTTCAGCGGTGAAACCTCAGCGTGGGTGGTGTCTAGCTAGATCGGAGTAAGGTAAAGGTTTTGTGATAAATTATCTGGGTCTCATGCCTAAGGAAGCATGTTGGCAAAAAGGATAGTTCATCTCTTGTGGTGAAAGTGTACAAACTCTGCAGAGTCTAAAACTATTCGAATAGCCGTGCCCACGGTCATGGGCGGACATGGGAACTTAACTGGATATAGTTCTATTTAAAAATGTTTGGAAAATGGGAATGGAAAAGTGGAGGGCAGCGGAAAGCCCTGATTTGAATTGTCCTGGGTGTCGTCCCAGTGGTAAGTTAAGCGGCTATAACGCTGAATGATGTTATACGGTGTGATGCCGTATGTATGGAAAAATTATGGTGATATTAGGCATATGGTGTGATGCAATATGTATGGAAATTCATGTTAATATTCCTTGAACATTATGTTTTGTTCCAAAGCTGCTAGGTCTCAGGAAATTTTATGTATTGTATTTCGAATAGTGGCATTACTAATCTTACAACCTAAAATATGGGTGGAATAAACAGGGTTGTGGGTAAAGGAGATGGATGTTTGTAGTATGCATTTAAAGGTATTGGTGGATTCAGGTCGATCAGGAATGGGAAATGATAGTGTGCATTCTGGGAGAAATAAATTAGTGGGGTCCAGTTGAATGGATCGGATAGATAAATGATCTAATTGAATTTTCGGGAATTTAGAGGAATAATACGAGTCTTGGATTATAATTCTTGATTAGTGATATTCTTGGTGCATATATATAATAGTGAATCGTATACTTGGTCAATGATATTCTTGGTGGAAGTATACTCAATGATTTTGGAGAATTAGGGAGTGCAAAGGTAAATTGCTGGATTACTACACTAATGATTAATATAAATTCTTGGAAGATATTAGTGATAATGGGAGTCAATAGGAGATGATCAATTACTAGAGGGATGAATTGAATTTCTGAGAAGATTGGGGGATTCATATCAATTAGTAGATTATAATCTTGGTAAATTCAATTTTCGATGGAGGTATATTTGTGGATTAGCTAGTGATAGATAATGGAAAATGAGATTGATTATTGGATTATGGTTTTGAATCAATGATGAAGAGGATTGAATGTGAATGATATCGGTGGATTTGAAAGTAATTATGTTAGAGAATTATTAGAATTCAGAGGGGAGGAGCTGATGAATAGTAATGGCAGGATTGGATTATTAATAATCCAAAATACAAAGTATGATCGGTGGATTAAATAAATGATGACACTTGCTGTTTGGAGTTTTAGACAGCAGTCAATAAGGAAATTGCATTCTCGGTGGATTAAGTCAATTTTGGCAATAGTAGTGTGGGGTCAGGTAGCAATAATAACACTTTGATTAAATAAGAGTAATAATGCTACTGAAAGCGATTTTTGGCAAATAAAATAACCCGAGCCTCTCCTTTGTTAAGCCATGCATACTATTTATTGCATTCTGTGTATTGGCTCGCGGAGCACGGGGTCGGAGTGCTCACGCTCGCTTTTGCGACAAAATTCAGATTCAGGAATCAAATTACCTCGCCTCAGCAAGAAGATTGGACAAGCTGGCCGAGAAGATGAAGATGTCAAGGGCTAGGTCGCGAACCTCCAGTTGGCTGCCTGTGGGCATGTCCTGAAGGTCCCACCTGTGTGCTTCGTTCTTCCGCTGCTGCAATTTATTGATTTCGGCCTAATCGGCCCATGAGTAAGTCTACTATTATATTTACGCTTCCGCATGATATGTATTTTGATATTCATTTCTGTAACTGTGAGCACTATCTACTGATCCAGGGAATAGTGCAATGAAATCACAGAGGATTCCGGATGTTAATATCTGGGCTCCTACAGCGATGGTATCAGAGCATATCGACTGCAGGTCGTGACCTAGATAGCCTGGTCGTTAGTTTCATGACTAGAGTTATTTCTTAAAAATCATATATCAAAAGATATAAGTAGTAATACTCATTCTCATCTCTCTTAGGCGATTCCCTCTTATCTATATGCTGCCCTAGCCATTTATACTTCTAAAGCTCTTATCCCGAATTCAAACTGATAAAATAAGAAAGAATGTTGATATCAATCAAAATACCCCAAATATTTTCCCCTTCTTTCTATTGATTTTGAAAGGAAAGTTTTGTTCCTCTTCTCATACCCCTACTCCAGATATAAGGTTAGGAACGTTGAAGATATTCAGGAAGATAAGGTGGTTCGTTTTAAACGAACTATGCAGATAAACCCTATGCCTCTTATGTGTGCTTTCCCGAATAGACGTTGTATTGTCACAAGATTTTCATTGGTCCCTGTGCACTGTCTTCTTGCCCTCGGGTGTCATATTTCGCAGTCACAGGAAAAACTTGCTCTTAAAAAAAATTGTGTGGCTTAGTATCACTCCAGCTCCCTGGATGTGCTCTTTTAAAGTTAGAATGGGTTGGAATTATCTTATCCCCACGATTCTATCCTTACCTCATGCTATTCTCTCTTACCTCTTGCTTAAAACCCCATCGGATCCAAAGGAACGAAGCAACAAGGAACCTGAAACCAGGGCAATCCAAAAGAAGCGAAGACTCTGCAACCTTCCAAAATTTAAGGAAAACAACATCACTGTGAAGAAGACCACCCGCCAATCTCGTGACGACCAAGACAGCTAGAGTACAACAGATGAATAATGACAGTCGTCATTTATTTAAGGGGGGTAGCGCTATGAGACAAAAACGTCAAAGAATAAGGTATATCTCTTCCCTTCTGACTTCTTCAAGTGCTAACCCTTGTTGTGCAGATTTTCACCTCTATGTGAATCTAAAGAACTATACGTCGAACAACGCTCCGAAACCCATTGCTAGCCAATATAACCCCACCTACTTCTATCTACTCTACTGGAATCTCGGGGTCGAGATTCATTTTAAGGGGGGTAGGTTTGTAACATCCCCAAAATTTTGAAATTTGAAAATGTGAAGCTTTTGAATTATTTTGCAATATGTTTATTTGAATTTGGGGTTTATGATGTTTTTCTGAGAAATTTGGTGAAGGATCCAAAAGTTAAAAAGGATAAAAAAAATAAACATGTTTAAATAATAGAGAAGTAAAATTTAAAATAAGAATCTGAAAAGATGATCCAGAAAAGGAATGGAGAAAATTGACTTAAAATATAAAATGTCATCCTTTAGAAATAATGTCATAAATAGCAATTGTAGCAAACAAATAAAATACTAACATATATAGATATATATATATATATAGACATACTCCAATTTTGCATACACACATTTATATGTGCACACGCAAATAATGCAATGGATCAACAAAATGGAAATACAAGTAAAAAAAAAAAAAGAATCGGAGTCAGGCCGGCCATCAACCCGGCCCAACTCTCCATCCCACCCCGCGCCAGCTCCTCTCTCTTCCTCTGCCGCACGGGACCGCCCCTTCCTCCCGTGCCTCTCCTTCCCCTGCCGCCGCGTAGCCAGAGCTTCCGCCTCCTCTCTCTGGCCACTGGGCTCAGCCCCGCGCGCCCGGCTCCTCTCTGCCCCGCGGGCCCTCGCCCCGTGCCCCGCCCGCGTCTCCCTCTGCCCGCTGGGCCCCGCTCCCGAGCACCCCCGCCTGCTCCTTCTTCTCTCCCCCGTGCGCTCGCGCTTTCTCTCTTTCCTCCCCGTGCTCAGCTCCTTCTGACGCCGCAGCGATTCCCCTCCGCGTGGCAGCCATGCGAGCCCGCCTCGTGCCTGCGCTCAACCGCTCCCGCGCCATACCCTGCTTTGCCCTGCCCCGTAGCGTCGACGTCTCTTCGAGCGCGCCCTCTCCCTGCCTTGGCGTCATCCCGTCGCCATCACGTCTCTCACCGTCGCCATCATCTGCGCAAGCATCGCCGCCCATACTCTCCACCGAGTGCGCCCCAGCCACCCTTCCTCGCCTATAAGGAGCACCGAGCTCACCCCTTCCTTGGCGCCCCCATTACTCCTCTTCCCGTCCCCGCTCGCCACCGCCAGTTCGGCCGCCGCGCCTCCACGCCGCCCCGGCCGCTCCGGCGGAGTCCCCGCACCTAGACCGCATCATGGCACACCCCCAGAAGCCTCCTCCCCCCTCCCACGAGTAATCGGACTCCGGTGCCCCGAGCTCTTCGCACGAGCCATCTTCCCCAACGCCGGCCTAAATCGCCGCCGCTGCCGCTCCTCCCTCTCCGGTGCTTGGAATCCCAATTCCATGCGCCAGAGGCATCTCCTCGCCGGCCCGAAGCCTCCCCGATGGTCGGCCGGCACCCTCCCTTGCCGGAGTGATCCCTCCACGAAGACCTCCCCACGCCGCCGCCCGTGTACGCCGCCGGCATGCCTCGCCACTCCCTCGGCCCGGCCAACCACATGATAAGGTTTGCCCCACCTCCCTCCAGCTCGTGCCTCCCCTACCTCGCCTCCTCCTCCACGCCGGCGCCGGCGCCCCGTCCCTACCTCGCCGCCGGCCGCCTAAGTCGCTGCCCCATCCAGCCGGCGCCATTTTGGCCCATGCCGCCACCCACATCGGCTTCCTTCCCCATCCCTCAGCTCGTTTTGACGGTCGCCGGCGTCTCCCCGGCCGCTTCCCGCCGGCGGCGCCGTCATCCCCTCCATGCGCCTGCCTCCCCTGTTTCGGCCGAAGGGAGGCCCGGTTGTGGAGCTCAGTTCCGCGTCGCCTCTTGTAGATAGTTTCCTCCTTGCTAATCGCGAGTGAGCACTGGCTCAGTTGGCTAGCCCAGTGCGCTTAAGACATTGCCTCTTCTTCAGGTCCTGTGATCAAATCCGGCCGACAGCACCTTTTTCCTATATGTTTTTGCTCCGCTTTTGTAACTCGTTCTAATTTATAAAAATCATGAAAAATTAGGGAATAATTCAGAGCAGATAATAAATTTGATTAGGATATGAAATAAGGTAATTTGAGCTATAATAATATATTCGATGTTATGTATGTTGTTTAGAACATTTAACTCAAATCTAAGTTCTAATTAAAAGTATTAATAAAAGATGACTCTGGGTTAGCGATTCAAAACTTTCATAAAGTTTAGCTATAATAGCAAAGTTTAAATTAAAATGATTATCCTAAACTAAAATTAGCTATGGGCCCTAATATTTAATATGCTGCCCCCAAATAAACCTCGATGGTAGAAAAATAAGAATCGGCATCTGGATTAACATTCCACATAAAATGACTATGGTTAGATACTCAAAACCTAATAAAGATTACACTTCATTATAATGTATGCACTAGCATTTAACATACCGTCGCTAAACAAATCTCCATAGTATATTTAATTAAGTAGCTATAATAATACATAACCCTGTACGACAAGCTTTGCTAGATAAATAAAAATTAAAAATAAAGTTAAGCTTAATAATAACAAAGGTGCAAATAAAATGGTAATGGTACCACTAATTAAAACTTGACACTAGCTTTAGTACATAATAAAATCAAGCACAATTGTAGATAGAGCCAGCTGGGACCCGCACCAATGGATCCTAATTCGAATTAAACCTAAGCTAGCGATAAATGAAGATACATAAAATATGATAATGGGATTATTAAAGAGTTATAGAATAAGTACAGATCTCATCCATCAATCCAGGTAGCCTTTACCATAACATAAGTTGCAAGGAATACATATCCAGCCGGACTAGTACTTCGATAAACAGGTCTACCCTAACTCATGGAACTTCCTTGATAAATACGAAAATAATAAAAGAGATTATTAATAAAAAGATCGAACCTCGTCTTTCCCCAATCGGCTATGTTTGGCCACTTCTTTTCCAAAGTAAATAATCCCTGTAGATACTTCCTCACTTATGATCCCTTGTTATCCTAAAATTTTCCCTCACGGTAAAGCTATTCAGATAACTCGTTCTCTCACTCAAACCCAGCTACTGCTATGTTTGCAACACACTAAACCGAATCACCCAATAACTCATAATAAAACTAAATTGAGTGTATTCAGATTTATTTGGATCTTTTGAGTTATTTGCTTTTATTTGGATTCAGTCGTTGTCGCGTAATTAGAAATTGGAATCCTGAAGAATCAAGGGATCAAGCGAGACGAAGATCGATGAAGACCAGGAATTAAAGATCATCGCATGCGACAACATTGTGTGAACTCAAGACCGCGGTAAACCGCGCAAGGCGAGTCAATACTTTGATCATGTTGAACCTACAGTTTCTGCAAATTATTTTGTTTTAAATTATCAAATTGCATGCTGCTATTTATATGCAAATACATGTTTAACTTGATATTCTAGCTATATACCCAATGTTTACCTTGAATAATATTATACCTCCTTTGGAATAGTTGAATGTGTGAACCTTGTCACCCTAGCAAAATTATAATGGTAACTTTCGAAAATAAGTCCGTAATTATATGCCATGCTTAGTAATGTTTAGGTACTCATGGGCGCGAGAGCGCCCAAGCATCACTTTTAATCCTGAGAAAAATTTGTTGGGCGGTCATGGTGGGAATGACTGGTATCCTTTGATAGGGTTATTTTATGCTCTCAAAAATCCCAACTTGCTTAAATATCTGAGCGGATGGCTTGGGGGCTGGTATGTGGTGCGGTGGGAGCACAAATTAGGGAGTGTGGTAGAACCGCTCAGATAATACTAAGGACCGAATCTTGTCATGTCAACCCGTGTAAAACAGTACAACCACAAGTCTATAATGGGTACGACCTAGCTGAATAACTTGCAAGGGTTTAGTTCAGACATCACCGAGGGAAGTGGGTGCCAGGGTGTACTGGTTTACTCACAGTGAGGCACAGGGTGTACTGTACTCGCACGGCGCAAGAGGGGGCTTCTGACTGTGGTGGTGTAACCCTTCAGCGGTGAAACCTCAGCGTGGGTGGTGTCTAGCTAGATCGGAGTAAGGTAAAGGTTTTGTGATAAATTATCTGGGTCTCATGCCTAAGGAAGCATGTTGGCAAAAAGGATAGTTCATCTCTTGTGGTGAAAGTGTACAAACTCTGCAGAGTCTAAAACTATTCGAATAGCCGTGCCCACGGTCATGGGCGGACATGGGAACTTAACTGGATATAGTTCTATTTAAAAATGTTTGGAAAATGGGAATGGAAAAGTGGAGGGCAGCGGAAAGCCCTGATTTGAATTGTCCTGGGTGTCGTCCCAGTGGTAAGTTAAGCGGCTATAACGCTGAATGATGTTATACGGTGTGATGCCGTATGTATGGAAAAATTATGGTGATATTAGGCATATGGTGTGATGCAATATGTATGGAAATTCATGTTAATATTCCTTGAACATTATGTTTTGTTCCAAAGCTGCTAGGTCTCAGGAAATTTTATGTATTGTATTTCGAATAGTGGCATTACTAATCTTACAACCTAAAATATGGGTGGAATAAACAGGGTTGTGGGTAAAGGAGATGGATGTTTGTAGTATGCATTTAAAGGTATTGGTGGATTCAGGTCGATCAGGAATGGGAAATGATAGTGTGCATTCTGGGAGAAATAAATTAGTGGGGTCCAGTTGAATGGATCGGATAGATAAATGATCTAATTGAATTTTCGGGAATTTAGAGGAATAATACGAGTCTTGGATTATAATTCTTGATTAGTGATATTCTTGGTGCATATATATAATAGTGAATCGTATACTTGGTCAATGATATTCTTGGTGGAAGTATACTCAATGATTTTGGAGAATTAGGGAGTGCAAAGGTAAATTGCTGGATTACTACACTAATGATTAATATAAATTCTTGGAAGATATTAGTGATAATGGGAGTCAATAGGAGATGATCAATTACTAGAGGGATGAATTGAATTTCTGAGAAGATTGGGGGATTCATATCAATTAGTAGATTATAATCTTGGTAAATTCAATTTTCGATGGAGGTATATTTGTGGATTAGCTAGTGATAGATAATGGAAAATGAGATTGATTATTGGATTATGGTTTTGAATCAATGATGAAGAGGATTGAATGTGAATGATATCGGTGGATTTGAAAGTAATTATGTTAGAGAATTATTAGAATTCAGAGGGGAGGAGCTGATGAATAGTAATGGCAGGATTGGATTATTAATAATCCAAAATACAAAGTATGATCGGTGGATTAAATAAATGATGACACTTGCTGTTTGGAGTTTTAGACAGCAGTCAATAAGGAAATTGCATTCTCGGTGGATTAAGTCAATTTTGGCAATAGTAGTGTGGGGTCAGGTAGCAATAATAACACTTTGATTAAATAAGAGTAATAATGCTACTGAAAGCGATTTTTGGCAAATAAAATAACCCGAGCCTCTCCTTTGTTAAGCCATGCATACTATTTATTGCATTCTGTGTATTGGCTCGCGGAGCACGGGGTCGGAGTGCTCACGCTCGCTTTTGCGACAAAATTCAGATTCAGGAATCAAATTACCTCGCCTCAGCAAGAAGATTGGACAAGCTGGCCGAGAAGATGAAGATGTCAAGGGCTAGGTCGCGAACCTCCAGTTGGCTGCCTGTGGGCATGTCCTGAAGGTCCCACCTGTGTGCTTCGTTCTTCCGCTGCTGCAATTTATTGATTTCGGCCTAATCGGCCCATGAGTAAGTCTACTATTATATTTACGCTTCCGCATGATATGTATTTTGATATTCATTTCTGTAACTGTGAGCACTATCTACTGATCCAGGGAATAGTGCAATGAAATCACAGAGGATTCCGGATGTTAATATCTGGGCTCCTACATAGACACATTGAAACCGGTTGTTTGACCTGTAGGATCGATCGTTTGAACTGGGAATTGGTCGTATGGATTTGTGTTGAAATCATAGACCTCGTGCATAGGATGGTTCATCATTTCGACCGGTCGGAATGTAGTTTCGACTTTGTGGTTTTGATTTGAGCTCTGTTTCTCTGGTACAGATGTTTGAACACATTGTGTTGTGCGGTGCTATGAATGTTTGCTTGTCTGTGATGGTTTGCAGGACTTTGAGACTAGTCGTGGTGAGGCATGGATGGTCGAGACTAGGCACGGGGGTGCTGAGGTCGTGAGCGGCTGGGAGATGCCAAAGACGACGAGGTCTGTGAGGTGGTTGCAAGCGTGATCGGCAAGGCATGAGGAAGCTTCCGGGAAGGCAGTGGAGTGGCATTTTGGAAAAATGCGGAAAGCTGCAAAGGGAAGCTGTGTCTCTGCCAATGCACAGGAGTTGTTGGCGCTAACGTGCAAAGCAGTGGAATCGTTGGGTTTAACGGGTAAAGCACTGGAAGTTTGTTTTCACTAGTGGGTAAAGCGAGTGATAAAACCCGGTGTTAGGTGGGGGTTTACGGGTTCCCCCGGTAGCAGAAGGCTATAAATAGAGAGGGTAGAGCTCGGGTGCTGGGTGAGATTCTGATCCCCGAGTTGCTTTGTTCTTTCTTGTTTATCTGTGAGTGTGTGGGTTCTCGGGATGGAGCAAGTGTGCTCATGTATCTCCCAGTTGGAGTGGCTGTAGAAACCTCCATTATCAATCATTCATATCTCTTCCTCTATGTTAAGTTTTTGTTCTGCTAATTGTTTGATTGTTTGTTTGTTTGTGCTTTCTCTGCTTTATCCTTAATTTCCCATGTATGTCTGAGATGATGGTTCTCTCTTGTGCTCTGGCTTTCTTGATCTGATTAAGTCCTTTGCTCGAGTTACCTTGCTTTCTTCTGCTCTGAACTGGGATCCATACTCAAGACCATTTGGTATTAATTTCCAATACAAGTACTGTTTTTACTTTCTGTACTAAATTCAGTAATTTCAATCTAGTTACTGTATTTCTTTAATTGCTGTCTTATGCAAAATAACCCTATGAGCCGTCCATTGATGCCATTATCATTAAGTTGCATTCTCCGTGTGATTTGCGGAGTACAAGTTTGAACTCACCTTGCTATCTCATATCAGAGGAGGATGACTTCGACTACGGTGAGGATTAGGACGCGTCTTACAGTCGACTGCCTGTGGGCAGGGTTGGGATTCACTTTTTATTAGTTTGCTTCCGCAGTTATTTGCTTTATTAGTGTTGCCAATGAGCTTTGATGTAAGATTTGGCCATAAGGTCGTACTCTTTTAATTAATATATATTTGCTTGGTCAATTATGTTCGATATGTATCTTTGTTTCGCTGTGTGCACTAGCTGTTTCTGGACTAGTGCGATTTACACAGAGGGTTTCGGAGTCGTTGCTTTGGTGTCCGACACCATATACACTGCCACAGATGGCCACACACATAAACTGTTATGTATGAGGACGGAAGCCTCTACATCATACCTGCCAATCGACCAGAATGTTTGAAGCAAGATCGTCATCTTCATCCCATCGGGGCACATCGCCTAGCCAGTTATTGAGATCGACCTTCACACCTAGCATACACTTCAGGGCAACCTTCGTCACAGCCTCGCTGATATACTCCCAGATCAGGTGGAAGAAGGCACAGATGGATCGGAGGACTGCATACAGCACCTCGGCCATTATCGTGTTCCCCATAGGCAAGTTAAGTGGGGGTTAGCCAAGTCGCCCACGTGTAAGCAGCCCAAGAGGTGGAGTAGACCAAGAAGCATCTAGTTGGTTGCAAGCGAATAGTGGTTTTTGTATGCATGCACAGTGCTCAGAGTGAGCAACGAAGCCTCCTTGATCCTTCGAAGGCTGCAGAGCAGGTCCCTAAGTCCATGCGATTGAGGAGGGGCTACGACCATGAGGTTGGCCAGGGTACTCTCCAATGACTCTAGAGACTCCCACATCGCTAACAAGGCATTGCCCAGTAGGCAGTCCCTCACCGCTAACTCCGATGCCACCCAGCCCTTCTCCTCTTCTAGTGCGGAGATTTACCACAACAGCTCCTCGCGCTCCTCAACGATCACCCATTGGCCCTTTTCCACCAAGGCATGTGCCTCGGCGATGGACTTCATGCCCTGTGTCTCCAAGAACGGAATGCACTCATCCTACACTTCTGTAGTAGCATCCACATCCTTGGTGGAGCGGTGAGCAGACACAGCCTCTACCGCCGCGGTGGCTAATCGCTCCTGTAGACCGCTCCGCTCCTGGTGCCTCGTAGATTGGATGGCACGAGCAAGGGCAAGCACCTGCATGCTGATCTAGTCTTAGAAACAAAACTGCAAAATTTGCTAGTGTACTCACTTACATGTACCTCATCACTGTGGCCTCGAGGGTGCTCTCCAGGAGCTCCGAGCTGCACAAAGAAAGTGCGCGGTGGTCTAGGACCATGTCCGCGTAGTCTACGGCCCCTTGGAAAGACCTTAGTGCCTCAGGACAAGGCACAAAGTTCACCACAACGATCCACCATGATTCCAAGCCGGTAGCCTTGAGTATGGTCAAACCTAAAGACATGTCCACGGTGCAGCTCTAATCGGGCCGCGACCAGTTCTGTTGCTAGCTCCCTGCGTGCACCCTAGGGACCAGTGGCCCACTGACACTGAGGACAGTGTTAGGGAGCAAAGTAGGGAAAGACTCGCAAAGTTGTGAGAGGAGAATGAGTCATTCATACCTGCGGCTCGACCGGGAGACGCCGGTCGGGAGGTGGCGGCACCAGCGGGCTCCATAATTGGACTAGTAGAAGCAACGCCACCGTCGGCACCACACCATATTTCGCAACCATCGCCAACACCGCACCCTACTTTAGCACCACCAATTTCCACGTTAGAGTCCGAATCCCCCACCAGTGTCGTCAGCACCACCTGGAACCCGAAACCCATGGGTACGAGAGAAGACGATCAACCATTCTTTGCTGCTCCAGTCTCAGGGGATGCCTCACAAATGGGTGATGACAGAACTACATCCTCTCAGCCATGCTTCATCAAACAAGTATCTGGAGATGCCTGGCAGACTTCGCACCCCGCAGCAGGCTCACGGCTGCCCACGTCGCCAACATCGTCACCCAGGTCCTCTGTAGGGCGCAAGGCGCGCGGTGATGATGCAACCAACACCGCCTGCACCACGCTCTGGCTCAGGCTCAATGTCTGAGTTTGCATAGTCGCCGACTCCAAATCAATACTCGCGGCGGTCTCCTCGGCCTCACCTGATTCGTTTGGAGGAGGCACTGAGCACAGTGGTTGTGTCACGAGGGGAGAACAGCCTCTTCGACGTGAAGGGGATGCCTCCCCACCATCGATCTCGTGGCCGTGGGGACTAGTGCTAGGCATGGCACGCTCTAACATGGAGAGGTTGAGGGCTTCGCACACCCGATTCACCCAGCAGAGGTTCACCATCACCTACTCCTGAAGGTGCACTCAGCGTCCTTGAGGGTGAGTCCTACCATGAATTCGAAACAAAATCACCAACGACCTCATACATAACAAAGGTAAGCGGGGGTTACAACCAACTACTTACTTGGGTCGGTCGGCCTCGGCAATGAAACAGCGGTAGGGCAGAGGCCATCATCGCACGCGGGGCTAGATTGAACATGCAACATACGCATTAGCGGAGACACGCTAAACATGCAGTACTCCTCCGCAAGATCTTGTATGTTGAATCGAAGGGTGACCCCCACAAGCCACCACGCGCGATGCTCATCATCATGGTCGAGGGTCACTAATGGAGACATGTTGGTGTCCACTGGGCACCCTGACCACCCCAAACTACTGCCACTCTCCACTCGGTGGTAGAACCACGGACGTGTCCAGCTCGACGACTTCATCCACATCGCATTCACCAACAATAGCTTCATACACGTGGATCGAAGCACAAAATTGACGCTTCCCAAGTTAGAGTAGTCACCCTTCACGAGCTTCTTCGGTTGGCACCGAGCGTCGTGCAGGAAGGTGAACAACACCGGGCTCAGCTACACTGTGTCCGCCCAGGAAGCCCAGTAGTACACCACCAATCGGACGATGGCATTGGAGGTCTGCTATGCCAGCTCCAACCCATACACCCGAAGGACCTCGTCGATGAACATCGCCGCTGAAAATCAAACACTGGTGTCGAAGTAGGCGGCGAACACGACCATCTCTGAATCCATCGGGTAGGGCTTTGTCTCAGCGGCAGAGGGCAGATGGCTGCATCACGGTCCAAGATCTTCCTGTCGTGCACCAGAGACCGAATCAGCTCTTCAGTCGCCAGACTCTGCCCCAGCACATTCGTGCACACACCATTCACCTTCTTTGTCGTATTCCATCACTTGTTGGCCGTCGACGAATCGCACTCGACTGCTCGTACTCCACCTCAGTTGCCGATGAGCTTCAGCGGTTAGATGCGTTGCCGCGACTCAACGAAGCACCGGTGGTGGTGCGATGAGGACGCTGATCACTACCATGAGCCATTCACTAAGAAAGAAGGGTGACGGCGGTTGGTGCGCTTGTAGGCGGAGCGCTGATGGCAAGGTCGATGGAGCGGCGGCACCAGGGGCAGCTACTACAGAACAAATCGTTGATGAGGACACTAATTAGCACACACAAGAAGAGCAAGAATAGCAGTTGGGGTGACGTTTCACTAGGGGTGCCAGATTTTAAAGGCAAAACACCTTTTTCGGGTCTCCCTTCGGAAATCGTGCCACAAGACAACACAGCACACAACGCGCCAACCACAATTGGACCCATGTCCCCCGATACAACAATCGCACAAGACCATGGTCAATAAGACCAAAGGCATGGGCCAATTCCTTACCAGGCCGAAAGGACGGAGGGGGCCAAAAGGCCTAGGCTGCATGATTTTGGCCCGCTCAAGAAGAAGCCTTTACCATGAGAGGCTCCTGTTATGGGGATGACCCTCATTAGCATCCATTCGGCCTGCTTGGCCAAGAGACCCAATAAGGCATGTAAATAACATGTCAACCCTTAAAATAGTACCCTGTGGTAGGGATGTTGTTGTAATAAAGCCTTATGACTATGTATATATACTTTCTTGGATTAACAAGGAGATATTATTCATTTCTCATACTCATTCTACTAATTTCCTTCCTACTGTTTGGCCAGTAACCACAACAGAAGGTATTTGTTCCTCAACTATGTACCTCAAGTTCAATAGATAGCAAATCTAAACTTAATGCTAGGTCGGCGTCTATTGTGGATTTTTTGAGATTTAATCTCGTGACCTCCCGGTTGAAAAGCCTTAAGGATGTGATAATCAACTGCGCCATTTTTTTTAAAACCGATTCAGCTGAAAAAAAAACGCCGAGATAATTAACCATGCATGTTAGCATATGGAAGAAGAGGCTGCTACTTACATATGGCTGATTTCTTTTGGATTATGTCTTATAGCTTTTAAATTATGGTTATTCGTGAAAGAGAGTACGAAGAGAGACAGTCGTATGCGATTTTGGCCGTTATAACTGAAATCGGTATAATGTCTATTTCAATCAATTTGTAGACCCCACTTTAAAAAGCGTTCTGTTTAAAAACTAGATATTATAGTAAAAATCAAAAGCTATGGCTGAAAAATAGTGGCTTATGGCTGAAATTGCACTGTAACTGGCTGAAATTACACTGTAGCTGAAGGTGACTTATTTGGCGTAATTAAATTTTAAAAAATAAAAATAAAAAATATGTTAGCTCATCACGGATAACACAAATGAATACGGGAAAAAACCGACAAAAAAGCTCAAAAAACCAAAAAATCAGGAAAAAAAAGACAAAATTTATAAATAGTAAAAAATAAAACAGAAGTCAGAAGCGGGACGTAAATATTAAACCAAAAAGAACCAGAAACTGTGGAAGAAGCAAGCATATATGCATGCAGCTTTTAAGCTACGTCGAGGAGCTTAGGTAGCTAGCAAGAGCAAGGCATCAACCTTGCACGTCTATATACCTTGACCCACTAATGAAGCTACGCGCCGCGCCACCATCGCCTATATATGTATAGCGCCAGTACAATCCGATTACTAGCTTAACCTCGATCTCCTTGATTCCCTGTACCGAGACAGCGAGAAGCAGCCGGCCGCCATGGCTGAGCCCGGCACGGACCCGGCCGGCTGCCAGGCGGCAACCCCTCCACCTCCACCTCCACTGCAAACCGAAACTGCCGACACGGCCGGTGACCACGCGACCACACCCCCTCCACCACCGCAGACCGAAACGGCCGGCCCTGGCCCTGTTCCAACTCCACCGCCACAAAACCAAACAGCAGCACAAACGGCCGGCCAGCCACAAGTACAGCCCCAACCACGGTCTCAAACCGGAACGGGAGAGGTGGCTGGTCAGCCTCGGACGCCACGGGCACCGTCGCAGGAGAGGGCCTCGGCGGCCGATGCCGAGAAGCAACCCCCTGCACCACAACCGCAGCCGCAGCAGCAGCAGCAGCAGGACAAAGGCGAAGGGAGCAGGCGCCGCCGCGATGAGGCCGAGGCGTCGGCGGCATCAGGGCGGAAGGAGATACCGCCCAAGAAGCCGGCGCACCAAACCGAGCGGCGCAAGAGCTTGCAGCGCACGGAGAGCGTTCCGCAGCCTCCAGAGGGCGGCGTCGCAGGGGACGCTCTTGACAAGCCGCCGACCGACGGCGTGCAGCTCCCGCGTCGCTCTCGGCTGAAGGAGATGTTCCAAAAGAAGGGCAGGATCGTCAAATGGCTCATGTCGTGGTATCGCCGGCACCGTTCCCCGGAGAAATCCGTGGACAAGGCGGCGGCGCAGAAGGAGAAAGGCGAAGAGACCAAGTCGTCGACGTCAGCGCAGGAGGATGAGAGCAAGTCGGCGGAGGGCAAAGTTGAACAGATCATCAAGCAGCCGTCGATCCCAGCGCAGGGGAACAAGCCGCCCGAGGAGAAGCAGAAGGACAAAGGCGAAGTGAGTAAGCGCCGCCGCGATGAGGCCGAGGCGTCGGCGGCATCAGGGCGGAAGGAGATACCGCCCAAGAAGCTGGCGCACCAAACCGAGCGGCGCAAGAGCTTGCAGCGCACGGAGAGCGTTCCGCAGCCTCCAGAGGGTAGCGTCGCAGGGGACGCTCTTGACAAGCCGCCGACGGAGGAGACGCCGACCGACGGCGTGCAGCTCCCGCGTCGCTCTCGGCTGATGGAGATGTTCCAAAAGAAGGGCAGGATCGTCAAATGGCTTATGTCGTTGTATCGCCGGCACCGCTCCCCGGAGAAACCCGTGGACAAGGCGGCGGCGCAGAAGGAGAAAGGCGAAGAGACCAAGCCGCCGACGTCAGCGCAGGAGGAGGAGAGCAAGTCGGAGAAGGGCAAAAAGACAGCGCAGGGGGACAAGCCGCACAAAAATTGGCCACTGGTGGAGGCCGGGCTCGAGAATATCCTCGAGGAAACTTGCACTAGGCTGCTCGCTGCCGACTTCAGGGGGCTCGGCCGCCAGAACCCCCTGAAGCGGGAGTGCCTCCTCACCTTCTCCGTCTTCGCGCTCGACTCCGAGGTGAAGAAGCAGGCCGTGACCTACTGGTGGGCCGCGCAGTTCAAACTGCCTCTGAAGAAGGTCGACGGCGCGGGGGGCGACAGCGCTGATGGCTTCTTCAAGGAGCTCTCCGGCGACGGCTTCCTCGAGCCGATGAAGAACAGCTGCAGCGGAGTGATCCACGGGTGCCGTGTGAACCCGCTGGTGCACTGGATGGTGAAGAACAAGGCGGCAGCGAAGGACAAGCGCGTCGACCAGCACGAGCATCAGCCCAAGTCCGACGTCTTCTGCCTCACGGCGGGCTACCGTGAACGGCTGCAGAAGATACGCAAGGACGAGTCGAAGGACCGCCGCAATCCCGGCCCAGAGAAGGCGTCTACCCAGGTCGAACCAGCACCAACCCAGGTATCTTCCTCTCCTCTCTACCGTGAGCGCCAGCCTTGTAAGGAAACTAGGGCCCAGCACTGAGTGCACGACTCCTCTAATGTATTCTTTTTTAAAAAAATCATTTCACATGATATAAGTTAATTTTTCTTGTTTCTTCAAGGTCTCTATGCATTTCGAGAGTCGACATGCTTCTTGCCTTTTCCTAAGACATGCTTTCCTTCTTCCCAAACACAACTAGCCACCATTACTCTGAATCCAAATGGGCAATCCAATCTAGGTCGGAAAACTATGGTTGACAACTAGTTGATATCTAGTTTTCGGTTAAACCGGTTTGGACCAGTTTTTTTAATTTTCAGAAAAGGTACTCTAGATTCTAAATGGCCATCTCGGTCTTCATTTTAGGTTAAACTAGCTGAATTTCCTGCGTAATTACGCGGCTAAATAGTATATGGTGTTGTTTGTTTTGAAACAACATTGAGTTGTATATATTATACAACTTTAATGCTTACGATCAAAATATAGCTGTATTCCTTATGCAACTATAATAGCTTCTCTCGTATATATGTATATATGTATGTGTGTGTATATATGATTAATCTACACCGCTATAATCTATACCTATCAAAATTAACGGTGTATATATTTCTCCTTTTTCCTATTATTAACATTGAAATTTCTAGCCTTTTAAGAGCGAACATAGTAATTTATTTTTCCTTTTGTTTTAATAATATAAAAATAATAGATAGATAGATATTGTACATTTTATTGCTTTGTTAGATATGATCCATACATTAGGATTTTGAAAAAAAAGGGCGGGAAAAACTTTTGGCCCAAAAACTGGACACTCTTTTGCCTTGATTTCTATTCTTGAGCTATAAAGATCTTGTAAGGTGCTCTAATTCGTGTTATCATCAATATACACAGAAGAAAATTTGTATTGAACGGCTGCAGAAGCTGCAAGCCCAAGTCCGACGTACGAAGTCAAAGGCCCGCCGCGAGCTCGACCCAAAGGAGGCGCCTACTCCTACTCCCGATGGCCAGGGCCAACCAGCACCAACCCAGGTACCTTCCTCAGTACCGTGTACGCCAGCCCTGCAATGAAACCAGGGCCCAGCACGAGTGCACGACTCCTTTATTGTATTCTTTTTCAAAAATAAAATTCATTTTTCTTGTTTCTTGAAGGCCTCTATGCATTTCGAGAGTCAAACTTCGCTTCTTGCCTTTTCCTAAGACATGCTTTCCTTCTTCCCCAACAGAACTAGCTATCATTACTCTGAATCCAAATGAGCAACCCAATCTAAGGTAGGAAAACTGCGGTTGATAACTGGTTGATATCTAGTTTTCGGTTAAACCGGTTTGGACCAGCTTTTTCATTTTCAAGAAGGGTAGTCTAGATTCTAAATGGTCATCCCGGTCTCCATTTTAGGTTAAACTAGCCGAATTTGCTACGTAATTACACTGCTAGATACTATATTGTGTTGTTTATATTGAAACAGTATAGAGTATTATGTATTAACAACTCTAATATTTATGATCGAAATATAGTTGTATTTCTTATGCACCTGTAATAACTTCTCTCGTGTGTGTATATGATTAATTTACACCGCTATAATCTATACCTACAAAAATTGACGTGCATATTTTCCTCTTATTAACGTTGGAATTTCTAACCCTTAAAAAGAACATGGTAACTTATTTTGCCTTTTGTTTTAATAATATAAATATAATAGATAGATATAGTACATTTTATTGCTAGTTAGATATGAACCATACATTAGGATTTTGAAAAAGGGTGGAAAAAACTTTTGGCCCAAAAACTGGACACTCTTTTGCCTTGATTTCTATTCTTGAGCTATATATAAAGATCTCGTAAGAAGCTCTTATTCGTGTTATCATCAATATTTTTTTAGATAAAGGATATAAAATCCGGCCTCTATATTCAGAGAAGAAATTTTGTATTGAAGCACGTGTTTGATTGAGGTTGTATCTCTCTCTACCTTGTTGCCCTAGGGCTCACAGAATGTCAAGACCAGCCATGAGGAAGAAGCAGAAGACGATCAGCGCGCACTGCTGCAAATGGAGTGGGAGGACGCGAGGGTCATCCTCAACGTCAGCGCGCACGTGTACCGGCTCCCAGAGCTCCTGCTCAACGACCTCAAAGACAGGCTGGTGGTGCTGCAGCTCGGCCAGTGGTGGATCTCCGACAACGACACGTACATGGAGGTGGAGGGACTGCAGTCGCTGCGCGCCATCGGCAGCCTCAAGAAACTCCGGTACCTCGGTCTCCGCGGGCTGTCCCGGCTGACGGAGCTCCCCAGTGAGATCCGGAAGCTCCAGCAGCTCGCCATCCTGGACGTGCGCGGGTGCCAGAACCTTGTCAAGGTGGCGTCGCAGGCCATCGCTACCCTCAAGGTGCTCACCCACCTGGACCTCACCGAGTGCTACATGCTGGAGCACATCGACAAGGGGATCACCTCCCTCTCGAGGCTGCAGGTGTTCAAGGGCTTCGTCTTCGGCGTCAGGCGGACGCGGCGGAGCATGGCGTGCCAGCTGCAAGACCTCGGGAAGCTGAAAGAGCTCCGGAAGCTCAGCATCAACGTGACCACCGACGCCCACGTCGGCAGTATCGACATGAAGCATCTGGCTCAACTGGCCCGCCTCCAGTCGCTCACGGTGACGTGGGGCGAGCTGCCGAGCATCTTCTCGACAAAGGATAAGACAAAGGATTCACGGCTGGAAGGACTTCTCCACAAGTGGACCGACCTCATGCTGCCGGAGAAGCTCGAGAAGCTGGACGTCCGGTGCTACCCTGAAGATGTGCTTCCAGAGAAGTGGTTCAAAGGGCCCGAGAATCTGAAGCAGCTCTACGTGAGAGGCGGGGAGGTCAAGGAGCTGAAAATTCCTAAAGAAAACTGCATCGAGACGCTGCGCTTGAGATACCTCAAATGTTTCGAGATGAAATGGGCCGCTCTGCGCGGCATGTTGCAGAAGGTTAAGCACGTGGAGGTTGTTATTAAGGATGCAAAGGTGATGAAGATTGAAACGCGGGGCAAGGTTAAGGAAGAACAGGCGAAGAAGGAGTCAAAGGAGGAAGAACTTATGGCGGACATGAAGAAGAGGATGCTTATCCCGGATTCTACCCTGGATGAGAACGGGGTGTGGGTGTGGGACGAGAAGGAAGAAGAGTCTTATGGCAAGAAGAAAGAAGAGTCTTATGGCAAGAAGGGAGAAGGCACTCAAGGTGGCGCGGACAAAAGCAATGGTAAACTACCTAATAACTCGCCGTCTTCACCTATGTGAAGCACTGTAATTTTGATCCTTTCGTTCTTGAACTATTTATATATGTTTCCCAGTTCAAGAACCTTCGGAAACCGCTCAAGCTCCTTCAGGTAAGGAGCCAAAGGAGGAAGCTTACAAAACTGAAGCTGCTCCCGGCGCCACAGAGGTCCCTAAGGCCTCCGAGGAGGTCGGAAAAGGTGACGACGGTGGCGGCGATGCCGGCAAAGCGCAAACAGCTCCACCCAGCTCCGATGATCAGAACAAAGGTACTCCAATTGCTGGTTCGTTCGTTGTGCCTAGCTTGCTTCAATCTAACGATGATATCACTTGCTTTAGCAGAAGGCAAAGAAGGCGAACAGGGAGGCAGCCTCGGAGGCGCCGAAGATGCTGATGAGCCACCTACCGAGGAAGGCGGAGGAGACGCCCCCGAGGTTCCCGGCGAGGTCAAGAAAGTTGACGGTGGCGACGCCGGTAAAGCACGAACAGATCCTGCCTCCTCGGAAGAGATCCACACCGAGATTTAAATTTAAATTCAATTAATGCATTGTGCGTCCTTGGCTCCTTGTTGCTCAATCTGGCAACAATACATGCTTGATTGTGTAGAAGAAGGCGAAGGTGGACAGGGAGGCCGCCCTAGGGTGTCCGAGAAAGCAGATGAGGAACCTACCGGGGAAGACGGAGTAGACGACGACACAAGCCCCGCCGACGCGACAAGATCGCCGGCGGCGCCGCAACCGCCTGAGCTTCCACGACGGCCTGACGTTCCTGACAATTCATCTCCAAGTGTCAGCGACCTTAAAGAAGATGCCTCTGCTAAGGTAGTCCAGGCAAACGCAAGTGCTTCCGGCACGCAGCCGCCTCCAGTATCCCCGGCAACTAGCAGTCCTGCTCCGACCGCCGCCGGCGAAGCTACTGCGAAGCCGAAAGAACCGGGGAAGGCTGACGACGACGATGGATCGACAGTTACCAGAAGCAGCATTGATGCATGAAAAAGCTTCGATCAAATTAAGGTGCAGCAAGATTATATGCAATCTGAACTTCTCCTGCTACAGATCGTACGTAGTTGCTGCAGGGCAAGCCTAAACATGTTTGCAACATCTTTGATTTTAATTTTGCAGGTGCCTGAAATCAAGTGGGAGGGAATTGTTCTCCTGGTTCGATGAAGAATTAAACGAGATGCACCATATTCATAGAGAGATCAGGAGAGAGGGAGAGAGAGATGTTAGGCAGGCTACTCAATCCATTTTCTACCCTGCAAGCTATCAGAAATTCAGAATCCCACTCTCTCCTGACGGCCACCATTGGTTCGATTGCTTGGGACTCGTTACTGGTGCTGTACTTACTACGTACTAGCTGCATTTCTTTATCTTCATGGTTCACATGGATTCTCTAGATTATACAATAAATCAATAATAATGTAATTGTATCAATAAAAAACTTCACCAAAATAATATGTGCCTTCCTTGGGCTCAATCTGCATGCTAACGATAAGTCCATCATAGAAGCAAAATTCAGCCACAAATTTGATTGATGGTCTGTTTGGAATGCTGGCAAACTTTCGTAGAAAACTATGAAAATCCCCCATTCGAAATACGACATTTATTTTTCTTTGGATATATATTAATATATATGCAATATAGATTGGTGTGAAAAGTTACCCGTGTGCTAACCTGTCAACTACATACCCAGCCAAAAAAAAAAATCCTCACACCCCAGCAGATTAATCCACGTGCGCATTGACGCCCGCATCCAAAACTGATACACCCCGACCCATCAAAAGAGTCACCCATTAATTTTCCCCACTTTTTGCTCAGTTTCTTCTTAAACGGAGCAGCAAATTATTGCTGTAGAAATCAGAATTCCGAGCAGAAACTGGCATTAAACGGAGCACCACCATCTCATCCTTCTAATCTGAAAAACTCTTACAATTTTTTGTTTTCCCCCTTCTTCGCTTCGATCAAACTGGTAATAGTAGAGTAGAGTCGTAGATAGAAACAAGAACTGTATTGGCAGGTGGTAACTGCAAATTTTGGATACATCTGGCCCTGTAGCACGCAAAAATTCCGCATCTGACCCCCATTGCGCAAAAATTCCAAAAGTAGCACCCGGCCGACCGCGCGTCTCTCGCGTTGCGCCACGTGTCCCGGTCGTGCGGTCTGGTACCGCACTGTTCACGGGTCGTGCGGTACCAGACTGCACGACCGCCCTGCCAACCGCGCCACTCGCCTCCCGACTGCGCCTATCCTCTCCCGACCGCACGACTGATCCCCGACCGCACCACTGATCCCCCGAGCGCGCGTTCACACTGTAGACGGACCGTTAGGGTTTGGGCTGCTGTTAGGGTTTGAAATTTCCGTGGTTTTTGTAAGGTTTGGCAATTTTGTAGTCGTAATCTGGGAAAGAATCTGATGAAGTCGTAATAAAAGTCCTTCATGGACAGGAAGATGGAGAAAGGTCGATCCCACATTGCTTAGCCCATTGATGGCTTAAGGAGGAAGTTTGAGATCCGCCTCAGGCAGAAGTATGTCATGGGTCATATTAGAGGGGAGCGCAAGCAGGTATGCACGATTGATGAGAAAGCATCTTGCACCTGCAACAAGCCCCAGCTTCTGCACAAGCCATGCTCCCATGTGTACGCGACCTGCGCTGTATGGCACCAGGCGTCGGTACAGTACATCTCCAAGTACTACGACATGCAGCACTTGTATGCAACCTAGAGTGCAGAGTTCCATTCCTACGGGGTAGACATGCACTACAGGGAATTATGGCCAGGGGAGATAAAGTGGGTGCCCAACGATGCATTGAAGCATGTCGGTTGTGGAAGACGACAAAGCCGTCGCATCCGCAATGACATGGATGACAGCCAGCGAAGGAATCGTGTTCGACGCCCGAAGTGTAGGCTATGCAAGACGATTGGCCACTCCCTCAGCCAGTGCCCAAACAGGCCGACATCAAGCAACGCTCCGTAGTACCAACCACAATGTTTTCTTGTACCCATTGTTGCTTCCATGTGTTCTGTGCGTTGCGATGTACCCTGCATTATTCAGGAGGTGTACGGTGCATTGTTGGCTCCATGTATCTATGTCGTGCACATTACCATGTTATGTATGTTTTCGTACATTCCATATGTTTCCTTATCGTGTGGGTCATATTCGTGTGCACATTTTATGTATGTTTTGGTACATTCCATACGTTTCCCTGTCGTTACATTTGTTGTTAATTATGTTGTTATTTGTTGCACATTTTGTTATAAATTTAGACTCACTTGTTATCCTTCTTTGGCAGGACATGGCGTTCGAGTTGCTAGACCCCCGTTGGGATGAGCACCACCAATGCCATGCGTGGTTGTCGGGAGACGCACAAGGGCCTCCTTGCTTCGTCCTTAGGGGCCCCCGAGAGAACTGGCGTCTCGACCAGCGGTACATCCCACTACTGCGGGACACCGGGCTGCTGCCCATTGCCCGCATGTTGGATCTACCGCATGCGTTCCAGTATGATGCGCCGTTGTTGTCCGCTCTCGTTGATCGATGGAGGCCGGAGACTCACACCTTCCACTTCCGGTGGAGGGAGATGACGGTGACTCTGCAGGACGTAACGATGCTTACAGGTCTACCACCTCGGTCGCAGGCCTCGCAGTATGACCTTCGAGATGCACCGCACTCGCTTACCCGGTTCACCTTCTCAGAGGATCACATACGGCGTCCGAGGAGACGACGACGAGATTCATAATGCGTTTATTGTACTTCAGATTGTGTAACGTCGCATGGTTTCCCGTGTTCGTACTGTTCTGTGCTTATGAAATTATTTGAACTACAATTAAGGCTTCATTCCAATTTGACAAGTATGCACACATGTGGGCACTGTACCTCATAGCATGCATTACACATACATAGATTAACTCTCCAGCGGGAGAAAACACGATAACAACAAACACAAGGTACAACATAGCATAAAACATTACCAACATACACGACAAGAACCTCCAGCACTACAACTTGACGATAACAATAAACACAAGAAAGAAAATAGCACACAACATTAAATTTATCTTCCACTCAAATCTATCGAAACGATGCCGCATCCCGATGGGGTCGCAACCCCCGACGACAACTCTCTCATGGCGAACAATGTCTGTCCTAGTGCCCATTTCATCCTCCCACACCCAAAATCAGCAACCACCAGGGGCTTCCTACGATTCCATGAGAAGAAGATTTTTAAACATACCACCACGATTTGAATGAACCCGAAACAATCTTACTCACCGAGTGATAGGGGCACTTGTAGTAGTGCCGCCCAGGATTTGCGGCCGTCTGTGAGATCTTACGTCTAACAACCGTGTTGCATTTTGGGCAAATCACTGTGGGTGCCGATGAAGAGGTGCTGAGCTGACTCATTGCCTAGTCCGGGGGAGTGAGCACGAAAGAAAACTACACGGATTGGGAACAACTAATTCATGACCTGAGTGATAACAAGGCAAGGGACTAGGTGAGGCATGGCTCCCTTTTATAGGCTGTGTGGGGCATCAGGCAATGACAACACGAACCAGCACATACATTGCACGTACACAAAATATTGAAAGAGAACACAAGTCTGGACCCCTGCTTTGCTCAGTGACATGACAAAACGGGGCAGTTTTGCTTAGTGACATGACAAAAGAGGGCAGCTTTGCACAAAGACGTGACAAAAGAGGGCAGCTTTGTGCAGGGACATGACAAAACAGGCCAGTTTTGCCCAGTGAAATGACAAAACAGGGCAGCTTTGCTCAGTTAGATGACAACAGATTACAGCTTTGCGCATTGACCTAACATAATGGGGCAGCTTTGCTCAGTGAGATGACAAAAGACAGCAACTTTGCACAGTGACATGACAAAAGAGGCCAGCTTTGCTCAGTGAGATGACAAAATAGCACAGCTTTGCTCAGTGAGATGGCAAAAGAGGGCAGCTTTGCGCAGTGAGATAACAGAATAGGGCAGCTTTGCTTAGTGAGATGATAAAATAGGCCAGCTTTGCTTAGTGAGATGACAAAAGAGGGCAGCTTTGCGCAGTGAGATAACAGAATAGGGCAGCTTTGCTCACTGAAATGACAAAAGAGGGCAGCTTTGTGCAGTGAGATAACAGAATAGGGCAGCTTTGCTCAGTGAGATGACAAAATATGGCAGCTTTGCTCAGTGAGATGACAAAAGAGGGTAGCTTTGAGCAGAGACATGACAACAGAGAGGACCTTTGCCAGGTGACATGACAAAAGAGGGCAGCTTTGCGCAGCGACCAAAAATAATTCACATGCCTACCCTTTGGCTAATAAAATGAGCTGCAATGCATCTGCAAGAGAACACTACACAATCTAACAGTACATCATACCTTCCTTCTCCACGTCAAGATGAACAACAAGAATATGAAGGAATGGCAAAAATTCGCGGACATCATAAATGAGAAAATTAGGAAGGCTAGGGAGGAGTCCCGCAAGAAGGCAGAAAGGGCTACGGCGTCTTGTGAGGAACAAGCAAGGGCTGCTGCGGCTACGAGGTCAGCTCCCCCAGCTTGCGAGGGACAAGCAAAGGCTGCTGCGGCTACAAGGTCAGCTCCCCGCAATGAGCGGCCGCGTAGCAACAACCCCATCTCAGACGTCCCCACCAAGCGTTCGCCGCAACTCCCACCTGAGGGGGAGACATGTGCAAGTTCTTCAAATCTAAGCACCGCATCAGCCTAGGTATGCGTTACTGGGGTTGCGCAAACAACTCCAGTGACTACCCTACCCCAACCGCCATTTTGACACCGCTACCTATCTGCAGCCGGTAACGACCACATGCACAATTTTCCCCTACCTTTTCTCCTTCACAGCACGCACTAACAATCTCTCCCCTGTATTTACAGTTTTTGGAGCCCCTGTGTGGCTACCGCAAATGGATCGATCTTGAGATCCACCCTGCGGACCAATGGACCCTCGACTTCGAGGAGTGGAATGTCACACAGGATAAAGAGTTGCTGGAGGAGGAGCACCGCAAGAACGAGCACACCCTGCGTATACAACGCGAGACGCAAGCTCATATCCAAGCGTGCACACATAGGGAGCAGGAGGCTCGCGAGATGGAGCGCGAGAGAAGGGAAATGGCGGCTAAAGCAAAAGAGGCTGCGGAGGAGTTCAACGCCGAGCGGGCAAGGAAGGGAAAGTGGCCCCGGTCCACACAGTAGGTCGTTCGCGCAGTTGGGTAGGTTAGTCGCATATCATGCTATATGTTATGCATGTAATAAAAATGTACATGGCATGTTACTCTCAGCTGTATTATGAAGTTTATTATCTCGTCTTTTTGCATTCCATGATTCACGTAGCACCTCATTTAACAATATTAACATGCCGGTTCTCACCGTACACGAATTCTCAGTACCATCAAAATATCACTTACCACTGTATATATCGATCGTTCTACGCTCAATCGTTCCTAAAACAAATTTACCAAAATTTTTTGTGCATCTACAACTTACATTGAACATAAACTTTTATTGCAACTTTATCATATTTTTTTCCCAGCTTACAACTACAAAATTGACAAGACATACAAAAATCACGGGAATTGCAAACCCTAAAAACAGACCAAACCCTAAAAGTCACTTACTACTGTATGTATTGATATTTCTACACTCAATCGTTCGTAAACAAATTTTAGCAAAATTTTTTATGCATGTACAACTTACAATGAACATAAACTTTTATTACGACTTCATCAGATTCTTTCCTAGATTACAACTACAAAATTGCCAAAACTTACAAAAAAGGGATTACAAACCCTAAAAACAGACCAAACCCTAAAGTCACTTACTACTGTATGTATCGATATTTCTACGCTCAATCGTTCGTAAAAAAAATTTAGCAAAATTTTTTATGCATGTACAACTTACAATGAACATAAACTTTTATTACGACTTCATCAGATTCTTTCCCAGATTACTACTACAAAATTGCCAAAAATTTACAATTTAAGGGATTGCAAACCCTAAAAACAGACCAAACCCTAAAATTCACTTACTACTATATGTATCGATATTTCTACGCTCAATCGTTCGTGAAAAAAATTTAGCAAAATTTTTTATGCATCTACAACTTACAATGAACATTAATCATTAAAATCTATGGTGACAAGGATAAGGTGATTCAAGTATCAAGGGATGGCATAATAAATTAATACAACATCAAGTGGGCATGTAGCTACCTTAAGCTTTGACATATATTTGCATAGTAAATTAGGCATGCAAGTTGATAGTTTAAGGGAACATAATTTTGCATAAAATGTAGGATCAATATGATCAAAGTGATGACTTGCCTTGCTTGTTTTACCACGGCCTTGATTGCTCTAATTCAAAGCCTTCTCAGTCATTGATCTTAATTTTACTAGTCCTCGCTTTTACCCGAGTCTTGGTCTTGTTCGAATCCGTCGTCCTGTTGAGTCTTTAGATTCTAATACGCGGCACAGAAAAGAAAGACCAAATAAATCCAAACACTTTAAATGCCCAAGTTAATTTAAATTATACATTTATTACGATTTGAGAATAGAAGGATGATTCGGGTTAGTGTGCTGCGAGCACAATAGTAGATGAATTGGGCGAAAGAATGAGGTGGCAGATTAGCTTTACCGTGAGGGAAAATTTAGAATAAGGAGGGACCAAAATGAAGAAGTATCTACAGGAATATAACCCCTTTGAAAAGGTAGAGGTCAAAACATAGCTGATCGGGGCAATGCGAGGTTCGACCATTTATTTGATAACTTTCTCATTATTAATTTTATATTTATCAAGGAAGTCCCGTGAGTCAGGCAGGACTTACGGACAGATAAAAGGGGTTAGCGAAGATAGTAAAGAGGAATTGAACTTTGTATTTTTAGGATGCAGGAGCTTTACAGGAGATGAGTAATTTTAATTATTTAATGAAATTTGATATTTCATGAGGCGATATTTATCTGAGATTGCAGTAGCCAGCTTAACAAATCATTATGTTAATGGCTTAATCAAATGATGGGGTTAGCCATTTCAGTCTAGTCGTTATCAGGAGCAAAGTTAATCAGCCGGCTTATTAACAATTATTATTAGATATGGCCAACGATTATGTTTTACTAAAAGAGATGCTATTACTTTATAGGGATCTTCTTAATAAAGCTATTCCTTTTATTATTATTTAATTTTGATCATTAAATTTAAATCCCGAGATAATGATTGGGGATTTGGGTGCGAGACAAAGACTAAGGATTGCTCTTTCTTGTTTAGGACTTTCTTAATCGTATTTTATTTATCATCTTAATCTCAGTATTTTAAGATAATGTTAAAGTCTTTACTACAATTATTTTTAAGCACTTTTGAGAAGATGGCTTCCATGATTTTAGAGATGAGTAAACCACACTTGATATTTTAAGTGGCTTGCTAATGATTATTTTAAGCACTACTAAGAGAGATGAGCAATTCATGGTTAATATTTCATGTGACACAATCTTGCTGAATTGATTTACTTAGTTGTCATAGACTTGGGCAAGATTATATGGGTATAAATATTTTATCAATCTTCAAAACTAAATTATTTGGCCATGATGTTGTTATCATTATTATTATTATTACTTTATTAACTTCATGTTAGTTTCTTAGTAATAGGAAAATGGCTCATGTCATGAGCTTGTTTTAATTAACTTTAACTTATTAATCTTAATTGGCATACAATTGACCCATGCTTAGTTTTAATCTAATAGCATTAATCTTTTTCATTCCCATTTTGTTTGCAGCTCAGATTTTATAAAGTTGCTCTTTTGAGTATTTATATAATATGGATCTAAGTTAGCCAATATGCCAAGGAGTACTGGGACATGCATGCAAGAACTTGGAGGCACTTACTAGCTGGGCCCACATGTCAGAAGGGAGGCAGACCGAAAGAGAGGGGAGTGACCAAAGCGGCTGCGGTTCCACCCAACGGAAAAACAGGGGAGGCGCGCGGCCAGGGGGAGGGGACGGTGGCGCCGGCGAAGGGCGGCTGGGGAGGCGCCGGCAAATGGGTAAAATGGAGCCCCACGGTGAAGAGGGTGGCACTGGGGGTAGCAGCCCGGGTCGGACGGCATGGTGGCGGGTCGGCGGCGGCGCTAGGCGGTTGACGGTGAGGGAGAAAGGGGCACCGGCGGTCGGAAGGGAGAGAGAAGGAGAGAGGGCGCGCATGAGCTCGAGTAGGGCGCGGGGGAACTCACCGGAGCGGCCGAGCTGGCCGGAGGGTGGCGAAGGCGAGCCGGCGACGTGCGCAAGCGGCGGCGCTAGAGGGCTCTCGTGGCCGGAGAGTTCGGGCGGCGGGGAGCTCCGGCCGACGGTGGGAAAAGCTTCAGGGTGATGAGGTGCTGCTCCCACAGCGCGCAATCGGCCCGTGGTCGACCGAGGTGGAGGCGGCGGCGGAAATGGTGATGGCCGACCGGAGGTGGAGAAGGCGCGCGCGCGGCGTTCTCGGGCGATGGCGCTCCGATTGACGACGAGGGAAGGCGGTGGATGCTCGGGCGCACGCCGTGACGCGCTCAAATCGGGGCGAGCTTACCGGAGGTGGCCGGAACGGGGAGAGGGCCGGTGGCCGGTGCTGGCACAGGGGACTGCTCGAGCGGGCTCGGCTTGAAGGAGGAAGAAGGGGGCCAGGGAGAGCTCTGGGCGGCTCTAGCCTTCTTATAAGCGAGCTCGAGGGCGCGCGCTCGGGGGAGTACGGCCGGCATGGGCAGCGGCATGGGCGGCAGCATGGGGGAGGCATACGTCGGCATGGGCGTGGGTACGGTGGTATGGGCAGCACGGAGGCGACGTGTGAAACCATGGGCGGAGTCGGGCGGTTCGGGCTGGAGCGGCGAAACCATGGCGGAGTGGCTGCGCGGGCTGGGCCGGCGAGAGGAACAGCGGAGGTGGCCTGCTCAGCTTGACGGGGAATGAAGGAGGAGGGAGGAGGAGGGAAGAAGAAGGAGGCGGTCGGGTGGGCCAGGGGCAGAGAAAAAGAAAGAGCGGGCCGGGCGGAAGAAGAAATGGGCCGGCCCAAGAGGAAAATTTGAAGATTTTAAGGATTTTCCGAATTTGGATTTTCAGATTTGGTTTTGCAATTATATTTTTAGTTTGGAAACTTGGTTCAAAACTTGGATTCGACAATTAGATTTTAAGGTTGGCAGATTTCAGAGAAATAATTCTTTTAATTTTCAGAATTTGAATTTCCGGATATGTAATGTTGGAGGGAAGGATTATATATATATATATATATATATATATATATATATATATATATATATATATATATATATATATATATATATATATATATATATATATATATATATATATATATATATATATATATATATATATATATATATATATATATATATTGCTCTTCTTGGTTTCGAAGATCCGGATTTAAGCTTAAATTTGCAATTAAGATTCCCGGATAAATTTGGACCTTCTAAATTTTTGAACCTTGATATCTTGATTCCAAGGTTTGGATTTTTATTACTCGGGCTTTCAGCAAGAAAAACAAACTCGAGAAATTTGAACCTCGCCAAATTTTTTTTTGAACACGGGAAGATCAACAGAAATATTTTATAATTTTTGTAATTGCAGTAGTTTCCCTTTTTGGGATGTCACAGACCCTACCCCCCTTAAAAGGAATCTCGTCCCCGAGATTCGAGTAGAGTAGAAAGGAGGTGGGAGCAAGATGGCTAGCAATAGGCTCTAGGGTACTGATTGGTACTATGCCCTTTCCTTGGAGCCATCCGAAGAGAGGATATTCAAACAAAAGTGGGCCAATACTTGGAGAAAACACCACCCAGGAGACCTTGTTCTTCTGGATAGCTTGTAGCTAGATTTACTTCATCGCTTGACATTTCAGGGTTTGCGGTTTCTTCAGTGCTGATTGCTATTTCTCTTTATGCTGAAGCGGTAGCAGGGTATAACATCAAGGTGCTTTGACACTTCTTATTTATTCAGGCTACCCCCCTTAAAATGACGGGTGACCGGTACTAATTGCTCTTGTCGGCTTTAGTCATGACGAGTTTGATGGCGGCTTGAAGGCTCAGTCTCTGTATCTCAGCAGCCTTGGTCAGCAACAGGCTCATGGAGCAATCCTTGGGGTAGTGGTCTTGTCCTTCACAGAGAAAACAGGTGATCTTGCTCGTTGGACACTCTCCTGACGGGTGGTCTTCTTCACAGTTGGGGCAGTTTGCAGTACATTGACTTTTCTCATGCCCCTTTTCTCCACAACGCCTACATGCTATTAGGTTTGTGAGACAGCCTTCTGGTAGATAGTGTTTCTTGCAGTAAGGATAGTATGGAGCTGGGCAATTGTAACTATAGTGTCCTGGTTGTCCACAGGCAAAGCATGTAATCTGTCGTAGTGGAGGGCATGATTGGGCGTCATGTCCCGTCTTGCCACATTCAGCGCATGCAGTAGCTGGTAATTCTTCTGGACCTGGTATTTGAACTTTGTCACCAGCAATTTGCTCCTTGATGGGGTACTTGAAGCCAACGAGTTCTTCTGTGCTAAAGCTGAGGTCGATGGTAACGACATCCTTTTCTTGCCTGTTCGATTTCTGTTGAGGGCAATCTCTCACATAATGTCCTGGGTCACTGTATTTGAAGCAGTTGGCCGCTTTGTCTTGCTTCCTCTGGGGGCACCGGTTAGCATAGTGTCCAATATTTTGACAATAGAAGCAAGTAATATCTTTTTGAGGTTTGTTTGATGCCATGCCATTGATATTCCCATTGTGATAACTGCTCCTCAGTAATCTCTGCGGAGTGGGTCTGAGCGAATACTTAGATGAGTGGTAGGGATCAAAGCGAGTATGAGCTTCTAGTTCCTTCTTGCTTCTGGCCTTGTTTTTGGCCATTGACAATGCTTGACGATGACTAGAATAGTGAGTTTGCTGTGAGAACGAAACTTGAATATTGATCCTTATGCAGGTTAAGGCCTCTTAGTTGTTGCCCTTTTAAAAAATGTTTCATCTCTCAACTTCAGAGCTTTAAGTGTCTTGACTTGGCTATCTATTACCTCTTGCCTACAGACCTGACGAGGTTTTTAGCAATAACGTGAGGGGAATTAGCATGAGGTACGAAAAAGATTACAGGGATAAGATATTCTAACCCATTCTAAGGTGTGCACACCCAGAAGCTGGGGCAGTACACAAGCCACACAGAATAACCAAGCTTTTGAAAACAAACTTTTCCTGTGCCACGAAATACAACGCCCGAGGGCAAGAAGGCAGTGCACAGGGCCAATAAAATCTTTTTGACCAAGCAACGTCTATGCGCAGAGACACACACAAGAAGGCACAAGGTTCTAAGCGCTAAGCTTGCCAAAGCGAGGCCACCAAATCTTTACGAGCATCCTTGATATCTTCGAGCTTAAATTTTTGAAGGGAGGGGGGAGAGTAAGGGGGAGAGAATAGGGAAAACCAAATTTCCCTATTGACGACGAGGGAAGGCGGCGGAAATGGTGATGGCCGACCGGAGGTGGAGAAGGCGCGCGCGCGGCGTTCTCGGGCGATGGCGCTCCGATTGACGACGAGGGAAGGCGGTGGACGCTCGCCATGGCGGAGTGGCTGCGCAGGCTGGGCCGGCGAGAGGAATAGCGGAGGCGGAGGTGGCCTGCTCAGCTTGACGGGGAATGAAGGAGGAGGGAGGAGAAGGGAAGAAGAAGGAGGCGGTCGGGTGGGCCAGGGGCAGAGAAAAAGAAAGAGCGGGCCGGGCGGAAGAAGAAATGGGCCGGCCCAAGAGGAAAATTTGGAGATTTTAAGGATTTTCTGAATTTGGATTTTCAGATTTGGTTTTGCAATTATATTTTCAGTTTGGAAACTTGGATTCGACAATTAGATTTTAAGGTTGGCAGATTTCAAAGAAATAATTCTTTTAATTTTCAGAATTTGAATTTCCGGATATGTAATGCTGGAGGGAAGGATTATATATATATATATATATATATATATATATATATATATATATATATATATATATATATATATATATATATATATATATTGCTCTCCTTGGTTTCAAAGATCCGGATTTAAGCTTAAATTTGCAATTAAGATTCCCGGGTAAATTTGGACCTTCTAAATTTTTGAACCTTGATATCTTGATTCCAAGGTTTGGATTTTTATCACTCGGACTTTCAGCAAGAAAAACAAACTCGAGAAATTTGAACCTCGCCAAATTTTTTTTTTGAACACGGGAAGATCAACAGAAATTTTTTATAATTTTTGTAATTACAGTAGTTTCCCTTTTTGGGATGTCACAGTAGCAAAATAAAAAACAAAAGCTACAAGCATTAAGCCAAAAAGAACTAAATGTGGAGGAAGCAAGCATATATGCATGCAGCTTTTTAAGCGAGCTTAGGTAGCTAGCAAGACCAAGGCATCAACCATGCACGCCTACACCTCGACCCACTAATGAAGCTACGAGCCGCGTCACCATCGCCTATATATGTAGAGTATTGCTATACAACATTCGACTGCTTTTGAGGACAAAAACAGTCAGATTGATCTGGGGTATTAGATCTCCATCCAACGGATCCACCCATACAAGCCCCCCTCCAAAAAAATGATTTAGGGCATTGAATCTCCATCTAATGGCTCAAAATATGACTGTTTTTGCCCTAAAAAATAGTCGAATGTTGTATAGACACTCCCTTTTCTTTTACGCAAGCACCTCCTTGGTTTGCGTTGCAACTTTTTCTGCTATGGCTTGTTTATTCTAAAAAACTCTAGATATAAGTTAATTTTTCTTGTTTCTTCGATGTCTTCGTTTTTAGTTAAACTTGCTAAATTTCCTACGTAATTATGTGACTAGATACTATATTGTGTTGTTTGTATCGAAACAATATTGAGTTGTATATATTGTACAACTCTAATGCTTACGATCAAAATATAGTTGTATTCCTTATGCAACTATAATAGCTTCTCTCGTATATGTATATATATGTATATATGTATATATATGTATATATATATATGATTAATCTACACCGTTATAATCTATACCTACCAAAATTAATGGTGTATATTTTTCTCCTTTTTTCTATTATTAACGTTGGAATTTCTAGCCCTTAGGAGCAAACATAGTGATTTATTTTCCCTTTTGTTTTAATAATATAAATATCTTTCTTTACTCCTTAAAAAGAAGGAGTTGGTAGTTGGTACGGCCTCCTCACCCCTTTCTAAAAAAACCAACGCCCACTCGACTTAAAAAAAAGAAACCACCTGCGCTCCCCACGTCCCCTGTCTCCCCCGTTCTCCGCGTCTCCCCGCCTCCTCCTCCCCCCGCGCCGCCGCCTAGAGAAGCAGAGAAGTCTGGTTGGTGACAGCAGACTTTTCGTCTCTTGATAGCCGTTCCATCTGACCATTCCTTCCTACTCGTGCAAGCCCTACAACACACATGGCAGTTCCCTTCGACCGCACTGGGTTCCCTTCCCTTCCCCATGCGCTTCCCCTCCCCAGCCATCGCACGCCATTCCCCACGCGCTTGCCCACCCGAGCCGCACACCACCTCCTCCGCGCTGCCTTCTCCCACTCCGCGCTCGCGGAGACTCTCTCCCCCACTGCCCCTCCGGTCCGCCTCGCCACCCTTCATGCCGCCGCACTTCAACGGCCTCCTCAGGCACCTCGGCCCCACCATCGCCTCCCTCTTCTTCGGCCACGGCGCCGCGGAGGACTCAGGGGATTCAACCGTTGATGTGCGCGCATGTCGGCCTCGCAGTTCCTTGAGGTTAGTACTATGTATCTCTATAAAAACAATACAAAATTTATGAGCAATTTCACTCTCATGGTGAGGGAACCACAGCCGGTGCCTGCATTCTGATCTGGGGAGATGTTGGGGGAGCTCCTGTCCAAGATCCTGCCGTGAGTCTCAGTTTCTTGTTCGAATGTTTCTTAATTGGATGAATCACAAATGGGGTTATGGTTTTTATTGTCTTTTGTCCTAATTTCTTGCCCTGTTGGTTGGGTCGGGGGTTCATCTCTGCGACACAGGCTGCTCTTTGGGTACGTGATGCCGACGTTCGAGTGCTTCAAGACGGTGGAGATGCAGCCCAACGACGCGCACATGCTCCACTTCTGGTGCAAGTACTGGCGAGCCATTCTTAATCGATGTTGTTTGAATCCTTCGCCTGCATGTTCTTGATTTCTTCTTGCTTGCCTTTTTTATTCAATTGTTGTGATTTGCTTTATTGTCCATTTGATGTGGAGTGAGATGCACAACTCGGTAACATGGTTTTCTGTGACACCATGATGCTAACGTTAGTTCTTCTCCCTTTAAACATTTTGCTTGCTAGCATTGTATATTTATGTGTGTACCTAGGCAAAAGTTCATGTGCAATGATAGTGCCCGCTTTTATTTCAGACTCCCTTTAGTTTTTCTTTAAGATTAGATGCATTTTTTGTGATGTGTTAAAAGTTGGATGTTAGGTGGATGAATTGTTTGCTGTCTATGTTAAAAGTGGGCTTCCTAAATTGTTTGTTGTCTACGTTCCTGATTGCACTTATGAAGGAGACAATGTTATTTTGCTTTTGCACGTTAGTATGCTATTCCTTAGTCCTATGGATACTAATCGTATTCTTACCTGCTTGTGGTTGAGCATGGATGACCACACATATTGGATCCTATCTTATCTTTTTCTGTAATATGTTTTGCCTTCACTCAGTTTTGGTCAATAGTATAGTCATAACCTTTGTTGTTCCCTACAGGTTGCAAGGTTTCTAATGAAGACCGTTTCTCAATTGGCTTCTGGAAAGCAACCTGTCGGTACAACAACTTACATAGGCAAAATATAGTGCTTGATGCAATGCAAATGTGCTGTAAATATTGGTGTGTAGCTAGATGTTCAGGCATGCTCTTTACACTATAGCATTCTTGACTATATGTGATGTTTGTCTGGAGCCTCACGGGTAAGCTATTGTTGACCTTGTGATTATCATCATACTAATTCATCTTGTCATGATTCTCAGCAGCCGAAGAATGGCTTAATCATGATGCCATACAAGAGGTTTTTGAATCTAGGGCTCTCAGGATGGCGGGAAATTGTGCCCAGAACATAAGCAAAGCACCAAAACAAGAAGAAGGTTGGTATTGCACATATTGATCTAGAACCAGTAAAACATGGGTGCTTAGGGTCGTGACTACTATACAAAAAGTGCATAATAAAAGGAAAATCATATTGTATTTCCTTCTATTTTGTTTTGTTTGATAATATTCCTCTTGCTTTACACTTGATGCTGATCTTATACATTCTTTTACCCCAGATTAATTGCTAAGATCTCTTTGGAAATTAGGTGTACTCACACACATTGATGATATCATGCCTTGTAGGTTTTTTCGAGCTCTCACCTGATCTACTTGAGGCTACTGTGGCTCATATCCAGTTGATTATCTTTACTCCTTAAAAAGGTGTTGGTGGTTGGTCCATCCTCTCCCACCCCTTCTCACAAAAAAGATCTGCTGACTGACGTGTGCCTCCTCCCACCCTGCCTCAGAAAACCGTGCGCTGCCTCCTCCCACCGAATCCCCCCACCCAATGGTGAAGGATCAGCTCCACCAGATGTCGACGATGTGTGATTCGCTTCTACTCAAGCTCAATGTATGCCTATTTGTGTTGGGTATTGCGAGGAATTGAGAGGTGCTTCTGTTTCAGGTGATTTGGGATGAGGTCAGTGAGCTTGACATGGCGAGGGACAGGATACTGCTAGAGCTCGAGCAGGAGTGCCTCAAGGTCTACAAGAGGAAGGTTGACCAGGCCAATAGGTGCCAGGCCTGCTGCGGCAAGCCATTGCTGAGGCCGAGCTCGCCAACATCTATTCAGCCATGGGCGAGCCACCAGTGCACGTCAGGCAGGTTTGTTCCTGGTTCCACTAATGAGTGTACAAGTGTGGACATGCCTTGATATTGTCTCGACTTATCCCTGTTGATGAGAACAAGTCTATGTTTGGACTTATCCCTGTTGATGAGAACAAGTCTAATCAATCTTATATTTTTTGTATTAGGTCTGCTTTGTACTGCTGCCTTTGCATTCTTCTGCTTCTATCTCCACATTGCAGTGATTGCTGGGGAAATGATGCTTGGCCTGAAATTAGTTTTCATCACCATTCACCCAATGAAGTAGTTGACGCATCTCATTACGTACTATTCTATTTGCAGTCTCTTTTTTGGCATTCATTAACAACCCATGTAACTTATTTCAGATGGGGAGGAACTTTGTTGAACTCTTTCCTGTTTAATGTTGGACTCATCCTACTTTGCTCCATTAGGTATGCTACCAGGGCTATCTTTTAGATGTGCATGTTTTTATTGTAAGTTTATGATGAAGTGTGAAGGCTGTAAATTCCATTTTTCATAGTGATAAGAGAAGGTAGTGGCTATTTGTTGCAGACTATTGTATTTCTCTGAAGTTGTTTCCATACATAACATCAGGGCAGTAGTGTCCTTTATTAGTCAGTAATAGTGTGATACTCAGGGAGTACACATTCTGAAAGCAACCATGTAGCATGGACCTAGCTTGGGCCTATGTTCTGGCATGTTAGTGTAGATGAAAAATGGCTTCTGCATGAACGTGAATTTTGTTGATTTGATTGACTATGTTTCCCCACCTTAACAAATGAATAACAATGCAACACATACCTATTAATTTTCTCCACTATATTTATTGTTCTCAAAGAAGCCCTCTCAATTGAATTTTCATACTTGTTCTTTATGCAATGTGCTACAGTTCTGTGCCATAGCTTTTGCTTACTATTCACAGGTAACTGCAGCTCAGGAGATCTTTGGCCACACACTGCAGTCTCTTCACAAAATTAAGTATCTCTACAAATAAGTCTTGAACTAGCATGAAGTTAGTAGAAATATCAGTCTGTAGTTGTTGCTCAAATAGTTGAATGTGTTGTTATGGTGGATATAAGTGTGTCAAACTTTTCAATATACTAGCTGAATGCTCGTGCGTTGCTACGGAATTTAAAATTTTATCATACTACATGTTCTAAAACTAACGGGTGGTAAAATTTGTTGGAACGTATATACAAATATGTTCTATTTTTTTAAAATCCGTAGCAACGCACGGGCATTCAGCTAGTACTATTATAAAAGAAGGAGTTGGTGGTTGGTCCGGCCTCTCCCACCCTTTCTCACAAAAAGCTAAGCGAGCTGAGATGTGGGCCCACCCCTCCGCTCCACCCGCACCGCCTCCAATTCCGCCCGTGCACCGGCGCCTCCTTCCTCCTCTTCCTTCCCTCCCCACGGTCTCCTCCTTCCCTCCCCACCCCGCATCGCCTCCCCGCTCCGCCGCCGCCGCCTCCTCCCCCAACCCCTCCGCCGCCTCCTCCTCTCCACGCTGCCCCCGCTCCTCCGCAGAAATCGCTCCACCCTCGCCTCTCCGCCGAAACCGCTCCGTCCTCCCCTCCCTCTCTCGCCGCCGCGCCGTCCTCGCCTCCTCCCCTCCCTCTCTCGCCGCCGCGCCGCCCTCGCCTCCTCCCCTCCCTCCTCCGCCGCCGCGCCGCCCTCGCCTCCTCCCCTCCCTCCTCCGCCGCTCCACCCTCGCCTCCTCCTCCCCACCCCGCGCCACCGTCACCTCCCCCCCGCCCCCTGCTCCTCCGCTCCGCCGCCTCCTCCTCCCCCCCCCACTCCTCCGCTCCGCCATTCTGTTCCTGTTGGTGGTCTTGCTTACTATGTAATTGCACCATCAAGGTGAATAATTATTTTCTTTGATGTTACCACCATTTCTTTATGATGTTGCTTTTGATTTCACAATTTACTGTTAATTATACTTGTCTTTGCATGTTTTGACACCTTGCAGTTTGGCTGATGTTCTTGCAAATCCATTCCATACATTGTTCTATGTTGTATTTATGCTGTCAGCTTGTGCTCTCATCTCAAAGACCTGGATTGAAGTTTCTGGTTCATCGGCGAAGGATGTTGCTAAGCAGCTGAAGGTGAAAACAGTTTATATGTATTATTTGTGTTTTCTTATGCAGCTACTGTTCCAGTTTACCTACAGCCTACAGGTTGTACCATGCTTCATAACATTGCATGGACAAGGTTGAATTTTTATATGTCACATCTGTTTGTGTTTTGGTATATGGTAGTACATTGTCTAGTTCTAGAATTTGTGCATATGAAACTCCAAAGATTGTTGTACCATGCAACATTAGTGTCACTGAGGTACAATAATTTTCTAGAATTTTGGTTTAGGATCTGTTCAAGAAACCAGTATTATCTGCCTCTGGAACTATTGGTGTTTTTTTACTGGATCTTTAGAAACTCCAGCCTGGTGTTAGGACATCAATATCTACACACTGGTTAAGTGGGATACGAACTAGAAGTGTTAAATGGGTGATCTGTTTTCTATATCTCGTCTACACATCCAAAATTATTATGCAAGAGCCATTTGTGAACTCTTTTGAGACTGGCAATTCAACAGGAACAACAAATGGTGATGCCAGGCCATCCTTTCTAATCCTTCATCTGATTCTCTTGCTAAGTTCCATTGATTTGTTTCTGTCTTGTCAGCATGTTGCGCTTCAAAGTTCTCCCCTATAGTCCTACATGATACATAATTTCATGTCTGCAATGGCCAGTCTTCGTTAGCATATTACTGCACATATTATGTTGCTTACTCGAATGGTTCATGCACTGATGTAAATAGTGCACGAGCGCCTGATAGAATGTTAGGTGAAGTGCGGGGAAGTAACTCAAGGTGAGACTGCATACAATAATTTGGACATAAATAACCTTGTTTTAATACACCCCATTTCACAATTCTTATCATTTTTGAAATTTCCTAATGAGCAGGTGTATGGCATCAACTCTCTTGCGAACTTGATTTGTCCGTGGATCTATGACCCAGGGAATTGCCTGTTATCAGCATCGCTGCATAGATAGCTCCTTAGAGGTTACTACTATTTCCTTGTGCATAGTCGAACCCCATTCTGTATAGAAATCCTTGTGCGTGCTGTGTTTTTTTATTCATGGTGTGGTATCTCCCATTGTTTGTAATGTTCATTATTACCACCATAAATATAATTGTTGGGCTGTAAACTTATAACATATTTTCTTATTTTTTTGGGTGATTATTAAAGATCTCCATTTCAACGGTGCGATTTTTTTTGAATTATGAATCATGCTTCTGTTGTCAGGTTTGAAATGCTGTCCAACTTTGACTAAGTTTGCCTTTTGCCGTGTTCTGAAAACATACTTTTTAGGTTGCTGTTGATGGGATCTGGAAGTCATGTCCAGAATCTAGTGGGCTTGTTGAGTTCCCAGGGTTCAATGGTGAGTTTTGTTATTGAAGTGTACTAGATCAGGTTCTCTTTCTTTCCTAGCTTTTACACGAGCTAATTTTGTGATGAAGGGGAGCTGATTAGCCTGACATATCATGAGTTGTGTAACACTGTACCAGTCCCGTGAGTGGCCAGTGTCCCAAGTCTTGCAGTTTTAATGCTGACTGCATTGATGGATCCTGCCACTGCTTCCCTGGGTTTCATGGTCATGACTGCAGCAGAAGTGAGTATAAGGCTAAACACTATCCTTTAGTTTGTATTGAACCGACACTCACCTTGGATGTGGATTTTTTTTGGTTTCCCAGTTATCAAGTTTTTCAACGCTAAATTCTCTTAATTTTGTATCCCGAAAATGATTAGTGAATAGGCTGGATGTTCACGTGGAATATGTTTACAGTCAAGCAATGTCTTCAAGTAATAATTTTGGTTGAAAAAAGTGCCATGCAGGTTTTTTGTTCTGCTTCATATATATTGTCAATCAGGATAAATGATTTGTTAATACTATAAAAAATCTGTTGGTTCTTGTGAAACCGGCGTCATGAGTGCAGAGGACAATATATATCATGGATTTGTGGTCCTTGGTCCCTTGAAACATTGGCGGGATCACCTTCCTGATATGTTGAAGTACAGAACCATTTTGATTTACGTTTCCGCATATAAAACCCGGTTTTAGTCAAAGAGTTTAAAAGCGCCTATTCACCCTTCCTCTATATGAGAATATCGCCAATATGGGAGATGGCAAGCAAGGATAGGAAGAGCTACAAGGAACAAGCATCTCAACTTGGACACCTTTTAGCAACCATCAGAGCACAAAGTCCTCATCTTCTATCCCCACGATACTGTGTAGTTATAGCTTCTTTTACTAGCATTTTGTTTGACAGACCAAGGTATCGGCCTTTTGATCAACTTGCTAAGCAATTAGAAGTTGTTGCGACATTGAGTAGTAGACGTGCGTTGCTACGGATTTTAAAAAATTTTAGAACATATTTATATGCATGTTTTAAAAAATTTTACCACCCGTTAGTTTTAGAACATGTAATATGATAACATTTTAAAATCCGTAGCAACGCACGGGCGTTCAGCTAGTAATAGATAGATATTGTACATTTTATTGCTTGTTCGATATGATCCATACATTAGGATTTCGAAAAAAGGGCGGAAAGAACTTTTGGCCCAAAAACTGGACACTCTTTTGCCTTGATTTCTATTCTTGAGCTATAAAGATCTGATAAGGCGCTCTAATTCGTGTTATCATCAATATACACAGAAGAAATTTTGTATTGAATGGATGCAGAAGCTGCAAGCCCAAGTCCGACGTACAAAGTCGAAGGCCCGCCGCGAGCCCGACCCAAAGGAGGGCCAGGGCCAACCAGCACCAACTCAGGTACCTTCCTCTGTACCGTGTACGCCAGCCCTGCAACGAAACAAGGGCCCAGCACGAGTGCACGACTCCTTTATTGTATTCTTTTTCAAAAATGAAATTCATTTTTCTTGTTTCTTAAAGGCCTCTATGCATTTCGAGAGTCAAACTTTGCTTCTTGCCTTTCCTAAGACCTGCTTTCCTTCTTCCCCAACACAACTAGCCATCATTACTTTGGTTGATATCTAGTTTACGGTTAAACTGGTTTTGACCAACTTTTTCATTTTCAAAAAGGGTAGTCTAGATTCTAAATGCTCATCCCGGCCTCCATTTTAGGTTAAACTAGTCGAATTTACTACGTAATTACATTGCTAGATTCTATATCATGTTGTTTATATCGAAACAGCATAGAGTTGCATGTATTAACAACTCTAATGCTTATGATCGAAATAAAATTTTATTTCTTATGCACCTGTAACAACTTCTCTCGTGCTTATATGATTAATTTACACCGCTAATCTATACCTACAAAAATTGACGGTGCATATTTTCCTCGTGTTAACGTTGGAATTTCTTGCCTTTGAAAGCGAACATGTTGGCTTACTTTGCCTTTTGTTTTAATAATATAAATATAATAGATAGATGTAGTACATTTTATTGCTAGTTAGTTATGAACCATACATTAGGATTTTGAAAAAGGGTGGAAAAAACTTTTGGCCCAAAAACTGGACACTCTTTTGCCTTGATTTCTATTCTTGAGGCGCTCTTATTGCTAGTTCGTAAGGCGCTCTTATTTGTGTTATCATCAATACTAGCAGCGTGTGCGTGGCGTCACGCCGCGCAAGGCAATCTGTGTTAAGAATCGTTAAATAGATAAGGGCAGTGTAGGCGGTAATTTCGCATTGTTAATGAATATAATCGGTGTTGTTATTTGTTTTAACGTTGTAATACAGCAAGAAAGAGTGATAATTGGAGAGAGAAATAGAGTACATAGGTAACATAAGGATAATTTAGTATATAAATGTATGGAGAAATTGGTAACGTTTGGAGAATGCGATTGTTTGGAATAAATATGTATTAGTTAATATAGGGTAAATCATCAGAGTGCGTAACTCAATAATGGTAAGTTTTTTGGGAGGCACAGGATGGGTTGACATTTTGTAGAACAAAATAACTGTCGCTAACTGGAATCTAAGTGTTGATAGTAGCGAAGATGTTAGAGATATCGATACAATGTATACAAACAGTTATGGAGAGCAATGTAAATTATTAGGGTGTGCTATCTAGTGATGGTAAGTTTTCTGGGAAGCACAGTACCGTTTCACATTTTGTACATCAAAATAAGTGATGCCAACTGGAACAAGTTTTGTTGTCACCAAAGATGCGCAGTAGCACCGTTTCACATTTTGTACATCAAAATAAGTGGTGCTAACTGGAACAAGTTTTGTTATGAGCAAAGATGCGCATGGTATTGACAGAGTGTGCAGAAACAAGTATGAAAGGCACTGCGGAGTTTCAGATGGAGTGAACATATGGTGTTCGATTCGAGGATAGCTTTCAGTTTTCCTGTATGAAAATTATGGAAATAGCAATGTTATAGTATGTGTTGCTATTATCGTTGTTTCGGCAATAAATAGTCATTTTGAGGAATATATTAGGATATACCTTGTGTGATGGACGATCCTTTGGATCGGGGAACAGCTGTCTTGCAACTTTAGCTTTTTCGCTAGGTTGTATTGCTCTGTAAATAAGCATGTCTAGTAAGGGCAGGAAAATGTATATCTAGAGTATATTTGTTTTAGAGGTTTGAATAGTAGGGTAGAATGCAATAAATTACAATAAAAGAAACTACCTTTTGTTTGCCGGCATAGATGAGGAAGCTAGTTCAGTTTCTGTAGGCGTAACACACTCATGTGTTCTTTTTTCAGAGTGCGGGGATGGAATAGCCTTGTAAAAGATATGCAAGTGATTAGAGATAAGGAACTATGTTTAAGGAACGTAACTGTGTTATATGTCACGCTTGAGGAAAGTAGATATGGATGGGTTTTTTTTGCCTTACCTCTAAAACGGTAGCGGGTGTTGCTGGAGTAACTGTTTCTGCACATAGGGTGGTAACAGGCAGACCTGTTTATGGAGTAACAAAATGTTATTTGCTGTGATAGTAAGTGTTGTGCTATTTACTATGTGTAGATCACGATTTTTTTGCTTACTTGGTAATAGAAGACTGCTGTGATCTGGCTGAGCTGCTATTGATCGTACACGAAATGTTGGATTTTCAGCTTGTAGCGATCCTTCTAACATTTGGACAATAAGCTGATATTGTTGGCCTATAACTGCTTTGATCTCAGGCGGTATATGCTGTGTTTGTCCTTCAGCCGCTGCAACCAAAAGCATAGCAGGTCTTCCAACGAGTTGTTGACCTATGTCTCCAAAGAACATGAATTCTGCATGCATAGGTTTGCTGTCTTCACTGTTTTCAGGATCAACACCGTATACGTTTATCTTGTATCTGTTTGAAGATTTGAAAGAAACATTATATGTTAGCTTTGTTTTTAATTTGTTATGTATAGATTGGAAAAAAGATATAGGCTATATGAATCTGAGCAGGATTATACCTTGGTTCTACTGTTTTAGTACCGCATCTTCGACATTCATATCCATCTCCATGTGGGAAAGTTTTTTTCCAACATGAAGAGCATGCTATGTACCACCATGACTGTGTCGGTACTAAATCTGTGATAAGGATGCTGACTTTGTAGCGTTGTCCCTATGTATGCCATATTTGGAAACAATCAGTACTGAATCTATGTAAAATGCAAGCTGTAAACACATGTATGAACTTTAGATTTGTCTTACCAGAGCTTCGTTTGGTATTAGCTCCATTAGCTCGTGAACTGTTGTGGATATTGGGTTGTTATGGTCATGGTTGTCTTCTTGCCATTCAATTTGATGTGGACGGCTGCTAATTCTATATATTGTATTATGGGCAAATATGAAAGAAATGTGGAAGTGAGGAAAAAAGGAATGATATATATGTTCGCAGTGTAATTGTTTAGATAAAGCATGGAGAATACGTGTTTCGTAGAGTGTGTATTTCAGGTATTGGTATATTGATATACCATTTTGATGCAGAACTGCTTTGTAATGCAAGCTGACCTACATGTATAGAGAAAAGAATTTAAAATGAGGGAAAGATGAAATAAATTAGATGTATATTGCATGTGTTTTGTTTGATCTGTATTTTTAAACATGGAAGGGTGGAGCAGACCTGAATATGTACCAATGAGCATTCCAACAAATAAAGCAATGACTGGCGTATCTTGGGAAACAGTGAGGAGCATTTCAGCATTAAATGATTCAGCATGATGGCCCCATAATGTTATGATTGCTGTCTGACTACAAATAGGCAGAGAGATAGTTTTTTTGGCTTTAGTTCAGGGGGACAGTAATGTAAGTGCAGGTTGTATAATGCAAGACAATAGAGAGAGATAAATGTTGGAAAAACATATATACCTTCCATCAGTTATGTTTATAGTACGTTTAACAGTTGGCCCTAATTTTGTTGTTGTTTGGATAAGTTGCGAAGCAGAAGTTATGAGGACAACAGTATCTAATAAACAAGGAAGGGTAAACAAGGAAGCAGAAATGAGGTAGCATAAATGTATAAAGAGATAGATGAACTATGCTGAACCAGTAGTTGTTACACCTGATAACAAAGCATTTTTTCCAATACGTTCATTCAACATAGAAAAGGGAACCGCGTTGTATGCAAAGACAGGAAAGCCTTCCGGTTCTGGTAATATCTCTTTAATTCTGGTATACTTCGAAAATCGAGCTAGGTTGTTTCCATCAACTGATTTGTATGTTTCTTTTGGTGGAAGAACTTCGAAGTATTCAATCTCATAAATGGATCCTTCTTTTAATAAGGCTGTAAATTTATGAAGCCATCTCTGGGGAACTAATCCTTCAATAACATTTCTGTAATATCCCGGAAGAGTTTCGACCGTTAATCGTTTAATCGGAGTAAAGGACCTTAAAGGGAAGAATAAAATATCAAGTTTAGTGGGGGTTTTTCTGATTTTCCCTGGCAACCTGGGCCTGGGCCTTGGCCCAGGTGGGGATTTCGGCCAGCAAAGGGGGGCACCACCTTCCCCCCTCCAACCCTAGCCGCCCCTCCCCCTCTTCCTCCTTGCGCCTCCCCCTCTCCTCCCCTTGTGCGCCCCTCCCCTCTGCCTTGCGCCGTCCAGCAGCGCCTCCTCCTCCCCTCTCCTCCATTGCCGGTGATCAAGACCTCCAATTGATGCCGAATGATCGGGGGAAAGGAATAATTCGCAGCTAGGCGATTGGACTCGGAGGAAGGGAAGAAGAAGGGGCAAAGAGGAAAATAAGGAGAGGAGAGATTCGTGGGGTGTTCGTGGTATTCTTCAGTGTTCGTCAAGGGTAATCCATGTTCTTCCCCTAGTAGATGTAAATTCTAATTGCGTTATCAATGTCGGTTTTCTGATCTGCTCAGGACAGCCTCTGTTAGACGGTCTTTTTGATATAGATCCGTGGGGATTCAGGTCTGGTCTTCTCCTAGAGATTTGTAGAGGACATCTTTAGATTTCCATGAAGTGCTAGAACGCGTCATTCAGACCTCTGTAGAAAAAGTTATGATTTTTCTAGTCGGACTGTCCTGTAGATCGGGGAAATTCCTGTCAGGTTTCGGTAGATGGGTTTGGGCGATTAGAAATCAGGAGAATCAGAAGATCTCCATATTATGAAAGTTTCATATATTTTCCTTAGCTTTCCAGAAAGATCAAGAAATCCTGATTCCGATTCTCGGGGTGAAAGTTATGACAATTTTAGTGCGCTGTCCAGAGAACTCGTTACGGAATTGATGTTCTAGAAAGTTAGATGGTGCGGGTAGAAGTTGGCCGAATCAGGGAGACTCACCAACTATATTTAGTTAGATAATTTAATTATCTTTCCAGAAAATCTGAGAACGCCCTGTTCGGACTTCTGTACCATTAGATAAGAATTTTTGAAGTTGACTGTCTGTAGAGGGGGACAGGGTGTCCGAAAAGATTTGGGGTTTTGAGTCAAGTTAAACATGTTGGATTAGTTTGGGGGTGTTTTTGTTTAATATAAAGACTTGTTACTGTTGCCTTAGCAATTATTATAATTATTGTTCAGGAGGAGGACGGATTCCAGGAGCCGCACCTTCTGCTCATTCCCCGTTTACTCGTGGTTAAGGCAAGTATATTTATGGATATAATAGATATTATCGAATGGTATAGTTTGATAAATTCTATGAGAATTTGAGTTGTTCATGATTTTTATGGTGATATGATTGGTAATGTTCATGGTTGCTAATGCTATGAGTTATGTGTTAATCACGGATGTTTGAAACTTATGAAGTCTATGAATATGAGCTTTTGTAGTATGAATATGTTATTCATATGCAATGTTGATGCGGATGCATGTTGTATTAATTTGAGATTTCATACATATGCATCATGTTGGCTTATTGAAGTCTTGGTCCTGTGACGACCAAGCAATTCTTGAGATCCCCGTCATGTTTATGACGGGCTAAAGGTCCCCATGCTTGAAGAGCATGGGCTTAGGTCCCCATACTTGCAGAGTATGGGCAATGGTCCCTGTGCCAGATGGCATAGGCATGGGTGTGCATCGACGGATGCGCACTTTGCATTACCGGTAAAATGCAAAAAAGACAAAGATAAAGACAAAGAGCACCTTGAGCATATTGAGCATGTTGCATATCATGTGTATGTAATGTATTTGGTGAATGGATTTGTGAAGTGCAATTGATGGGTTTCATACTTATATGCTGTTGTTACCATTTATTGTACTTGCTGAGTCTTTGGACTCACCCTTGTTGTTGGATGTTTTTTTAGGTACCTTCATGAGACCGGCATGCATGGGGATAAAGATGGATTAGCTTTATTATACTTGCACGGTCCATTCACCTTGGAAGAAATAAAGAACCTTAGACATTATTTGTTGAATAGCTTAAGTGGTAACTGATTAAAGATCACCATGTTTAGAATGTAATAAAGGTTTAGAACTTTTACATTGCTTACGTTCATTATTTAAGTATTGTGGTTACGATTGTGATGGCAAACAAAGGAGGTTCTGCCGAAATTTGTAAGGTGAATATAGGTTCTTCCTTAATATGTTGTTAGTTTAGTAGCATTCCAGGTCATTGTTTGGCTGGGGTGTGACAATTTCCCTGGAAATAGACAAGTTATAATTTGGGTTTAAGAAGGAGAAAAGCATTTTGCATACAGAAAAAGATGAAGATAAATATTGGTAATGCGTTAGCAATTTGAATATAGTAAAGATATAGATTTTGTAAAAGTGTACATGATTGTTTATATGAATAAAAGTGTACAGCATTGTGTATATGAACTAAATAGAAGAGTTGGACATCACATACCTATTCGTCAAGCATAATGAAGTCTAGGCGATATACATCTGCTGTATTCTGTGGGTTTCTAAATTCCCAAACTCGTGGTAAGCGGACAAGGATCTTCCATTTGTGTGAAGTCTGGTTTATGTAGTTGAGGAGTGTATACGCCACATGGAAGCTACATATCATAAAGAGGTTAGATCATAAACAGTGTGTGTATAAATAGAATATTATAGTGATAAATCTGGTATGATATAAACTGGATGAAGACTTGTGTAGAATACAGTGAAAAGAGAGTGAATTATATCATTTGAAAAGATAAATAGATATATGAAAAGAAAGGGCGAAAAGAGTTGAATAACATAAGTAATGTAAACAACTCAGTAAGAACGCAGTAAGAGCGGTGGTATGCATAGATGGGCAGATAGATATGTATGATGTTTGCTTGTATAGGGAAAAAATATATAAGCTAGTTTCCTAGAGGGAGTGTATTATTGGAAAATGTAATGAAACATGAGCAGAAAGTATGTGTGAGAAGAATTGAATACCCTAAGCGATCCACATAATCAAAGCACAAAACACTAACATTTGCTGTATGCATAAGCAAATATATGAATATGAAGTCATCTGAAGATATACTAAAGTAGCTGCAGACATGTATAAAATTAAAATCTGTGAGGAGGCAGACAAATGTACATTATAATGTCAGGCAGAAAAATAGAGATCTATGTGGACGCAGACAAGTAAAGCACAGAGCAGTGATATGCGTTGTATGCATAAACAGATATATGAAGATACGTATTGTTTTTTAGCAGAAGGAAAAAGTATATGAACTCATAGGAAGATATACTAAAGCAGGTGCAAACATATATAAAACTAAGAAAGAATGGGTTTGAGAAAGTTTTTTGAATAAGGAGAGTGAATTAAAAGAGATAGGAATAATGGTGATGGAAACCATTAAATAGAAGCAAGGACTTCTCTGTAGACTATATTTTTGGTTTGATTACAGGCAGCACCATTTTCATCTTCAATGAGTATTTTTAAGCCTGAACGTGATGTAACACGCGATATTGCCACATATAATTGTCCATGAGAAAAGACCGGGTTGCGTAGATAAATCCCAACTTTATTTAAAGTTTGGCCTTGGCTTTTGTTAATAGTCGTTGCATATGAGAGTGCAATTGGAAACTGCCATCGCTGTAGTGTAAAAGGCCATCGAGGACTTGTTGCATTTAATACAATTCTTGGTATACAAACAGCTTGCCCAATATTGGTTCCAGTGATAATATTTCCTTCAAGAATTCGATCACCAAGTCTTGTTATAATCAGGCGTGTTCCATTACAAAGACCCATAGATTGATTTATATTTCTTAGTAACATCACTGGAACACCTATCTTGAGATGAATAGCATGATGTGGGAAGCCATTGACTGTTATAGAATTTAAGAATTCTGGTGGATATAGTAGATTGGCATCACCGATTTGAGTATCAGATTGGGAAATACAATCAAAACTGAGGTACTCTTTAGTATCACCAGGGATCTTATCAAAAACGGCTTTGTTTACTTCATCAGCAACAGCCTTAGTTGGACAGACAATTGCACGCTGCGCTAGATATTCACTACTTTGATAGTTGGTACAGAATGAATCATAGATAACATCTACAATTGTATCCATATTGTTATCAATTGGCAGTAAGAGAAGGTCATCAGGTATAGTTATCCATGTAGCATTAATCTCTCCTGGTTTTTTTATCATTGGCAGTTGACCATTACCAATATTAAGTACCCACTGAGCGAATGCAGAGAGAGCTTCGCATTCTGCAAATTGTAGCTTTGGATCATGAAGTCTCATATTTGTAGATAGTTTGAGTATTTCAATGTGCTGCCAAAGTGATGACTTAATGAGTGAAGCTTCAATAATCTCCGCTTTAGTACCACCATCAATGACAGGTAAGATCTGGCGGAAGTCTCCACCAAGAACAACAAGTTTTTCACCAAAAGGCATATTCATGTAAGCATTGTCTTGAACAGCCATAATATCACGTAACGTTCTATCAAGTGCATCAAAACAGTGTCTATGGGTCATATGCGCTTCATCCCAGAGAATTAGAGAAGCTTTGCTAATAAGTTCAGTAAGCATTGTTCCACGGGCTATATTACATAAGGTTCTTTGATTGATATCGAGAGGTATTTTAAAACGAGAATGAGCTGTGCGACCACCTGGAAGTAGAAGCGAAGCTATTCCAGATGAGGCTACAGCAAGAACTATTTGAGCTTCAGCTCTCAGTGTGGCTATGATAGCATTCCAAAGGAATGTTTTCCCGGTGCCACCATGCCCTGATACAAAGTAAAAGCCACTGGTCTTGTGAGTAACACATGCTATAATTTTGTTGTATATAGTAGATTGCTGAGCGTTGAGTCTAGCAGATAATGAGGTAGCATGTGCTGATAAAATACTTCTATCATACGCCAGCTCTTCAGCAAGAAGTCTATTACCAGAAGCAGGGCTATCATATGTGGATTCAGTGCCTATGTTGTATATGCCAAAACTGAGCCCGTTTCTTGATAATATAGCAAACAGCTCATTTATTAACTGGTTTTGCAAATAACTATCTGGTATGGGGTAAGTTTGATTTTGCAATCCTTGTCGAATTTTATATGCTATGTCATCAGCAAGGTAGCACCAATATTTATCAAATAGATTTTGAGGACTAACAACACTACAGAAGGACAAAACTACCATGAAGAGGTGTCTGAGTTGGTGTGCAGTGGCCCAAATAATTGCTTCATCAAAGAGCAAAAACCACTCAGTATCATCACCAACTAATCCACGAGCTTTGCAAGCTTCTTTAAACGTAGCATAATGCACACCATTGAACGTTCTAATATCTTCATAGCTTTGTGCACCAGAAACTACCATTAAAAGCATTCTCAGGTAAAATAATTCGCCAGTACTTGGATGCACATTATATATGCGGCCAATTTTTGGTGTTTTGCGTTTCCTTTTTACCAATTTTCTGTTATCACTGTCCCATCTCCAGTTTGATGGGAATTGGTAATACGTAGAAGATCTTGCTTGTACATACTGTTGATTGGCAATAAACCATTCAGTCAGAGTAGTTTTGTAAGTTCTTGGATCAGCAACAATTTGTTCTAGGTGGGTTTCTTCATGATATATAACTCTGTTCATACCAGGCATATGAACAGCCAATCGTTCTACGGAAGGTATTCGGCCATGTATTTCAAATTCAAATAATCGCCAAATTGCTTCGCATGATGATAAATATCTAGAGAATTGTTTTGTAAGTAAAAGCATTAGTGTAGGATATAGCAGGAAAAACAGAAACAGTTATGCTGCAAAAAAAACTATAATCTACTGTATGAGAAAGGCATTACCTGCATCTAATATAATCTACAATTTCATCAATTCCTTGTTTAGCTTGTGTATCAGCTGTGTTTGATGCTTCATCAGCAGTACAGAAACTTATTTTCGCTTTGTCTTGACCTTTAGTGAGATACTTGAATAAATATTTCACAAGATTTGTTTTGTTGCACCATTCAGCATTGATGTGGGCTTGAAATTTCTTTAGTAAATTCATATTGTATGGAACAACCCATCTATTGTCCAATCTGATTCCATTTTTGATAATGAAATGATTAGTATCGCGGCGACGATACACTGGAAAGCCAAATTCATTAATAATTGTTTCTGGGTTAAATTCTTTGGGATATCGCTTTGAGCACACTCCATTTTTCATACATGGACACTTTCTATTAAGATTTCCGCATGGACCATGCATCATAAATTCTTCAACAAGAGCGTAACCAAGTGGATCGATAATTGGATCAGGAATTTCAGCACATATAAGGGTGTCTATGAATTGAGTAGTCATATTCATTGGATGGTTGGCAAGCCATATAAGGGTATGAACATGAGGCATGCCTCTTTTTTGAAACTCAATTGTGTATAAAACTGTTAGAAATAAAGAAGATAACTTAGAGAAAAAAGTAATGCGTTTATATTAAAAGGAAAGCAGTATTATCAGACCGGAAGCAGTAAATCGGGAAGGTAGTAAACTAACCTGCTCGTATGATTCCAAAAGTATGGCCACTTTTTATATCAGAAATATATTCAGTAAGCTTCATATGGAATACTCAAGTTACAATATCAGAGCGGTCTACATAGTTTTGTCCAGGTTCGTGTTTAAGTGCATCTATAATTTCTGGCCATCTTGAATTGCATGTGAAAGTAGAGAATAAATCAGGAGGACCGTATTCACGACAAATAGCCATAGCATCTTGATAATTGAGTGTGTTATATCGACGGCTACCAGTGAAGCTTGAAGGAAGTAAGATCCTAACACCAATATTTTTGCCTTCCGATGTGCCGTCACCAAGTGCATCCAAAATGCCTTGATATGTGTCTGAGCGTAAGACATCTTGATTGAAGAAATGAAATGAGAGGCGATTTGCTTCAAGACATGAATAGCAATCAACCTCTATTTGACTCGAAAGACGGCCACAACATGTGTAAGGGTTCGTATCTTCGATAATGACATTCATAACAGTAATATTCAAGCATGGACACTTCATCTCTAACAGGAGCTAAGCTGTCATCGATTGCTTTGTACTTAATACCAAGATGGAAGCCTTTTTTGCCATGCGGAAATAGCAATGGATATTGAAGAGACATCAAAGTGGGATTAAGAGGTGAGATTTGCTTTAGTTCACCCGGGTGAGTTTCAACAATTATATCAAATTTGTTATTTTATGAAGAGAGATCACCGACAATCAATGCAGCTAGTTCAGGCACAGTTGGTAAAGAATTCCGATCATCATGACTGTCAGATGAACTAATAAGGCGAATATGAACTTCTGGATTTTCTTGAGAAAATAACCGGTCACATGCCATTCTGAATTGTTTTACTAACGGATTAAAACAGTTAAGCATAATAATTAAGGCAGCAATTATACTGCTATCTGCTTCATCATGTGTATCATCTTCTTTATTGAAGAGAGATAGTCTGTTCTGAACTTCGTTGTATGTGTCATAGATGTATAGCTGTGCATACTGTGGTTTTCGGCCTGGTTTAGGAATCAGTGAACCAATGTGATGATGAACAACACCATTTATACGAAAGACATAAGGGCCTCCACCATCATTAATGGTTCTATCAACATCTACACCCAAGGAAGTGAACGCAAATAGGGAATTGTAGTGACGAATCAAGCGCATAAATTCATTTGATTGTGGGCTTTTATTAAAACCAATAAGGTCTTGAAGTGGATATGGGAATTGTTTATGTGGTGGAAGGGAAACTTTACCACCTCGGCAGCATTTATTGTAAATAATTCGTTGATGTCTAGAGGAACTTCTATGCTGAGATCTTTCTTGAAACCAAAAAATAGCACCACACCTATTACACTCATAATCTGGACCACCATAATACGATCGATCATTATAAGTAGCTGAAATGATATAAAACAAGTAGTATAAAAGGAGAAAAAATAAATAAATTTATCAAGGATATAAAACGCATGGAGACATAATAGTAAAAAAAAGGGATAAAAAACAGTAGAAAATGAATTATATTGCCGAACCTTTCAAATAGGAAACATATTCCTTAGAAAAAGAAACGATTGACTCTCTAAGTGGGTTTGAGTTAAAAGGTGATGTGCTACCTGAAATATAAAAGAAATGTAATGACAGCTGGAAAGAAACAGAGGATAAAATATGTATGCATAAAGGGGACAGAAATCGCAAAACAAAAGAAGATTTATAAAACGAAATAGCAAAAGAAAGCAACCTGTTCTAGCAGCAGCGCGTTGCAAGTTGGATAATCTTCTTCTTTTCCTATTGTTGGCTGCCTCAAGCGAACTAACGAACGGACAAAAATGATCTCCTATCATGTAGGTAACGATAATAAACAAACGACGAAAGAAAAACTGCATAGCAGAACTAATAGGAAAGGAAAAAAGAAATAGTTATAAAGAGTGTGAATAACCACGTTGACGTTTGCATGTAGGAATCATAGCAACATCTCTGATAAGTGCTGCAGGAGAATAAATGAAAGCGAAACAAAATATCAATATGAAAGTAGAGTTTTTAAAAAAGGATGCAAAATGGGAAAAGCGAACTGTGTATAAAATGTGTAAGATAAGCAATGACTGTACATGGTTGCGGTGGCAGCTACGTAGGTACTGGGGTTGGAATATTAGGTAGAACATATGGAGACAATGGCGGGGATATTGTAGGGTTGATTGGTTGCTTTCCACATAGAATTTCTTGACGGTGGGCTCTAACAGAGTGTGATTGATCCATAAAACTAAATGGCAACAAGTGATATCAACAATGCAGGCAAAAAGATAATACTGCAGAAGACCAAAAGAAGTAGAAAAGGAGAGTAATTAAATAATTTACCTGTAAGATCAAAAATGATAGAGTGAAACAAGAAAGATAGAAAACGAAAAGCTAATTTTATTAATATGAAAACAAAAAGCCATGTGTAAATTATATAACAGAAAGAAGTATTGATGTTTATAAGGACAGGTGTATTTAATGCAGAAATATTTATATAAGCAAGCATGGAAAATATAAAACCATATGTATTAGTCGTAAAAACAAATCGATACTAATATATATCTAAAAAATAATAATAATAAGAAACTGATGTAAATATTGTAAAAATTAATATATACAAAGAAGCAAAAGTGTAATATAGACTATAACTATAAGTACAGTGTAATAATTAGGTAAGATTTATAATAAGTAAATAGCCAATGAGGAAAAGAGCGAAGTTTTTAAATAGGAACAGAAGCGTAATAGTTAGGTAAGATTTATAATAAGTAAAGAGCTAATTAGGAAAAGAGGGAGGTTTCTAAATAGAAACACAAAGGTAAAAAATAAAGGCTAGATAGTATCAAAACCGATGTGGTGCTGAAACAACGAAAACCAAAATGTACAAAAGCTTAAGCCTGCTAAATAGTAACATGAAAACATGAAAGTATTAATAACACTAAATTGATGTAAATGTTGTAAAAAAACAGATATTTGCAAATAAGCAAAAGTGTAATATAGACTATAAGTATAACGACAGTGTAATAATTAGGTAAGATTTACAATAAGTAAAGAGCTAATCAGGAAAAGAGGGAAGTTTCTAAATAGCAACAGAAGCGTAATAATTAGGTAAGATTTATAATAAGTAAAGAGTTAATTAGGAAAAGAGGGAAGTTTCTAAATGGGAACAAAAGTGTAACAATTAGGTAAGATTTACAATAAGTAAGGAGTCAATTAGGAAAAGAGGGAAATTTCTAAGTAGGAACAGAAGTGTAATAATCACGTAAGATTTATAATAAGTAAAGAGCCAATTAGGAAAAGAGTGAAATTTCTAAGTAGGAACAAAAGGGTAAGAAATAAAGTTTAGATAATAGAAGCATAGCGAAAGATCGTATAATTTGGTATATTATAATAGCTAGCTGGTAAACAGCCTGTAGTTTAGCGTAACATAATCATCACGCAATAGTATACATAAATAACCAACCTATACAAATAACATAATATAGACTATAAGTAGGTAAGATTTATAATAAGAAAAAAACCAATTAGGAAAACAGCGAAGTTTCTAAATAGGAACAGAAGTGTAATAATTAGGTAAGATTTACAATAAGTAAAGAGCGAATTAGGAAAAAAGGGAAATTTCTAAATAGGAACAGAATTGTGCTAATTAGGTAAGATTTATAATAACTAAAGAGCCTATGAGGAAAAGAGTGAATTTTCTAAGCAGAAAAAAGGGTAAGAAATAAAGTTTAGATAATAGAAGAATAGCGAAAGACAGTATAATTTGGTATATTATAATAGCTAGCTGGTATACAGTCTGTAGTTTAGCATAACATAATCATCATGCGATAGTATATATAAACAATCAGCCTATATAAATAACATAATATACACTGTAAGTACAAGAACAATGTAATAATTAGGTAAGATTTATAATAAGTAAAGAGCCAATCAGGAAAAGAGGGAAGTTTCTAAATAGGAACAGTAGTGTAATAATTAGGTAAGATTTATAATAAGTAAAAAAGCTTATTAGAAAAAGAGGCAAGTTTCTAAATAGGAACAGAAGTGTAATAATTAGGTAAGATTTATAATAAGTAAAGAGCCAATTAGGAGAAGAGGGAAGTTTCTAAATAGGAACAAAAATGCAATAATTAGGTAAGATTTATAATAAACAAAGAGCCAATTAGGAGAAGAGGGAAGTTTCTAAATAGGAACAGAAGTGTAATAATTAGGTAAGATTTATAATAAATAAAGAGCCAATTAGGAGAAGAGGGAAGTTTCTGAATAGGAACAGAAGGCTAAGAAATAAAGTTTCGATAATAGAAGCATAGCGAAAGATCATATAATTCGCTATATTATAATAGCTAGCTGGTAAAAAATCTGCAGTTTAGTGTAACACAATTATCACGCAATAGTATACATAAATAGCCAGGTTACACAAATAACATAGCTAACAAGACATGAAAGAATGCAAACAATGTAACAGGAACTATTGTACACAACGTAGAAAGAACAAGTATAATGTGAAAGAAGCAATTACTATTAGAGAAGCACTCACCAAGCTGTCGCAGGAAAGCAGAATGAATTTACCGAACGGTCCTTAACCAATATTTAACACAAACGATATCAGCACTGCAGAACCACGATTGAACCCAGAACGATCCTGTGTTTATAACAGAGTAACAGTAAATACGTAAATAAAATAACAACGAACAACAATGTATAAGTTAATAATAAACAAAAAGGAAAAGAAAAATAAGACAACGACACTAAACATCTAAATAAAAGAAACTTTAATTTAATACATTATAACGATCAGACGGTACATAATCTGAAGTAATCTATAATTCAATACAATATAATAATTAGATGGTAAATAGTGTACAGTCTAACACAGGATAACTATTAAGCAATAACCAAAAGAATGAAACAAAAACAGATAAACTAATAGTACACAATAAGGAAAAGAAATGTAAGGCAGCAACAACGAAGATTTTAAAAAAGGGTAAAAAGTTCTATAATTTAGTACAATATAAGAATCAGATGGTAAACAGCCTGAATTTATAATCGAATGCAACAACATAATAACCAGACAGTAAACAAGGCGTAGTTTAGCATAACATAATTATTAAATGGTAATCATAAATAGTTCGCTCATAGCAACAACATAGCAGGGTGCAATTAAATATAACATAAGTATTAGGCGCTAATCATAAATGGCTGCAGCAAGATTAGGAAAAGGCTATAAAATGAAGTACTTGTATATAACTATAGAGGAGCAACCTATAAAACTAACATAACTTAGAACAGCAAACGAACTGTAACAACCGAGGTTTTTATAAAAAAAATAATAATAGTAAAATAATTTAAAATAAAAATAAGTGTTTTGGTTGCCTAAAGTTTATTTTTGATTTGCTCTGATTTTCTGCTTTTAGAAAACGCCGGATTTGAAAAGTAATTTAGATAAAAAAACATAAAAATATTATTAAATAGAATGATATTTTGATTTTCTATAAAAAAAATCATATTTCAAATTAATTATTTGGAAGCATTTGGCGTTTATCTGGATTTCCCGTGTTTTTCTGGATTTAAAAAAATCAATTTCAAAGCTAAAATGTATTTTTGTAAAAACAATTAAAAGACCAACTTTAAGTTGGAAATATTTTTCCTAAGTCTAAATCATCTCCAGGAATTTCTGTGGATTTTTCTGGAATTGTTAGACTTTATTTTCTAAGTGTTTTTGAAATCCCTCTCTCTCTCAGGCTGACAAGTGTCACGCCTAAATCCAATCTTCCGCACCCGATTAAATATCAACCCTCCATCTTCACTTAACCCACTCCACCTTCATTCGACGCCCTGGATTCAATCTACGATGCTAGATTTGATCCCATGTCATAATCTTTCTGTAATACCCTGATCGTCGATACGGTGTAAGATTTTAAAACAATCGCGGAGTCGCCGGTTTTTCGGCAAAACGCGGGAAGGGAAAAGTAAAAATTGTAGAACAGTATAAAATGAATAAAATAAATTAAAAATTAAATAAAAACCTCTAAGTGGGCTGCCTGGTGAGTGGGCCGACCACTTTGGGGCCGGAGGCCCAAGGGGTGGCCGCACCCCCTCCCACTTAACCCTAGGGCTCCCCCCTCCTCCCCCTTTTCCCCACACCCAGCCTCCACCCCCCTTTCCCACCCTCTTGGGCGCAGCCCCCCTCCCTGGTTGGTGCCCCCACCTCCCCCACAAGTGCTGCTGCCATTGGAGCCAAGAAGGAAGGAGAAGAAGGAGAGGAGAAGGAAGAAGAAGAGAAGAAGAGGAGGGAAGAAGAGGGGTGATTCCTCATCTAGGTAATTTTTCCCCATCCCAAACCCTCTGATTTTCGAAATAATTAGGGTTCTTGGCACGGATTTTGAAGGTAGTTAATAGATTAATTGCCCGATTAGAGATTAGTTGCTGTCTGCCTGTAGATTGATTCGCGCAGCGTGTCTGTTCGCGAGGTTTTGACCTAGTAAACGAATTTTCCTGCAGACTCTCTCAAAAGGGAAGTTGTAGAGGACTTCCATACGCATCTCCTATATTTGTTTCGGAATTTTCTTCCATGGGATCTGGGAGTTACAGGGTCGGGAATACTGCTGTTCGTCAGGCGAGCAGATTGATACAGACCGACGGTAATCTGTGAATTTGAGGTAGTAAAAGATTTTTATGGTCATGGCTGTAATTGAGAAAGTTGTAGATAATTTGAATATCTAGCTGCTGTATAAAATTCAGAATTCTTATACCCCTGTACTATTTCTGAGACGCAATTGAATACCGCTGTCCAATCTGCCAGAACAGAGTTCTTCCTCTGTTTTGGGCATTAAATTACACCTAGCTGTGATCAAAATAAAATATGTGTTCTACATGAAAAATGTAGGTTTTTAAGTGATGAATCCAGAGAGGTATCGTTTGCTGTATTGGATCAATATTTTTAAAGTTACAAAAATGTTAAGCAGCGCTGCTGCAGAGGGTAATTTGCTGAAGTGTTGAGCGGAGAGGAGTTAGTGCGGGTCCGGGGTTCTAGCGACGCCTTTAATTATTTATGTCGTGTTTGTATGCTGTGGCTTTGTGCTGAGAGATGCCTTTTGGACAGGTGGTCTTGTCCCTGAGCGCTCTTGATTTTACTTCGCTTCGTCGGATTGAGGCAAGTAAACGTAGCGGTGGTTGCTACCGTTTAACTTGTTATTCCTTCTACTTTCAGTTTACATTATTATTATAATTTGATACATTATGCCATGATTGCATGAAATCTTAATTGTGGAGATGGTAGCAAGTATAATGATGGTTTAAAATTGATAGTGTGGATTGTTGATGTTTGATCTATTTTTATGAGTATATGTGTTCATGGTTGTGGTAAGGATGTACTGGTGCTGTTTATGGTTGATTGCAATTTAAAGTGCTCATGAGTATTTTTGGTGCATAGATATTGTGGATGTAAGTTTTATTTATTGAGACATTCACGCATATGCATCATGCTGATTTATTGAAGTCTTGGTCACGAGATGACCAAGCGCCGAGGTCCCCGTCATGTTAATGACATGACGGGCTAAAGGTCCCCATACTTGTGGAGTATGGGCAATTGGTCCCTGTACCAGATGGTACAGGCATGGGTGTGTATCGACGGATGCACACTTTGCATTACCGGTAAAATGCAGAAGAGAAAGAGATAAAGAGATTTTTGACCATCTTGCATAGCATGAAAGCATTCATATGCATTGCATTGTGAAAAGATTCATTTGCATGCATATGCAATATATGGTGGTGAAGTTATTTTGTGGAATATTCAACTTCATAGTTGCAATGTGGAATTGGCTCATGTGAGCTAATTGTGGTATGAGGATTGTTGTTGTGGTCGTGGAATGCGATTCCTTCCTTGTGTATGGTAAGGGTTGTGATGGTGGCATGAGATTCTTTTCTCTTGTAGTAATTGATGATATCAATTGTGTCGGACCTCCGGTTAACAAACCCAGATCCTCTGTGATTCAATGCACTATTCCCTGGATCAGTAGATAGTGCCCACAGATACATTGCTGATTCATTTCATACACGGCACAGGCCATAATATTACAATACCAAAGTACACAGGTCCCATATAAGGACAAGTATTACAAAAGGGGCCTTCTGGCCACATAAGTTCAGTGCACCATTGCATTATTGGCGGAAGCAAAAGGGAGGGGTTCATCTCCCCACATGCAGGCGACCGGGATAACCTAGGGACGCTTAATATTACCCAGGGGACCTGGTTAATGTTAAGGACGTCCACCAATTAGCTTGGTCGGCCCGACTGTAAGGAAAGGCTAGATCCTGGCCTAACTACCACCATCTTCATTCCCTTCGCCAGCCGGGTCCTGGTAGTACTCGTACTGATCCTGATTGGCAAACTCTGGAGAAAGGGGGGTAGAGAGCGAGCGTGAGCACACACAACCGTGCTCCGCGAGCCAACATACAGAATGCAAAATACTAGTATGCAAGGCGTTATTCAAGGAAGGCTTAGGCTCTTTTGTTTGCGCAAAGCAGCAGTTGTAAATAACTTAATTACAAACCCTATGTTCTAGCCCTTTTTAATAACCAAAGCTTTGATGATTGAAAATGTTGCAGTAAGTATAAGACGGTGCTGGTTCCATCCACCAGTTTCATGGCTCCAACCACCTATGCTAGATTTTTAGTTTGGATAACCCATACTAACACTGGAGTACATCCCTCTTGGAAAAATTCAGAAATTGGAGTACTTCCCTCCAACCAGTTTTCTTCCCACCCACAAAAGGTTTTTCAAATAGAACTAACTCGAGTGGGTTCCCATGTCCGCCCTTAACCGTGGGCACGGCTATTCGAATAGTTTACACTCTGAAGAGGTTGTACACTTTCACCACAAGAGATAAGTCATCTTAATAGCCAACATGCTTCCTTAGGCATGAGACCCAGATGGTTTATCACAAAGCCGTTACCTTACTCCGAATTAGCTAGATACCACCCCGCTGAGGTTTCACCGCTGAAGGGCTACATCCAGCACAGTCAGAAGCCCCCTCTTGCGCCGTATGAGTAAACCAGTGCTCTGGCACCCATCTTCCGTGATGATATCTAAACTAACCCTTTTGCAAGTTAATTAGCTAGGTCGTACCCATATAGACTTGTGGTTGTACTGTTTTACACAAGGAGGTCAGCACAAGATTAGTCCTTAGTTCGTCCAGGCGGTTCATTCCACCAACCACGGTTTCTCGTGCAACATCAGCACCAACCACTCTTACCACCTGCCCAGACAGGTATAGCATGTTTTGAGGGTTTTGAGAAGCATATAATAACTAGTTACAAAGTATTCAGTATCGTACATCCCGAGACTGCCCAAAACAAGTTCTCGTATTTGTTTAAAGATTGATGATCAGGGTACATGACCCTGGACTTAGACTAACAGCATGGCATTTTAATTTGACTTATAACTATTAAAGTTAGCCATATTTCCTAGGGTGACAAGGAGCAGGTAATTCGAGTTATCAAGGAATGGTATATTAAGTTTATTGTGATGTTAAGTAGGCATGTAACTACCTTAACGCTTAACATATTATTACATGAAATAGCGAATGCATATTTTGAGTAATGTAAATGAAGATAATTTTATGAGAAACTTAGGAGAAAAATGATCAAAATGCTGACTCACCTGGGTCTAGAGCAGTAGGATCGTGCTGGTCCTGGAGTGGATCTTCTTGTGGCTCGGGGGCAGCTTCCAACTCTACTCGAACAGGAGAAACCGAAGCACACCCAACAAGCAAAGAGAACAAAATAACATAAAATAATAAGCAACACATCTCAAAAATAAACCAAACCACAACCAACAGAAAGAGTTTGAATTTAGAAAAATTTAGAAACAAGTTTCACCCGAATCGGAGTTACGATGAGGGAGATAGAGCTATTTGAAGTTTCATTTTCAGGAAAATCCTAAAAATGAAAAGGGGAGAGAGAGTTCACTCTCTGACAAATGGGTCCCGCCGGGTTTTATTTTATTTTCAGATTAATTTTTATTTCGGAAAATCACAGTGCATGACATGCGGGGCCCACGGCATTTTAATTATTTTCTTTTCTGAAAATCGGCCAGAGACCGACACGTGGGGCCAAGTTACTGTGTGAACAGTGCCTCGGATTAAGTTTTAAAACCACCGGGCCCACTTGTCAGTTGGTGGATTAACGGCCATTAACCCCAACGGTTAGCGGTTAATCGAGGATTAGCGCGGGAGCAGGGCTCCTCCGGCTGAGCGACGGTGAGGTCCGCCGGCGGCGAGGGAGGCCATGGCCGCACGGGGAGATGCCCAAAACGGAACCCCTAGCCCCGTGCGCATCCGACGGTGGGGGGTGAATCGGCCCGAGGTGGGCCGGGAGGTCGCCGGCGGCGAGCTAGGCGGCGGCGGAGCCAAGGGACGCTCGGGAGGGCGACTCCGGCCACGGGGGTATAGTTGAATGGTAAGGAAGCTTCTCAAGACGATTAGAAACTCACGGGAGAAGAGAGCGGAGCTCAGGAGGCTGTAGAGGTGGCTGGCGTCGGTGAGCTCCACGGGCGGTGGGGGTCGATCGGTGCCGGAGAAGACGTGGCGGCGGAGCTCCCAATCGATGGCTCGGTCGAGTTCCTGGGGTGGTGAGGGTGCTCCGAGTGCGAGGAATCGACTGGAGATCGCTTGGATTGGGGGCGGCAGTGGGAGGCCGGACTTGGGGAAGGAACGCGCGCCGGCGAGCTGCGAACGGAGGGAAACCAATTAAACTCGGTGGGAGCTCCCCGGGGATGAAAAGAGGTAGGGGAGAGGAAGAATGCCGTGCGGGGTCGTGCTGGGTAGGCCGGCGGCAGTTGCTACCCGAGGAACGCCCGGCGGTGGTGGAAGTGGTGAGCGAGTGGGGAGTGCTTCAGACAATTGGATGGCCTTTTATAGCTGAGTGACAGGGGCCGGACGGGGATGGGCGCGGGTATGGGCGGCGGTACGTCCCCCACTACGGCCGGTTACGGTGAGACGGGCGGGGTGGCGCTAGGGGTCGGGCTAGGGTGGACGGGCGGCATGGGTGGCGTACCGCGCCTCATGGCCGCCTAGGGGAGGGGTGGCGCGCAGCATGGGCTGCGGTGCCCGGTGGCTACGGCCCGAGTACGGAGGCGCGGCCGCGCAGACACGGGGCAGCACGGCGAGAAGTGATGGCGCCGGAAAGAGCGGGGGAGGACGCCGCGCTACTGTCGCCCATTGAATGCGGCGGCGACGGCCATGCCAGGCTTGGCGAGCGGCGACGTGGCCAGGACGACGAAACCGGGGGCGGCTCCAGCAGGTTGCCATGGCGACGAACGGGGAGCCGACGCGCGGAGCGCCTACGGTGAGGGGGCCGGGAGCCTAAGCCGGCGGGGGCGCCGGGGATTGCGGCGGAGCTACCAAGGGGAGGCACGGGGTGAACACGCTCGGGGAAACCACGGGCGGCGCAGTGGTTTGGCTCGGGCGGAGAGCACGGGGAGGAGGGGGCCGCGCTGGGCTGGGCGAAGCCCATGAGAGAAGGGGAACGGCCCCAGCGAGAGCAGGCCGGCCGGGAGAAAAAAATAGAGAAGGGGCTGGGCTGAGGGGAAAAAATGAAAAAGAGGGGTAGAGAAGGCTGGCCCACCCGGGAGGAAAGGAAAAGAGAGGAAGTTTGGGTAGGGCCAAAAGGATTTTGGGCTAAGATATTTAAATTTAAAATTTGAATTTTTGAGATTAGCTTTCTAATAACCAAGTAAAACGAGGCAATTAACCACATTAAAAATGGGGTGTCACAGACCCCACCCCCCTTAAATAGAATCTCGACCCCGAGATTCGAGCTGACCTGGAAACAAGAACGGGTAGTCGGCTCTGAGCTGCTCCTCACGCTCCCAAGTTGCTTCTCGCTCGGAGTGATTGCTCCATTGAACCTTGCAGAGTCGAATGGTCCGGTGCCTTGTCTGTTTTTCCATGGTATCCAATATTCGGATGGGATGCTCTGAATAAGTCAAATCCTTCTGAAGACAAATTGACTCGACTGGAGCCTTCTCTTCAGGGATTCTAAGGCATTTCTTGAGTTGAGATACGTGGAACACGTTATGTACTTCTGATAAGCTTTTAGGTAGTTCTAACCGATAGGCAACTTCTCCACACCTAGCAATGATGGGGAACGGACCAATGAATCTAGGTGCAAGCTTGCCCTTTACTTTAAATCTTCGAACTCCTCGAAGGGGTGACACCTTGAGATAGACATGATCCCCCACTTCGAAGGATAGATCTCTACGGCGATTGTCAGCATAACTCTTTTGCCGGGATTGAGCGGCTTGAAGACGATCCCTGATTAGTCTGACTTTTCCTTCTGCCTGCTGAAGGATCTCTGGCCCAAATACATATCCTTCTCCCGCTTCTGACCAATGCAGGGGAGTTCTACACCTTCTGCCATACAGGGCCTCAAAGGGTGACATCTTAAGACTAGATTGGTAACTGTTGTTGTAGGAGAATTCAGCATAGGGTAAGCATTTTTCCCAATCTGAGGTATATTCGAGGGCGCAAGCTCGAAGCATATCCTCCAAAACTTGGTTTATCCTCTCAGTCTGCCCATCTGTTTGAGGGTGAAATGTGGTACTGAAAGCGAGATGAGTTCCTAGCGCTTCATGCAGGCTAGCCCAGAAACGTGAGGTGAACTGGGAACCTTGGTCCGAGACTATCCTCTTGGGCACTCCATGCAAACACACAATGCGGTTCACGTATAATTCGGCTAATTTATCCCCTTTGTATCTGGTATTTACTGGTATGAAGTGGGCAACCTTGGTTAATCTATCCACTATGACCCATATGGAGTCGTATCCTGACTTGGTACGAGGTAAGATTGTTATAAAATCCATTCCAACCTCCTCCCATTTCCACTCGGGAACTTGCAATGGTTGCAGCAGCCCTACTGGTTTTTGGTGTTCTGCTTTTACTCGTTGGCATACATCGCAACAGGCTACATATTCTGCAATGTCTCGTTTCATACGGGGCCACCAATATAACGTCTTGATGTCTTGATACATTTTGGTGCTGCCTGGATGAATAGCATAAGCTGAGCTATGTGCTTCCTTAAGTATCAGATCCTTGAGATCTTTCCTATGAGGAACAAAGAGACGTTTCCCATACCATAATATTCCCTGCTGGTCTTCTACCATCTTGGGGGCCTTTCCTTTCGCCATAAGGTGTTTGAATTTCTGGACTCCAGGTTGTCCTTTCTGTGCTGCCTTAATAAGCTCTTCAAGAGTTGGATGCACCTCTAATGTGGCTAAGGTCCCATGCTCTACCATACCCAAATTGAGGGCCTCCATCTCTTTAAGAAGCTCGCAATGAATTGCCTGCTCCATAACAGCATTACAGTGAGGTCTGCGGCTTAGGGCATCAGCCACTACGTTGGCTTTTCCCGGGTGATAGTGAACATCTAAATCATAATCTTTGATTAGTTCCAACCATCTCCTCTGCCTAAGATTAAGGTCCGTCTGCGTGAAGATATATTTAAGGCTCTTGTGGTCTGTATATATATCACAATGATTTCCAATTAGATAGTGGCGCCAAATTTTTAGGGCATGCACCACTGCTGCTAGTTCTAGGTCATGAGTTGGGTAATTATCCTCATGGGGACAGAGTTGTCTGGACGCATACGCTACAACTTTTCCCTCTTGCATAAGTACACACCCAAGACCGTGACGCGAAGCATCACAGTATACTTCAAAGTCCTTGTGTATGTCCGGCAAAGCTAACACAGGAGCAGTTGTTAATCTTTTCTTTAGTTCCTGAAAACTCTTCTCGCAGTCCTTGGTCCATTCATACTTCTTTTCTTTTTTGAGAAGGTGGGTCATAGGTTTCGATATTTTGGAGAAACCCTCTATAAAGCGCCTGTAGTACCCAGCTAGGCCAAGGAAACTACGCACTTCAGTCACTGAGGTCGGCTGTTTCCAATCCACCACCGCCTCTACCTTAGAAGGATCAACTGCCACTCCTGAAGAGGATATGATATGACCTAGAAAACTGATCTCTTGTAACCAAAAGTCACATTTGCTGTATTTAGCATAAAGCTGATGCTCCCTGAGGGTCTCTAGGACTAACCGTAGGTGTTCTGCATGCTCTTCGGTGGTCTTGGAGTAGATCAAGATGTCATCTATGAATACCACCACAAATTTATCCAGGTATTTCATGAACACCTCATTCATCAAGTTCATGAAGTAAGCTGGGGCATTTGTTAACCCAAATGACATGACAGTGTACTCAAACAGACCGTACCAAGTGCTGAATGCGGTTTTTGGAATATCTTCTGGCCTGATTTTAAGTTGGTGGTATCCTGACCTTAGGTCTATTTTAGAAAAGACCGTTGCTCCTGCCAACTGATCAAATAAATCGTCGATCCTAGGCAAGGGATATTTGTTTTTGATGGTCACCTCATTAAGGGTCCGGTAGTCTACACATAGCCTGGCGGTGCCATCTTTCTTCTTAACAAAGATTACTGGTGAACCCCATGGTGACGAACTCGGCCTGATAAATCCCTTCTCCTGTAAGTCCTGAATTTGCGATTTTAACTCTGCCAATTCATCCACCGCCATCCTATATGGCCTTTTGGCTATTGGGGCAGTCCCTGGCTTTAGGTTGATCACAAATTCAATATCTCAGTCCGGTGGCATGCCAGGTAGTTCTTCAGGGAAGACATCTAGGTAGTCCCGAACTATAGGCGTTTCTTCCAGGGGTGTTGCTTCGAGATGGTGGATTGCTGCTTTTAAGGAAGGGCGATCCACTTTAACCTCTATTACCAAGCCAGGGTGCTTGGTAAGTATGACCTTTCTATTAGCACAATCTATCAATCCCTGATTTTTGGCTAGCCAATCCATCCCTAGGATAACGTCCAAGGTTTGGGATGGCAGGACTAACAAGTCTGCTAGGAGATTGGAGTTTCCCATGGTGACTGCCACTTTGGGGCTTACCAAAATAGAGGTCAAGGGCCCCCCGGCGAGCTTAACACTACTGGCCTTTTTAGCCTAAAGGTTGGCAACTTAGCTTTTACCACAAAACCTTTTGAGACAAAAGAGTGCGAAGCCCCAGAGTCAAACAAAACTTGTGCAGGTATGGACTTAACAGAGAACGTACCCATGAGTACTCCAGTAGCGTCTTGGGCCTCCTCTGCTGTGATATGGTTCACCCGGCCTTGGTTTGGTGTGGAGGAAACCCTGGAGGCTTGAGGGGACTGAAAGCTCCTGCTTGCGGCTGATGACTGTCCTTTTGATGGGGCGACTCCCATGTTAAATTTGGCTGAGGTTCCTTGACGATCAGGGCATTTATTGGCGAAGTGCCCTTTTGCGCCACAGTTAAAGCAATGCAGACTTGCAGCGGGGTTGGGTGAGGGGGATGGCCCTGAGGGACGGGGCATCCGAATCATGGTCCCACTGGAGTGCTGAGCTGAGGCGGTACTCTTAGGCGCCGAAGTGGCTCCCTGCCGGAAGGATGTGTTACCTTGGTACATTGGTCTTGGTTGGAAACTACCTTGAGGCCTTTGCGATGCCCATTTCCGTTTACGGCTAGCCTCTAAGAGCTTTCTTTCATTCTCATAAATAAGGGCCTTGTTCACCAAATGATGAAAAGTGGAATGATCATGCAAGATCAACTGCGCCCTCATTTCTTCTTGCATCCCTTCTAGAAAGCGATCAACTTTCTCTTCTTCTGTTGCTATGTCTGTTGGGGCGTATCGGGCTAACTGATTAAACTTAGTGAGATACTTATTTACTGACATGTTCCCTTGCTTCAACGTACGGAACTCATTCCTCTTCATTCTTATTATCCCAGTAGGTACGAAGTTTTGGCGAAAGACCTCTCGAAACTCAGACCATGATATAGATTCTACCGATTCTGCTTCCTCCCCTTCACTGTTCTCTTCTTCTTCTGGTTCTCCTCCTTCTTCCTCGGGCTCTTGCTGATCACCTTGCTGAACAGTAGCTGCTGACGTAGCTCCCCTATCTTCTGGCTCGTCCTCTTCTTCATCGGGATCGTCGCGAGACATCTTTGTCCCACGGACTGCCAGAAAGTTTTCCCACCAGGCCGCAGCTGCACCTTTAAATTGGTGGGTGGCGAAATCTACTTTATCTTCTTCTGCACAGCGAGCTAAACAAAGCTTCTTTTCTGTGTCTCGAAGCCAGTCTTCAGCTTCCAAAGGTTCACTTGCTGAAGAGAAAGTCATTGGCCTTGTCCTTAGGAAGTCTGCTAGCTTGGAGCTCCGGTTGGCAGACCCTGCCTGCTGCCCGGATAGCATTGCATGAAGGATCTGGGTTTGCTGCGCCATTAGTTGTTCCATGGTAGGAGGTGCTGGGGGTGGAGGTGGAAGACTTAGACCTTGACCTTGACCTCGACCTCGTCCACGCCCACATCCCCTGCCTCGGGCTGTCATCCTTCGAGTTCTCGGTGCCATCTGAGATACATAAGATGTCAAAACTCGGAAAGAAGAGAAGGGAGAGGGCTTATATGAGGGGTCACTAGCCCTCTAGTCACAACACAGAAGAACCAAAGAAGCCAGACAAGTAAGGCGATAAAACATAAAGCTTGCATTAGTCCATTACAAGAGAGGGGTTGTATGACTTAACAGTGGGGCCTACAAGCTTCACTGAGTCATATTCATACCTCTACACAACGTCTACTACAAGGGAAAGAGAGTACAAAAGCGGAAACTACTAAAGTGCTTGCAACCAAAAATCCTGCTAGCAAGCACGCCCAAAAGCTATCCTGCCACTCCTGCTGGTACTGCTACTACTCGAGGTAGATCGGGGAGATGGAGCGGCTGCGGCTGCCGGTCGGTGAGCTGGAGGCAGTGCGCGAGTCGTCGCTGGTCGACGAGAGGAGGAGACGACGACCGCTGCTGGACCCTCTAGCGTCTGCTGCGGTGAAGCCCGGAGGTGGGCGCACGCTCTTACGAGCGGTGAGCCGAGTACGAAGTCCAGACCGGCGTACCGGTGCTGCACCTCTGACAGTAGGGGCAGGCAGGGGCAAGGTACGGCTAGTGGAAGCCCGTATAGGTGTAGGCGCCGGAAGTGCTGGTGCGGACGAAGCTGCTGCCGCAGGTAGTGCTGGAAGTGGCGTCACAACTGCTGCTGCCACTGCGGGAGGCAGTGGGGCTGGAACCCTCTCTGGAGAGGCTGGCGTGTAGGTCGGGGAAGCCGGCGTGTAAGTCGGAGAAGCTGGCGTGTAATCGGCCTGGGACCGAAGACGCTCGAGCTCAACCTCTGTAGCGACCCGCTCTCGCTCAGACAAAGCGAGGGCGGTGTCCCGTCCTGCCAACTGGAGGCGAAGCGTGTCTGCGTGCTCGTAGCTGGCTGTCAGTAGTGTCCTCAGCTGGCCGATCTCCTGGAGCGCCCGGCAGTAGGTGTTGACCATCGCCTGGGTCAACTGCACCTGGTGAGTCAGCCGGGGGTCTTCTACCGGCGCGTCCAACTCCTCAGGGAGGGGTCCGCCCGCGTAGAAGGTCGGAAAGTAGCAGAAGGGGGATCGCACGAGCTCGGGTCCGTGTAGCTGCATCAGCCTAGCTGACAGCAACTGAGCAGTGTCCTGCACGGCGTCGGCGCGACGGCCCCTGGGGTGGCCGGTGGTGACGACAACAGGCTCAACTCCTCCCGGTCGGGCGTAGACAAACCCCTCCATGATCCAAGCCTCCTGGTCTCGGGTCTGGATCCGTCGCCCCCGGAAAATGGGGTGCTGGTCGTACTTGAGGTACTGCAGCAATAGGCGAAGCAACTCGACGTGGTCAGTCTCGGTCTCCGCGTGCGAGAGGTAGTCCCAGGTAGCGGCTGAGGAGGATCCGGCCATCTACATTTTTAGAGAAAACAAAAGGTCAGACCAGGTAAAGAAAAAGAGAGTGCAGAAGGGTAAAGTCTAGGAAAAGTAAGAGTAAGAAGTAGTAAACTATATTTTATCAAAGTTTTTATTAGTTTTCGAAATTAGACACCATCCTTAAGGCACGACCATCTTAACTAGGTTTCTACGGTCGTATGCTCTGATACCAGCCCTGTCGGACCTCGGGTTAACAAACCCAGATCCTCTGTGATTCAATGCACTATTCCCTGGATCAGCAGATAGTGCCCACAGATACATTGCTGATTCATTTCATACACGGCACAGGCCATAATATTACAATACCAAAGTACACAGGTCCCATATAAGGACAAGTATTACAAAAGGGGCCTTCTGGCCACATAAGTTCAGTGCACCATTGCATTATTGGCGGAAGCAAAAGGGAGGGGCTCATCTCCCCACAGGCAGGCGACCGGGATAACCTAGGGACGCTTAATATTACCCAGGGGGCCTGGTTAATGTTAAGGACGTCCACCAATTAGCTTGGTCGGCCCGACTGTAAGGAAAGGCTAGATCCTGGCCTAACTACCACCATCTTCATTCCCTTCGCCAGCCGGGTCCTAGTAGTACTCGTACTGATCCTGATTGGCAAACTCTGGAGAAAGGGGGTAGAGAGCGAGCGTGAGCACACACAACCGTGCTCCACGAGCCAACATACAGAATGCAAAATACTAGTATGCAAGGCGTTATTCAAGGAAGGCTTAGGCTCTTCTGTTTGCGCAAAGCAGCAGTTGTAAATAACTTAATTACAAACCCTATGTTCTAGCCCTTTTTAATAACCAAAGCTTTGATGATTGAAAATGTTGCAGTAAGTATAAGACGGTGCTGGTTCCATCCACCAGTTTCATGGCTCCAACCACCTATGCTAGATTTTTAGTTTGGATAACCCATACTAACACTGGAGTACATCCCTCTAGGAAAAATTCAGAAATTGGAGTACTTCCCTCCAACCAGTTTTCTTCCCACCCACAAAAGGTTTTTCAAATAGAACTAACTCGAGTGGGTTCCCATGTCCGCCCTTACTCGGGTGCGGAAGATTGGATTTAGTGGAGCTGCCACGGGGAGGCACGGGGTGAACACGCTCGGGGAAACCACGGGCGGCACAGTGGTTTGGCTCGGGCGGAGAGCAGGCAGCGCGGACGGGAGAGAGAAAGAGGGAGAGAGCGCGGCCACCACGAGGAAGAAGACGGGGAGGAGGGGGCCGCGCTGGGCCGGGCGAAGCCCAGGAGAGAAGGGGAACGGCCCCAGCGAGAGCAGGCCGGCCGGGAGAAAAAAATAGAGAAGGGGCTGGGCTAAGGGAAAAAAATGAAAAAGAGGGGTAGAGAAGGCTGGCCCACCCGGGAGGAAAGGAAAAGAGAGGAAGTTTGGGTAGCGCCAAAAGGATTTTGGGCTAAGATATTTAAATTTAAAATTTGAATTTTTGAGATTAGCTTTCTAATAACCAAGTAAAACGAGGCAAATAACCACATTAAAAATGGGGTGTCACAAATTGTGGATGTGGGAAATAATAAAGTATTGAAGTAAGACATACATATGTTTTATTGCTTTTGGTAGTGGTAGTGGTCGAGGATTTAAAGTGGTCAAACAAGATTTATTTGCTAAATGCTTTACCGTCATTGATGGTGATTTGAGGTTGATGATTAATCTATTGTGGATTGTAGAAGACTAAATGTTTTCTCTTGCATCTAATCGTGGATAGAATGATTGTATGCATATGCCAATTAAATCTGGAATTGAAGAGGTATGAATACGGAAGTTGTGGTGGTTTAATAATTGTAGACATGAATTGTGGTTGTAGTTGTATGGAATTATAAATGATGATGTATAATTGTTTGTAGTTTGAATAGCCTGTTAAACAGTTTGCTTGCTGAGATTTTATCTCACCCTTGTTTCCCCCTCTATACAGGTGGACTTTGAGCATGCATGGGAAGGGTAGAGTGGCACCACACTAATGCACTTGGATCCTAGTTTAATGCTGTAATAAAGTTGAAAGGATTCTAAACCTTTGCATAGCTTTGTTTACATTATCTTAATAATGTTAAATTTTGTGAACTATGTTATAGATTGAAATGTTGGAGGATGTTCCAAATATTGAATTGTCATCACTATCCTGTTATTTCTTAGTTGTTTATGCTTCCGCTCATACTATCTGGTTTAGTAATTGTTGCCAGTTTAATTTATCTTGTAAATTGGCTAGTTGTAGAGCAGTTTTAGTAGCATCCCAGGGTAATGTGGATCTTGGGGGTGTTACAGTTGGTATCAGAGCGGGCCTTAGGTCCGTGGTAATTAAATTATTAAATTGACACACTGGTGCACAGTAGGATGGGATGGGTCAAGCATTGCACTTATGCTTTTGACATGTTGTATTGATGATTTACATTATGAGATAATCTTGTATGAATATGATTTGCTCCTATGACTGTTATGAGTGAGAATTGTCAATGATATGATGTAGAGATTGTATTTGCTGTCTTGGCATTTGCCAGATTATTACCACTGTTCATAGTATGTGGTTAACGATGTAGTTACCTTGGGTAACTTAGTTGCGGATGTTGTGAGTGAGTTTATTTAGAAAAGTTGATATCTTCCTTGAGTTGATTTTGGCCAATTCTTTGTCTATTGCAGTTAATGATTTTCTCTGGAGTTTGTGGTTCATTGCAGTTGAGGGTTTGCAATTGGTCTCTATCTGTTCGTTGAAGCAATTATTGTTTCTTTTCGGACTATTGAGACACTTTTGCTGCTTGTGAACATTGTTGATTTGTAAGGATAGTCCCTTCATGGGAGTTTTGGTCTTGTTGTGAATCATGACTCATTGGTTCGCTTGGTATTTTTATTAATGAAAGTTTTGTGTTGCAACTCATTAATATGTTAAAACCTTGGATCTACATATTTCACTTAGATTATTTCAAGTGTTGAAGTTTAATTCCTCTCCTTTCTGAAAGAGAGTATTAAAACCATTTGTGGTGTTTTGCTATGCTTAAGTGGAAGGTGGTAATCATATAAACTAATTAACAAGGTATGAATTATCGAGTTGAGATGTTAGTGTGGTGCATAATTAATTTCAACTAGCATCCTCGGAAGTGTAGTTGATTAATGTGATATTGCCTTGTAATAGTTTCTAGAAGAACTATGATTAAGAATATGTCTATTCATGAATGGAACTCATGGGGTTATTAAGGAGTGTGCAAAAAGAATTGGAATGATTATTATGATTGTTTAAATTTCTATCATGTTGGATAAATTGAATTATTTTTTTTGTCTTTAGCAATTAATCTGACCGTTTGGAATGATTATGTAAGGAGGTGTTGGGAATATTGTCTTGGTAATATTAACCTTTAAACTGTCCTTTATTTAGATACTTTATGAGCATGTATAATTGCTAGATTCATCTATCTTTCACCATGTTAAATTGTTGAAACATGTATAAAAAAATAGATGAGAGTTGATGTATTGACTTGTAGAATCTTGCCTTACAAAGCTGGTATTATTGAAGTTTAAAGTTATTTCGTTCTAATTTCTGAATGAAAGGTGAGATACTGAATCTATGCTCATGATTGTTTTATGATTGTAAAACGGAGTTAGGATCATGAATGTTGTTATGATAAAATAATAATCAATTATTGCTAGTAATGACTAGAGTACAATCAATTTGTGCTAAATTAGAGTTGAGCATCAATAATAATTGAATATATGGAATCTAATAAGAGATTCATACTAGCATGTTTGTGAGCTTGTCATGTTCTAGTATCATCTTGTTTAAAAGCTTTGATTTAATATGGTGGCTTATGCACTAGGATTTCCTAGATTAAGTAGTCGCAATCTTATTCAGAAAATAGAAACATGATGAAGTGATTTCTTATGTTTTTTTTGGAAAAGTTTATGAAGGGATTTGTGGATATGATGATGCTTGTTAAGAATGTATTATTCTGATGTTAGCATGATGGTCAGTATGTGGTTGTGATGATAATGTTGAACGTTTCTTAAATAAAAGAATTTGATAACTTCCATGATACTACTTAAATCAAAAGTTTTGAGATTTGTGTATGCAATCTTTTTGATCTCATGACTTATGTGGCAGCTGAAATTGTTTGAGCAAAGTGACGCGGTGAGAGTTTTTATTAGTTCTTAAGGGATTAATGTGTTGTGGTCTTTAAATCACTTTTGTTGGAATTGTCAAGGTAATACCGTAATCAAAGAAAGTTGTTCTCTTTGTTAAAAGAAAAAGTGCGGTAAAAGTATTGGAGGTTGAAGTCATGTTATGCAATTTTTTTAGGTGTGTTTGACTTCTTAAGTTCGCTGCATAAGAACTTCTTGAACTCAAATGGCAATATTTTTCCGCCGCCTAAGAGTTTCTTGAGCTCAAATGGCAATACTGTATTCTTATTGGTTGAGATTTGGTATTTTCTTCTTGAGGGGCATGTGCCTTCAACTGTGACCTTATCTTTTGCTATCCAAGATTGTTGCTATTTCTTTTGGTCTTGCGCTTATTGCGGATGGTAACATCATCCTCTGTGCCGAAATTTACTTCTTTTTGCCTCTTCTAAGAAAGGGGTAATCAATTTGGGTTGCAAAGTCCTTTAAGAGGTGTATGGCATCTAGTTGGTGTGTTGGGCGATGATTTGGAAATCCTTGGTTCAAGGAAGTTAAATTTCCAAAGGGAATGGATTGGGAAATTATTAATAACTCGAGCAGTAATATGCTCTCTTGATTCTTGTTTAAACTTTGTGTTTATGGCAGAGGTCATCTACAAATTGAGTTGTTATATGTTGTGGTGTATTCTTTTCCAGTTAGGAAAAGAAAATGATTGTTTTGGTCTGTCGAGTGATTTTCACTCTTGACTTGTGCAGTGTTGATTCTCCAAATGTCTTTTTGGAGAGTGTGAATGGTTTTGTTGTGAATCCTTTGTTTTGGATTGTGGTCCTTTGAAGGAAGATTGTTTGCTAGTATGTTGCTTGGGAATCCTTTATTCCTCTTTTGGTTGGGTTTCTTTTGCGAAGTTATTGTTCGTGCTTCGAGTAATGTTATGAGTGGAATCTGTGGTTAAATTCTTTAAAAGGGATACAATGTATTATCCCGATTATAATAAATAGAGGAAAATGTTTTAGGAAGGAGGATGGTATTAGATAGTGGCTTGATAATTTTGCGAGAACGACAGGATCTGTTGGCCGCTCAGGGCCGACAAAAGAGTTGCGGGTGCTCGGCATTGACCGGCGCGTGTCATGGACTCATCGGAGTTGGACATGAGGAAGAGAGTCACCAGGTATGCGGAGGCCCTCTTGACGAATCCGTCCGAGCGGGAGGTGACGTGGGAGCTTGAAGTTCAAATGTAGAAGGAGGACCCGAGTTCTTCGAGGCGGGTGAGAACCTGTAGTTGTTGTTCTCGTGGGATGTTCTATCCTTGGAATGTTCAATTCTTTGGTTGTTCTTTTCTTTGGAATGTGCAAAATCAGAAAATGATCCACATGCTTCAAGTGCTTTATTTACAAGTGGTATCAACTCAAGTGGCATTATATCAAGTGGCATCAAGCCTTCAAGGAACTCTAATGAGTAAGATCATTTTATTGTGTTTCAAATATCGATAATTGATTTAAGTGGTATCAATTGGTCATCTGTATTTCGTTTCATATTTCTTCATGACCATACCAAGTTAAATCAATTGGTATCAAGCTCCTCATAATAAAATTGGTATCAAACCCCTCTTAATGCAAAATCTTCTTTTAATGGCTTAACTTGTATTCTTCCCTTGTTTTTAATGCTAATCTATGCTATTTAAGTGTTAATTGTCTCTTTTTAGTGCTTAATGCCAAATGGGGGAGAAATTTGTGATAATAGCAAATTGATAATAGGGAAGAGAAATTAAACTTGTGATAATGCCAAATAGGGGAGAAACAATAGCTTTGCATATTAGAAAATTAGAAATGCTATTGCTAATGGGGGAGAAATGTGATAGTAATTGAATAATGTTAAAAGGGGAGAAATTAAAATTTCTTTAATCTAAATGTCGATAATGCTTTCAACTTCTCTCATATGATTAATTGTTTATCATTTAGTCATTTTCATCCTTATGCTATTATCATAAATGGATTTGTCATCAATCACCAAAAAGGGGGAGATTGAAAGATAAAGCTCCATTTAAGTTGGTTTTGGTGTTAATGACAAATGCCATTATGACATTATGATATTAATGACATATACTTTATAATGTTTTGGTGAAAATGGTAATGAATTTATGAGACTAATATGTTTATTTGAGTTTATCTTTGGTTAGTCTCATTTGGATGAAAAGGTGAAATCAAAGAGGTATGCATTCGAAATCGCTTTCTCATTTACAAATGCATTCATTAGATCCAAAATATAGATTGAACTCCTCAATTAGTCTAAAATGAATATGTGCATATGTCTTCACTATATACACTTGTATGCACACATTTAGGGGGAGCTCTCTATATTTTGGAGTTTCATAAATATTGATCCATGCTTCTTTCATATGCATATTTGGGATCATTACTTTGAAATACATACTTGAGTATATATAGCTTGTGCAATATATATATACTCATGTGCAATCGGGTTGTCATCTAACTTCTCCATTATGTGTTAATGGTTAGATGACTAATGACAACCGGATAAGTAAGCTTTGTTTAAAGCTTATCTTGGAGTATACATTTATTGTGTACATATTGTATACTCGCAAATCATTTTCATATCTCATTATTTGTTGAGATTGTCATGAATTACCAAAATTGTGAAGTTTGGTAATCGATGACAATTGTTTTGTGGACTAACGGTTTCCATAAGTTGGATGCAGAGGTTAGGTTCCACAAATGAGAATGACTTGGGATGACTTCATGTGTTGAAGGTCATCAAGTCAAGATCGAGAAGAAGATGGATTCATGTGTTGAAGGCCATCAAAGAAGAAGACGCATCATGAGTTGATGCATGAGGAGATGATCATGTGTTGATCATCAAGTCAAGGAAGATCATCATGTGTTGATGGAGTTGATGAAAGGGTGCATCATGAGTTGATGCATATCGAGACGATGACCCAAGGCAAAGGTATGACTAGCTAGGGCTAAGGATGTGTTCCTAGTCTTTTACCGGTCTTGGTGTTTGGTTGGAAGACCGGATTGCTAGTGTAGGTTGCCGTACTATTAAGAGGGGTTATGTCTAGTAGTTTGAGTCACATCATGTGTTGATAGCTCAAACCTCACTTGCTCAAGCTCATCTCGACATGAGGCTTATATTTGCGAATGTGTTTTGCAAATAGTTGAAACTCATGTGGTGAATCTTTGCAACATGGGACTATGCATTGCGAATGTGTTTTGCAAGTGCTTCAAGTCCATGTTTTCATTTTTTTGTGATATGAGGCTTATATTTGCAAATGTGTTTTGCAAATGGTTGAAGCTCATATATAATCCTTGTGGCATGTGACTTAGGTTTGCGAATGTGTTTCGCAAATGTGAGAAGTCCATGTACCTAATCCTTGTAGCATGATCTAAGTTTGCAAATGTGTTTTGCAAAAGTTGGAGATCATGCATTATCCCTTGGCATGGTCTAAAATTGTTTGTTGCTATTTCCTTTGACATTAGACCATGGTAGTGACTCTTTGGATGTCTTGTGATTTCTGCATTGATCTAATATGTTTGAGGTCATGCAAATAGATGAGTTGTGTAGCCCTCTGAATAAGCTTTCCATAGAGTCCAAGATCACTGAATTCCGACATCGGAGTCAAAAGTTATGACCGTTTTTCGGAGTGTCGCTTGTGCTGAAAAACTGGAAACGGAAGTACCGCAATTTTGTACTGCGGTAGTTCCGATTTCCGGGCGGAACATTTTTTCCAGAGAGCGACTTTTTGAATGACTTGGCCTCGGGAAAATCGGAAGTACCGCAATTTGTACTGCGGTAGTTCCGATTTCGTTGAGAAACGGCTAGTTTTCTGACCGTTGGCGAGGAAAACGGAAGTACCGCAATTTGTACTGCGGTAGTTCCAATTTTCCTGATTTTTTGAGGGATTTGGCTCCAACGGCTAGTTTTCTTGTGTGGGGTATAAATACCCCCTTGTGGCCGGTTGGAGAAGTTGTTGCTTGATCCATTTCTGTTGTCTTGAGCTAGAGTGAGGCTCTCCACTCAATTGTGCATGTGTTGCACTTTGTGAGAGAGGAGAGGTGATCTAGAGTGCATATGTTGCATCTAGAGGAGGACTTTGTGTCCGGATTGAGCTTGTGCATTTGTTGCACGTGGTGAGAGTCAAGTGAGGGACTTGACTTATTACTCTTGGAGTTTGCCGACTCCTAGACGGCGTGGGAGGCGTCGTGCGCGGTGATCTTCTCAAGAAGCTTGTGAGAAGACCCAGCAAAGTTGTGAAGGTCGGAGCTCACCTACCCGGAGCGGGAAAGAGCTACCACTAGTGGATTGGAGGTGCTTCGGCTTAATTCGTGGAGCCGGTCCGATTTGTTCCGGCTAACCTCAGCGTGGACTAAGGGAGACCGGCAAGTCTCCGAACACCACGGTAAAAAGAGAACGTGTCAATTGTGGTTTGCTTTCTTGTGCTCTATTTACTTTCAAGCAATTTACATACTTAGAACATATTTGATTGCTTGTCAACCTAGGATTGCAAACCTTGACCTAGGATAGAATTGTTGGTGCACTTAGGCGAACTCATTAGTTTTAGGCGCTATTTGTACTAAACCATCTTGTATTTAGCTTCCGCATTGTATACTTAGTTTAGGCAAATAGAAAAGCTCTTTAATTGCTATATTAATTTGTAGAGAATTTTTAGACCGCCTATTCACCCCCCCCCCCCTCTAGTCGGCCATCTCGATCTTACAAGTTCTAAGACGTGACCGTAGATAGAATAGAATGGTTGAACCTTAAGAATTTATTTTAAATAACTAAGTAATTTCAAAAGTTTTGCTTATTCTTATCTCTCAAATCTATGCTTATCCTTATCTCTCAATCTTTTCTCATCTTTATGTCATTTCTTTTAAAAAAACTATTTCTATCTCTTCTCTTGTTCCAAAACAACTATAGATGGCAACAGCTGGAATTCTTCGATTCTGCCACCACTTCAATTCTTCTCTTGTTATTTTCAATTTTTACTACTTCGATGTAGTAGTAAAACCGTAGCAAGACTGTGAAAAGCATAAGAAATGGCCGGTAAACAAACACTCCTGCATGTATAACGCAGTAACAGCAAACGCATAGAGCAAAAAATGCAAATCACCAGGCACTTAATATGAACAACTTATTGTACACCACCAACCCTTTTACTGATGAAAAGGTACACTTAAAACAAATAGAGAGCAAACGAAAAGATTTACAAAGAACATCTGTGCATTTATAAGAAAACAATAGTAAAGGTATGCCGCGAACCCTTTCACCTACAAAAAGTTACACTCAAAACAAACAAAGAGCAAACAAAAAGATCTACAAAGAACACCCCTGCATTTATAAGAAAGCAATAGCAGAGGCGTAGCAAGACTGCCAAAAGGATATGAAATGGGCGGTAAACAAACACTCCTGCAACATGAAACGGCCGGTAAACAAACACCCCTGCATTTACAACGCAGTAATAGCAAACGCATAGAACAACAAAAAAACATTACCTGTACGTATGAATAGAAGCGTAAAACATCAAAGAATGCAAATCAGCAAGCGCTTAGTATGGAGAACTCACTGTACGCCAGGAGGCCTTTTATTGACAAAAAGCTACACCTAAAACAAACAAAGGACAAACCAAAACATTCACAAAGACATGAAGCACAAAGAAACAGGAAGAGCCGAAAAGACAGAACGGAGGAGGCGAGACGAAACCAAGAATCTAAAAGGCAACTCAAAAAAATGCGAGACAAAGTCCTGCAGCAAACGCATAGAACAACAAAAAAACATTACCTATAAGTATGAACAGAAGCGTAAAACATCAAAGAATGGAAATCACCAAGCACCTAATATAGAGAACTCACTATACGACAGGAGGCCTTTTACTCACAAAAAGCTACACCTAAAACAAACAAAGGGCAAACCAAAAGATTCACAAAGACACGAAGCGCAAAGAAACAGCAAGAGCCGAAAAGACAGAACGGAGGAGGCGAGACGGAACTAAGAACCCAAAAGGCAACTCAAAAAAATGCGAGACAAAGTCCTACACAGCCCGCGATGCATAGAACCATCCCGAAGCGCTCGCCTAGCACACACATCGAGAGTAAAAGAGCTGGACGCAGAAGGGCACACCAAAACCGCGGCCTGCTACCATAGCATTATACATGCTCCGCACACGCGCCGAGGCACAGCTCGGCACAAAACAACACAGCAAAACCGCCGCCCACTACCAGAGCGCTGTACGGACGAAGCGTCGCTCGCACGCGTAGAAGCAAGAACGCAGCGTGAACAAAAACAAAGATTCACAAAGAAAGAACAAAAAGATTCATAAAGAAAGGAACCAGTGAACCAGAAGCAAAATGGCCATACTGAACCCAACACCAAAAAAACAACAAAAAAGGAAGCACAAGGAGAAAGCGACAGCGAACAAGAGGAGATACCACAGAAAGCGGCGCCAAACAATCCATAAACAAAAGCGACAACAACCGGAATGATTCCCATAACAGATCTCATTCCCTATAACAGACTAGCTAAATGCCCGTGCGTTGCTACGGATTTTAAAAAAATAGAACATATTTGTATATACGTTCCAACAAATTTTACCACTCGTTAGTTTTAGAACATGTAGTATGATAACATTTTAAATTCCGTAGCAACGCACGAGCATTCAGCTAGTATATTGAAAAGTTTGACACACTGATATCCACCATAACGACACATTCAACTATTTGAGCAACAACTACAGACTGATATTTCTACTAACTTCATGCTAGTTCAAGACTTATTTGTAGAGATACTTAATTTTGTGAAGAGACTACAGTGTGTGGCCAAAGATCTCCTGAGCTGCAGTTGCCTGTGAATAGTAAGCAAAAGCTATGGCACAGAACTGTAGCACATTGCATAAAGAACAAGTATGAAAATTCAATTGAGAGGGCTTCTTTGAGAACAATAAATATAGTGGAGAAAATTAATAGGTATGTGTTGCATTGTTATTGCATTTGTTAAGGTGGGGAAACATAGTCGATCAAATCAACAAAATTCACATTCATGCAGAAGCCATTTTTCATCTACACTAACATGCCAGAACATAGGCCCAAGCTAGGTCCATGCTACATGGTTGCTTTCAAAATGTGTACTCCCTGAGTATCACACTATTACTGACTAATAAAGGACAGTATTGCCCTGATGTTATGTATGGAAACAACTTCAGAGAAATACAATAGTCTGCAACAAATAGCCACTACCTTCTCTTATCACTATGAAAATGGAATTTACAGCCTTCAACACTTCATCATAAACTTACAATAAAAACATGCTCATCTAAAAGATAGCCCCAGTAGCATACCTGATGGAGCAAAGTAGGATGAGTCCAACATTAAACAGGAAAGAGTTCAACAAAGTTCCTCCCCATCTGAAATAAGTTGCATGGGTTGTTAATGAATGCCAAAAAAGAGACTGCAAATAGAATAGTACGTAATGGGATGCGTCAACTACTTCATTGGGTGAATGGTGATGAAAACTAATTTCAGGCCAAGCATCATTTTCCCAGCAATCACTGCAATGTGGAGATAGAAGCAGAAGAATGCAAAGGCAGCAGTACAAAGCAGACCTAATATAGAAAATATAAGATTGATTAGACTTGTTCTCATCAACAGGGATAAGTCCAGACATAGACTTGTTCTCATCAACAGGGATAAGTCGAGACAATATCAAGGCATGTCCACACTTGTACACTCATTAGTGGAACCAGTAACAAACCTGCCTGACGTGCACTGGTGGCTCACCCATGGCTGAATAGATGTTGGCGAGCTCGGCCTCAGCAATGGCTTGCCGCAGTACAGCCTGGCACCTATTGGCCTGGTCAACCTTCCTCTTGTAGACCTTGAGGCACTCCTGCTCGAGCTCTAGCGGTATCCTGTCCCTCGCCATGTCAAGCTCACTGACCTCATCCCAAATCACCTGAAACAGAAGCACCTCTCAATTCCTCGCAATAGCCCAACACAAATAGGCATACATTGAGCTCGAGTAGAAGCGAATCACACATCGTCGACATCTGGTGGAGCTGAGCCTTCACCATTGGGTGGGGGGATTCGGTGGGAGGAGGCAGTGCACGGTTTTCTGAGGCAGGGTGGGAGGAGGCACACGTCAGTCAGCAGATCTTTTTTTGAGAAGAGGTGGGAGAGGATGGACCAACCACCAACTCCTTTTTAAGGAGTAAAGATAATCAACTGGATATGAGCCACAGTAGCCTCAAGTAGATCAGGTGAGAGCTCGAAAAAACCTACAAGGCATGATATCATCAATGTGTGTGAGTACACCTAATTTCCAAAGAGATCTTAGCAATTAATCTGGGGTAAAAGAATGTATAAGATTAGCATCAAGTGTAAAGCAAGAGGAATATTATCAAACAAAACAAAATAGAAGGAAATACAATATGATTTTCCTTTTATTATGCACTTTTTGTATAGTAGTCATGACCCTAAGCACCCATGTTTTACTGGTTCTAGATCAATATGTGCAATACCAACCTTCTTCTTGTTTTGGTGCTTTGCTTATGTTCTGGGCACAATTTACCGCCTCCTGAGAGCACTAGATTCAAATACCTCTTGTATGGCATCATGATTAAGCCATTCTTCGGCTGCTGAGAATCATGACAAGATGAATTAGTATGATGATAATCACAAGGTCAACAATAGCTTACCCGTGAGGCTCCAGACAAACATCACATATAGTTAAGAATGCTATAGTGTAAAGAGCATGCCTGAACATCTAGCTACACACCTATATTTACAGCACATTTGCATTGCATCAAGCACTATATTTTGCCTATGTAAGTTGTTGTACTGACAGGTTGCTTTCCAGAAGCCAATTGAGAAACGGTCTTCATTAGAAACCTTGCAACCTGTAGGGAACAACAAAGGTTATGACTATACTATTGACCAAAACTGAGTGAAGGCAAAACATATTACAGAAAAAGATAAGATAGGATCCAATATGTGAGGTCATCCATGCTCAACCACAAGCAGGTAAGAATACGATTAGTATCCATAGGACTAAGGAATAGCATACTAATGTGCAAAAGCAAAATAACATTGTCTCCTTCATAAGTGCAATCAGGAACGTAGACAACAAACAATTTAGGAAGCCCACTTTTAACATAGACAGCAAACAATTCATCCACCTAACATCCAACTTTTAACACATCACAAAAAATGCATCTAATCTTAAAGAAAAACTAAAGGGAGTCTGAAATAAAAGCGAGCACTATCATTGCACATGAACTTTTGCCTAGGTACACACATAAATATACAATGCTAGCAAGCAAAATGTTTAAAGGGAGAAGAACTAACGTTAGCATCATGGTATCACAGAAAACCATGTTACCGAGTTGTGCATCTCACTCCACATCAAATGGACAATAAAGCAAATCACAACAATTGAATAAAAAAGGCAAGCAAGAAGAAATCAAGAACATGCAGGCGAAGGATTCAAACAACATCGATTAAGAATGGCTCGCCAGTACTTACACCAGAAGTGGAGCATGTGCGCGTCGTTGGGCCACATCTCCACCGTCTTGAAGCACTCGAACGTCGGCATCACGTACCCAAAGAGCAGCCTGCGTCGCAGAGATGAACCCCCGACCCAACCAACAGGGCAAGAAATTAGGACAAAAGACAATAAAAACCATAACCCCATTTGTGATTCATCCAATTAAGAAACATTCGAACAAGAAACTGAGACTCACGGCAGGATCTTGGACAGGAGCTCTGTAGAGACTCGAATATACAAATCCGGACTCTCCTGTGTATTCTGCACTAGTCCAGGATCACGCTAGTGCACACAGCATGTACAAAGATAAATATCATCCACATCACGATATTCTAAGAAAAATCCAAATTATATTGATAATTATCAGAGTGCGACCTTATGACCAAGCTTACAATTATTAGCCTGAAGAGCTTAACAAAAACTAGCAGCGGAAATCCAAAAGAAAGCGCAGCAGCCAATCGACACGCCCACAGGCTATCGAGTGGAGAACGAAGCCTAATCCGCGAAGACGTCGAAGTACTCTCCTTCTGGAACCTCCTGCTGGTGATACTCCTCCTCCTCAACTGAGCAACAGGGGCATAAAGCCGTGAGTACATAGAGTACTCAGCAAGTCGTTTGTAACAAAGAATGCAATATAGTATGCAAGGCTTACCAATGAATGGCTGAAAGGTTAATTTTGCAGAAAGCAACAATTTAAAGTAAATACAATAAGTAGATTGAAAGCAAGCTTTGTAAATGATAATAAATAAGTAACCAAAGGAATTAAGACCAACCACAAGTGAACTGACCATTCACCCAAGGGATCCACCATGAACCAAGATCCATGAAATGAACACCCGTGAACTAACCATTCACTTCCCAACTTAGCCCAACCAAGTTTTTATGAAAACTCTACCCCTCGTGTGAAATCACCGAGCATTGTCCATGACCGAGGACTCGGCTATTCGAATAGTTTTACACTCTGCAGAGGTTGCACAACTGTACCCACACGATGTGAAAATCCTCACGTTAAAGATAATCACAACAAGGCTTTTACAATGATTCATCTCCACCTGATCCTACTCGCTAAGGATTCGCCGTCGAGTAGGGTAAATCCCTAGTCGATAATTGCCCCCTCTTGCGCCACAACAACTTCAGTAGTAAAACCAAAGTGGAGACTTCACAAATTATTATGCCAGGTCTATCCCATACTAGACATGTGGTTTGCACGATAAAGCTCAGATCAATGGCGCACAAAGTTAAGTCCTTAAATTTACTCAGGCGAAACCTCCACATCCCATGTGCCTCTCGCACCCCCTTTACTGCACGATCAATCGCCCAAGTGAAAACCAATTTTGTGTCACCAATGCCCATGACACCACCCATGCCATGGCAAACAAATTTTATAACTGTGGTGAACCACCACGTTCAAGTATACCATTAAGTCAAGATTAATTAACCACATGTGATGACAGACCCAACGTACTAATAATAAGCATGGCTAAGCAATTAAACGTAACCCCATGTGACAACTATTATTGTATCACTAAATAATTCCCAATCCTAAGGTGTCAATGGAATCAGGGCATTCAAATTATCAAGGAGGAATAATCAATTAGGTCATTAACTACCAATACAAGGGTTTTATAATAAAGTAGCAATGCATGATAATTTAAAGCAACATAATACATAATAGATTTGAAAACTGGGTTCAACATGATCAAAGGACACGACTTGCCTTGGCCTTGCTCAGTTGACGGATCTTGATCTTCAAACCCTGCTTCGACTCCTTCGAAAACGTGATCTAACGAGAGAGAAAACAGAACGAAAACACAAAACAAGATCAAATAAAATTCAAATGAACTCTAAAAACTTCCAAACCTGGACCAAAAGGAAGATCTCAATTTTAGATGAATTTAGGAAAATGAATCGGGTCAATCGGAGCTAGGACGAGGGAGAACGGGCTCTGGGAAGATTAAATCTACAGAAAATCGGGAAATTGGAAAATCGCACAGTGCTGTGGACCGGGCGCATGGAGAGCTGAGTCTACGGTGGACTCGGCGCACGGCACAGTACGGGCTGACTGGGCTTGCTGACGCATCTGCTGACTGGGCCCTAAGGCTGACGTGGCTGACTTGCGTGGCGGCTGACGCGGCTAATGGCGCACGGGTCTACGGCTCGTACGGCTGTCCGGTGGGCCCGGCTTGCCAGCGGCTCGGTGTACGGGGGACCAGGCGCACGGGAAGGCGAAGCGGCAGGCGCGGCTGGCGTCAGCGGTGACGCACGCGGGTGCGGGGACCGAGGAGGCGCGGCGCGGTCCGCGGACGCGGGCGGCGGGGCGCGGTTGCGGCAGGGGGTCCGGTGGTGGCGGCGGCTAGCCGGCGGTGGTTTGGGACGGCGGCGGTGCTCACCGACGATGACGACGACGGCGGCGACGGGAGGCGGCGAGACGACGTCGTCGGCGCAGACGGCGGCTCCGGCGGCGGGGTGCGAGGCGCTCGGAGGCTAGCGGCGGCGAGGGCGGCGGCTGCGGGATGAGGAGGACCTCGGGGTCGGGGCCCCTTTTATACCCGGGCGGCGGGGGCGAATCCACGGCAAGCGCGGAGTCCGGGGCGAAGACGGCGGCGGGAAAGGAAGGCGGCGGAGCGGGTTCGAGCCGGACTCGGAGACGGAGTCCCAGTCGGGGACGATGCGCCTGACAGGTGGGCCCCACCTGTCGGTGGCGCGGGCGAGCGGGCGGCAGCGATGCGCGCGAGCGCGAGTGGCAGCGGGTGGATGGGTGACACGCGGCACGCATCCGAAGGGGCAAGGCGGGCGCGGGGAGCGGCGGATCGGCGACGCGTGGCGTGGGGCGAGGCAGGCCGGGCCGAAGGCGGGCGAGCTGGGCCGGCCGGCTGGTGGGTTTCGGCCCACTGGCCGGTTTAGGATTTCTTTTCTTTTTCTTCTTCCAGAAATTCATTTAAATGCTTTCGAGCTCTAGAAAAATAGCAAATAAATCCAGAAAAATCCAGAGAAAATTCCATAAAAGCCCTTGAGGCTCAAGGAACTCAAATAAAATACTTTTGGCAAATGTTAATGTTTATATTAATCATATTAAATCCTTTTAATTCATAAAAATTCCAATTAAGCTTTAATTAATTCCAGAAAAATTCAAATGGTGAATTTTATTTTAAAAGCTTCAAAAAGGCTTTGAAAATCAGGATGTTACAAGCTCCCCCAACATCTCCCCAGATCAGAATGCAGGCACCGGCTGTGGTTCCCTCACCATGAGAGTGAAATTGCTCATAAATTTTGTATTGTTTTTATAGAGATACATAGTACTAACCTCAAGGAACTGCGAGGCCGACATGCGCGCACATCAACGGTTGAATCCCCTGAGTCCTCCGCGGCGCCGTGGCCGAAGAAGAGGGAGGCGATGGTGGGGCCGAGGTGCCTGAGGAGGCCGTTGAAGTGCGGCGGCATGAAGGGTGGCGAGGCGGACCGGAGGGGCAATGGGGGAGAGAGTCTCCGCGAGCGCGGAGTGGGAGAAGGCGGCGCGGAGGAGATGGTGTGCGGCTCAGGTGGGCAAGCGCGTGGGGAATGGCGTGCGACGGCTGGGGAGGGGAAGCGCATGGGGAAGGGAAGGGAACCCAGTGCGGTCGAAGGGAACTGCCATGTGCATTGTAGGGCTTGCACAAGTAGGAAGGAATGGTCAGATGGAACGGCTGTCAAGAGACGAAAAGTCTGCTGTCACCAACCAGACTTCTCTGCTTCTCTCGGCGGCGACGTGGGGGGAGGAGGAGGCGGGGAGACGCGGAGAACGGGGGAGACAGGGGACGTGGGGAGCGCAGGTGGTTTCTTTTTTTTAAGTCGGGTGGGCGTTGGTTTTTTTAGAAAGGGGTGAGGAGGCCGTACCAACCACCAACTCCTTTTTAACGAGTAAAGATACTAACTAAATCAAACCGAATGAGAAGCAACGCACATGCAGACGCAGATCGAAAAGCGCAGGAGAGCAAACGCAAGCAAGAACCGAGAACACAGTAGACAAGAGGCGAGATGGAACCAAGAACGCAAAACGCAACTCAAAAGGCACGCACGGACGCATCGTGTGGAGTAAAATGCGAGACAAACTCCTGCGGAGTCCGTGATGCACAGAACCATCCCGAAGCGCTCGCCCAGCACACGCGTCAAGACTAAAAAGAGGCGAATAGCACACCAAAACCGCGCCCCGCTATTATGTTCCGCACACGCGCCGAGGCACAGTTGGATGCAAAACAGCATAGCAAAACCGCCGCCCGCTACCAGAGCGGTCTACGGATGAAGGTCGCTAGAAGCCAGAACGCAGCGCGCTCTACGAACGAAGCGCCGCTTGCAATACGCGTACGCATGCACCGCACACGCGTCAAAGCAACGACGTAGAATGCAGACGTGGCACGCGCGTCCACTCGGAGAGTCCCCGGCTATAATATAGGGATTATACACAGAAGAATTTTGTATTGAAGCACGTGTTTGATGGAGGTTGTATCTCTCTCTACCTTGTTGCCCTAGGGCTCACAGAATGTCAAGAGCAGCCATGAGGAAGCAGAGCGCGCACGGCTGCGCATGGAGTGGGAGGGCGTGAGGGTCATCCTCAACGTCAGCGCGCACGTGTACTGGCTCCCAGAGCTCCTGCTCAACGACCTCGCCGACAGGCTGGTGGTGCTGCAGCTCGGCCAGTGGTGGATCTCCGACAACAACACGTACATGGAGGTGGAGGGACTGCAGTCGCTGCGCGCCATCGGCAACCTCAAGAACCTCCGGTACCTCGGCCTCCGCGGGCTGTCCCGGCTGACGGAGCTCCCCAGTGAGATCCGGCGGCTCCAGCAGCTCGCCATCCTGGACGTGCGCGGGTGCCAGAACCTTGTCAAGGTGGCGTCGCAGGCCATCGCTACCCTCAAGGGGCTCACCCACCTGGACGGCTGGACCTCACCGAGTGCTACATGCTGGAGCACATCGACCGGGGATCACCTCCCTCTCGGAGCTGCAGGTGTTCAAGGGCTTCGTCTTCGGCGTCGGGCAGACGCGGCGGAGCATGGCGTGCCAGCTGCAAGACCTCGGGAAGCTGAAAAAGCTCCGGAAGCTCAGCGTCAACGTGACCACCGACGCCAGCGTCGGCGGTTACGACATGCCGCAGCTGGCTCAACTGGCCGGCCTCCGCTCGCTCACGGTGATGTGGGGCGAGCTGCCGAGCATCTTGGTCGTCGACTCGCCGTCGCCCGATAAGAAAAAACGGCTGGAAGGACTTCTCCACAAGTGGACCGACCTTGTGCTGCCGGAGAAGCTCGAGAAGCTGGACGTCCGGTGCTACCCTCAAGAGGTGCTTCCAGAGAAGTGGTTCAAGGGGAAGGGGCTCGAGAATCTGAAGAAGCTCTACGTGAGAGGCGGGGATGTGAAGGAGCTGAAAATTTCTAAAGAAAACTGCATCGAGACGCTGCGCTTGAGATACGTAAAACATTTCGAGATGAAATGGGCCGCTCTGCGCGGCATGTTGCAAAAGGTTAAGTACGTGGAGGTTGTTATTAAGGATGCAAAGGTGATGAAGATTGAAACGCGGGGCAAGGAAGAACAGGCGAAGAAGGAGTCAAAGGAGGAAGACCTCAGACTTATGGCGGAGATGAAGGAGAGGATGGTTATCCCGGATTCTACACTGGATGAGAACGGGGTGTGGGTGAGGGAGAAGGAAGAAGAGTCTTATGACAATAGCAATGGTAAACTACCTAATAACTCGCCGTCTTCACCTATGTGAAGCACTGTAATTTTGATCCTTTCGTTCTTGAACTATTTATATATGTTTCCCAGTTCCAGAACCTTCGGAAGCCGCTCACGCTCCTTCAGGTAAGGAGCCAAAGGAGGAAGCTCACAAAGGGCCTGTTTGTTTCAGCTGTAGATTCTGAGTAGCTAGCTGGTCTGAGTAGCTAGCTGGAGATTCTGAGTAGCTGGCTAGTCTGAGTAGCAGCTGGTCTGAGTAGCTAGCCTGTTTGGCATCCTGGATTCTAGCTGTGCAGCTGGTATCCTGATAGATGTATTGACTGAAATGCCCTTAGGTGAATTAATGTCCTGATTATGTATTGATAGAAGAGATATCCATGCTGTAAATTTGTAGTACTTAGTTCAAACATTGAAAAACTAATATTAAAATTTCATGACAATAAATTTGACTCCAAATCATAATTTTAAATATTAATATGGATCACTACCATGTCTTCATACAAAAGCAACGTACAAAAGATGTTCATAGACATATAAGGTGCACATATCACCATCAAAAGGAACTTCTATGATTCTATCTAAATTCTTGAAGCCATCAAACCGTTAGCTATGGAATCATGAAAGGCACACATATCACCATCATCCTGTGCCGTGCCAATGTAACCACCTCCTGTGTTTGAATCAACATGTGGCATGTACTCTTCATCATCATCACACCTCTCAAAGAGATGGTCACTCAAAGCACTGTCTCGAATAAAATTATGAAGCGCCATACAAGCAATGATGATCTTCTTTTGCCTCTCAACCTTATAGCTTGGCATATGCAATAGAATTCGCCACTTCATCTTTAGCACACCAAACGCACGTTCAATCACATTACGAAGAGAGGAGTGAGCATGATTGAAGACCTCCTTCTGGCCACTTGGGCGGCCTCCCCGTTGAAACTCCAGCAAGTGATACTTTTGCCCTTTGTACGGGGCGAGGTATCCCTTTCTATTAGGATAACCGGCATCAACTAGATAAAATTTCCCTACAAGAATCAAATCAGATTAATGACAATGTATAAAATGAGAGATAGAAAAAGATAATTGTATTACCATCTTCAGGGCGTGGGAAATATTCCGAGTACCGAGATAGAGTGTCATTGAATATACGAGAGTCATGAGCAGATCCAGGCCATCCAGCAACAACAAAAATGAACCTCATATCAAAGTCGCAAATTGCCATAACATTTTGAGTAGGATACCCATGACGACCAATGTGTGTAATTAGATCCTTGGCTGGCACTACAATTGGGATATGTGTGCCATCTATTGCTCCAATGCAATTGTTGAAATATGGTGAGAACCGAGAATCTTGAAGCTTTGGGTGCACAGTAGATTGCGACTCCTTTGGTTTTATGTTGTGCTTGGCTAGCTCATTAACACACTTAAGGACTTCTCTGAATTTTTTACTAATTGTTTCAGTTGACCGTTTAAATCGGTTCTCAACTTGGCTAAATGATTGAGGTCCACCACACATCCACAAGAACATACCAAGAGCTTCAATGGAATTACAATCTCTAGTTGATTTCAGACCATAACTTTCTACTAGTGTGTCATGCAACTTGTAAAAAACTGCACGAGTCATCCGAAACATACGGTAACAATCTTTTGTTACCCTAAGTTGATCCATAACCCACTGATTGCCAGATTGCCGTGGAGTAACTCTTTTCCTTTTTTGGAGATAAGTTTCAGCATGGTGCATACCTATGAGAGCAACTGTTGCAGCAGCTTGTAGAATTAATTTATGACGCTTAACCTCAACTGATGTTCCATCGCTGTCATTTGAGTCATCACTCTCACTGGATGTGCTCATCTACAGTTCATGAGAAAATTGATAGCATGAGAAAAGTACATCAACATAACAAAAATAGGTCTGAAACACATAAAAATGGATAACAATTAATCTCATACATAGGTCTGAAACACATAAATAGAGTACCAAACACAACAAAATTACATAAAAAGCATAGTCTGAAACAAGATTACAAACAGGTTCTACTTCTTCCTATCTTCATACATCCTCTTAAGCCATGCAACTCTCCCTTCATCGGTTTCAAATGAACAAAACACTGTACGATACTCTTGTTTAATAAAAAGTTTGGTTGCAATGTAGTGTTCATCACTTCCTTCTTTGGCTCCACATCTCACAGCCATGCGCAAGTGCTCTATGATCTCATTGTCCAATTTGTCATTCCGGTCAGATGTCACAGAATTGCTAGTAGCAATCACGTCATAGGACTCTTCTTTTTATTTGGGCTAGGCGCAATGCTACCTCCCTTACGCTTTCCAACCTTGGTCTTCTTATCATTAGAGCTGTCATCATCCCCAATATCGACGATATCATCGTCAACATTAATTGGAGTTGTGCTTTCACGACTACCAGGAATAATAGAAGACGAACCAAACACATGGATGTTCTGGAACATAACTTCCAGCTCATCTAGGTTCTCCATTGGTGTGTACTGGAACTTGGCATAATCTTTGTTGGCCTACAAAAAAGATATGCAGAATTATTTACAAAATGGTGCCACAAAGCATTGAATGGAAAATAATTTTACAAATGTCAATGGCATACCGCTATTTTTTCTACCCACCATTCTTTATCTGCAACAATTGTTCCATTTTGGACATCCCAACCAAGACCAGTTGCATTCTTTTTTAACTCAATCCATAAGCTGTATTCCCTCTTCAAAGCATCCCAACGATTCTTTAGCTTGATCCGGTCATAATTTCTATTTGTCTTTGCATTGAATTTTTCTTGTAGAGTTTTGTAACCAATTGCATTCAAGGCTGCAGTTGGCCTATTTCCAGCTAGTACTTCATCCCTACATATTTCACAAAATATTTTGGTTGCCCAGGCATCCCAACTTGCTTTTGGTGTCTTCCCTTTCTCCATCTACAAAGGGGGATTTGCTCATGTGCCCCAAAGTTTAATGGCGTTTGTTCATTTGCCCCCATGATGTCTCACTGACATATGGGCCCTGGACCCGCATGTCAGTGAGACATCATGTGGCAAATGAGCAAACGCCATTAAACTTGGGGCAAGGGAGCAATTTTTCCATCTACAAACATGACTGCAACTCAGTACATACATACATACACTGGAAACTTCTTTGCAATTTTCTTCTTGCCTTGCATAGATACAAGAATGGCACACGAATTCTTTACAGCAGAGTAGACATAAAACATAAACGGCCAATTCAAGGAGGCAGAGTAGACATATCTGTAGTACAACATTAGGTACATCACTTTGCCTAATCTGGCAAAATATATAACTACCTCAACAGCCTGTCCTACCTCCATCAATATAATGGAATAGATAGTAGCTAGTTTTACAACCCAGACAAGGGGGAGAAAATAAATCACTTCCCAAGCATAACTCTAGGAGGGAGGCATGTCATGTATCAGTAAAAACAACATGGTGGCAATGCAATAGAACTATTGTTCTTTATGCCTTTTTGCATTCGGCATTTAGGATGCTTTTTATTTTGCATTCGACATCATGACAGAAAAACATCTAGTATAAAGGTATAACACCTCCATCCCACATTTGTGACCTCACAAAATTTCTATTGATACAACTTCTTATGACCTAGTACTAATAGCAGTGTAAACAAAAAAGGTAACCGCAATGGGTGTGTTGTATACTCATACATCATCTGTACCAATCACCAATGGATACCTATATCACCCAACATATCGTGCTGGTGTTTTCTGCTAATGTAAACAATGTCAGCCTCACATCAATTGTCTATTCCATCAACATTAGCTACTTCGGTTCATCAACAGCAATGGGGAATAACCATGAATATCAATGCTCATCCATTACAGATCTACCAACATCCATTACCAGCATCCATTACAGATCACGTTCATCAACAGCAATTCGGGTTCCTTACCTTCACCTTTGGGCGGGAGATGCAACAGCGGAGGCAGGATCACCGGGATTGGAAGTGTTGCCGTCGGTCACTGGGATTGGAAGTGTTGCCGTCGGTCACCGGGAGATGCAGGAGCGGCAGGTTACCGTCGGTGTACCCGTGCGGCAGGTGAACCCGCTGGGTCGTGGAACCGGCAGGCGGCGGCGGCGGATCCGGGGAGGGGGCGGCGCGGCGACAAAAGCAATGGTAAACTACCTAATAACTCGCCGTCTTCACCTATGTGATGTTGGATTATATGTGGGCCAAGCCCATATAATAAGAATAATTCCTATTAAATCTCAAAGGCCCACTCATGCAAAGGAGGCATGCATGTGACCTTTAGTACCATATTGCTAGTTCTAGGAGAGGAAGACCACCTTAAAAGGGATGGTGCACTCCTAGCCACTTGAGGCATGTGTGGGAGAGAACTAGAGGATAACACGCGCGCGCTCGCTCGCCTCGCCTCGCCGGGCCGGGCCGGGCTGGGCGGGCGGGCGGCGCGGGCGCACGGCACCTGCGTGAATGGTCCGCCAAAATCCGCTCCAGGTGCTTGCGCAGACGCGGCTTCCTTTTGCAGTTTTATTTTGCTGTTTTGAGTGGCGGTGAATCCGGATCGGTTACGGCTGCTAATCCGGTTCGGTTACGAGTTATGGAGAACGTGCAGGCGTCTTGATCACGCGTCCTGGTCTTCTATAAATACGGAGCCGCCGCCTTCATACAGAATATGCGAAAATCAATCTAGGGTTTTGCCTCCTCCATCCATTGTACTGCGCCGTCCCACGTAGTCTACTCCGTCCCGTCCGCCGGCGTGCACTGTCGTTCGGGAGAGCAGGTCTCCGGAACCGTCGCCTTCGAAGTCCTGCACCGGGAGAGGGCGAATAAGGTTTTTGGGAAGCGCTCTGCGCGACTGCTCGCTGTAGCTCTGGCTCGTCTTCCTCGTCGTTCGGCTTCGGCGAATCGTCATCGACTTCGTGTCATCCTCACCGTGCCTGCGGCGTCTACATCGGCAAACCGATCAGAACAGAACCATCGGTACGTAACAGTAATGTTCTCCGTATTAGATCTGTTCATGTACAGTTTCCTGGTTTACATGTCTAGATCTTTTATGCCTGTGATGGTTCTGTTATTGTGCGTGCATGATGTCATGATTAATTTATGGAATAAATTAAACCTACATGTGCTTATATTTTCAACAATCCGGTGTGCATTTTAAGAGATGGCAGATCAGGGTCACTCTGTGGCTTACTGCTATGAATGTATTCTGGGTTAGTAATGGCAAGCCTGAAGGTGTTCTTGATGCTGAAAAGCAGAAAGAATTCGAGACTGCCACTACTCTCTTTGTTGGATGCATTCTTAGTGTTCTTGCTGACCGTCTGTGCGAGGTATATATGCACATGACAGACGCGAAGGAGTTATGGGATGCACTGAATTCCAAATACGGTGCTACTGATGCCAGCAATGACATGTATGTCATGGAGCAATTTCATGACTACAAGATGGTTGATAACCGTTCTGTAGTAGATCAGGCTCATGAGATACAGGCCATTGCCAAGGAACTCGAACTCCTGAAGTGTGCCTTACCCGACAAGTTTGTGGCTGGATGTATTATTGCGAAATTACCTTCTTCATGGAGGAATTTCGGAACAGCACTCAAACACAAGAGACAAGAATACTCTGTTGAGAATCTGATTGGGTCTCTTGAAACTGAGGAGAAAGCTCGGGAAAAGGACGCTGTGTCTAAGGGTGATGGAGGGCAGTCTAGTGCCAATGTGGTACAGAAACCCTCAAGCAAGAACAAAGGGAAATTTGTTAAAGCCCAACAGACAACCAACTTCAAGAAGAAGAAGAACAACAACAATCAGGATGATAGAACTTGCTTTGTGTGCGGTGAGCCTGGTCACATGGCCAAGAAGTGCCCACAACGTAAAGGAAAGAAAGCACCTGCAGGACAGACTTCTAAGTCTGTCAACGTGACCATTGGCAAGACTGGAGATGGGACTGGGTATGGTAATTTACCTACTGTTCTTTCAGTTAGTCAATCTACCAATTGGTGGATTGATACAGGAGCTAATGTACATGTGTGTGCTGATATTTCGTTGTTTTCTTCTTATCAGGTCGTCCGAGATTCCTCCGTCCTAATGGGGAATGGGTCACATGCTACTGTTCATGGTGTTGGCACGGTAGATCTGAAGTTTACTTTGGGAAAGATCGTGCAGCTGAAGAACGTGCAGCATGTCCCTTCTATAGACAAGAATCTCGTTAGTGGCTCCCGTTTATGTAGAGACGGGCTTAAGTTGGTATTTGAGTCTAATAAAGTAGTCGTGTCTAAACATGGACATTTTATTGGTAAAGGCTATGAGTGCGGAGGCTTGTTCCGCTTTTCCCTATCAGATTTCTGCAATAAGACTGTAAACCATATTTGTGGCAGTGTGGATGATGAGGCTAATGTTTGGCACTCACGTCTATGTCATATTAATTTTGGTTTGATGTCTCGGCTTTCCAGTATGAATTTAATTCCAAACGTTTCCATCACCAAAGGTTCTAAATGCCATAGCTGTGTGCAATCAAAGCAACCTCGTAAGCCTCACAAGGCTGCCGAGGAGAGAAACTTGGCACCACTAGAACTCCTGCATTCAGATCTTTCTGAGATGAATGGCGTGTTGACGAAGGGTGGAAAACGATATTTCATGACATTGATTGATGATGCAACTAGGTTCTGTTATGTGTATTTATTGAAAACAAAAGATGAGGCTTTAGACTATTTTAAAATCTATAAGGCAGAAGTTGAAAACCAGTTAAATAGAAAGATAAAAAGACTTAGGTCAGATCGTGGTGGAGAGTATTTCTCAAACGAATTTGACTTATTTTGTGAGGAACATGGCATTATACATGAGAGGACGCCTCCTTATTCCCCCCGAGTCAAATGGGATTGCCGAAAGGAAAAACCGCACGTTGACTGACTTGGTGAATGCCATGTTAGATACTGCGGGATTACCTAAGGCATGGTGGGGGGAGGCTTTGCTAACGTCTAATCACGTATTAAATAGAGTTCCTAACAGAAATAAGGACAAAACACCATACGAGGTATGGATTGGGAGAAAACCATCACTTTCTTACTTGCGTACATGGGGGTGCTTGGCGAAAGTTAATGTGCCAATAACTAAGAAACGCAAGCTTGGACCTAAAACTGTGGACTGCGTTTTTCTGGGATATGCTAATCATAGCATTGCCTATAGATTTTTGATAGTTAAAACTGAGGTACCTGACATGCATGTTGGTACAATTATGGAGTCTCGAGATGCAACATTCTTTGAGAATATTTTTCCTATGAAGGATACACATAACACTACTAGTCAACCTTCTGAAATAATTCCCAGTTCAATCACATCACCTGAACCTTTTGAACATACACATGAACTTGTCAATAAGGAGGATGACAGTGGAGCTCCTAGAAGGAGCAAGAGACAAAGGATATTCAAATCCTTTGGTGATGATTTCACTGTGTACCTTGTGGACGACACTCCCAAGTCTATTTCAGAAGCGTATGCATCCCCTGATGCAGACTACTGGAAGGAGGCTGTCCGTAGTGAAATGGATTCCATTATCGCTAATGGAACCTGGGAGCTGACAGATAAACCTTATGGGTGCAAACCTGTAGGGTGCAAGTGGGTGTTCAAAAAGAAGCTTAGGCCTGATGGTACTATTGAAAAATATAAGGCTCGGCTTGTTGCCAAGGGCTATACTCAGAAAGAAGGCGAAGATTTCTTTGACACTTACTCACCTGTTGCTAGACTAACCACAATTCGAGTACTACTTGCTTTGGCTGCCTCACATGGTCTTCTCGTTCATCAAATGGACGTTAAGACAGCTTTTCTTAACGGAGAGCTGGATGAGGAAATTTACATGGAACAGCCTGATGGATTTGTAGTAGAAGGTCAAAAAGGCAAGGTGTTAAAACTGTTGAAATCTTTGTATGGTCTGAAACAAGCCCCTAAGCAGTGGCATGAGAAGTTCGATAGAACACTGACATCTGCAGGCTTTGCTGTCAATGAGGCAGATAAATGTGTATACTATCGTTATGGTGGGGGTGAGGGAGTTATTCTATGTTTGTATGTGGATGACATCTTGATTTTTGGGACAAACATTAGTGTGATAAATGAGGTCAAATCATACTTGTCTCAAAACTTTGATATGAAAGATCTGGGAGTGGCTGATGTTATTCTAAACATTAAATTGGTTAGAGGTGAGGATGGGATTACACTTTTGCAATCTCATTATGTGGAAAAGGTCTTGAGCCGTTTTGGCTTTTCTGACAGCAAGCCTTCTCCAACACCTTATGATCCTAGCGTGTTACTTCGTAAGAATAAGAAAATTGCTAGGAATCAGCTGGAATACTCCCAGATAATTGGCTCACTAATGTACCTAGCTAGTGCAACAAGGCCAGACATCTCCTTTGCTGTGAGCAAATTGAGTCGGTTTACATCTAACCCAGGAGATGATCACTGGAAGGCGCTTGAGCGAGTGTTGCGCTATCTGAAAGGTACCTCGAACTTTGGACTTCACTATACTGGGTACCCGTCGGTGCTGGAGGGTTACAGTGATTCCAACTGGATCTCTGATGCTGATGAGATCAAAGCCACTAGTGGATATGTTTTCACTATTGGTGGTGGTGCTGTTTCGTGGAGGTCTTGCAAACAGACCATTTTGACGAGGTCAACCATGGAAGCAGAGCTTGCGGCACTAGACACTGCTATTGTTGAGGCAGAATGGCTACGAGATCTATTGATGGATCTACCTACGGTGGAAAAGCCAGTGCCAGCTATCCTTATGAACTGTGATAATCAAACCGTTATCGCTAAAGTGAACAGTTCTAAGGATAATATGAAATCGTCTAGGCATGTTAAGAGACGATTGAAGTCTGTCAGGAAATTGAGAAACTCCGGAGTTATAACCTTGGATTACATCCAAACAGATAAAAACCTGGCAGATCCCTTTACAAAGGGACTATCACGGAATGTGATAGATAGTGCATCGAAGGAGATGGGTATGAGACCCATGTGAGTTATCTATGGTAGTAACCCAACCTATGTGATCGGAGATCCCGTGAATTAGGATCTGGGAAAAACAAGCCATTAGTTAACTGGAGGAGAGTAATTTCAACCCTCTCTATGTGAAGATGCAATACTCTCAGAAACTGCAAGGCAGGTTGACTAAGGTCTTAATATGTTCCATTGGCTTTTAGAAGCGAAGACGCTATCCTGCAGAGCGTTCTTGAAAGAACACACCTATATGAGCCCGACTGTTAGTCGCAGTCTATGGAGATCTTGGGTAATCTCCTACTAAGCTCATGAAGAGACCAAGGAGTATGACTTATACGCTCCAACCGAGGGGTAGCCTACTGGCGGCCTAGTATCAGTTAAGTCTTTAAGTGAAGCTTGCTTGCACCAAACTTGCAATTCAAGGCATAGTCCATTGTTCAAGTTGTGAGTAAGTGTAGCTTGGAGTTCTAGGTGGATGTTCAACCTTAATCGGTCTCCATCGAAATACTGATATATAAACAGTACATTGGAATTCAGGCAAATCTCTGTGGGACTTTGAGATCTGGTGGGGGATTGTTGGATTATATGTGGGCCAAGCCCATATAATAAGAATAATTCCTATTAAATCTCAAAGGCCCACTCATGCAAAGGAGGCATGCATGTGACCTTTAGTACCATATTGCTAGTTCTAGGAGAGGAAGACCACCTTAAAAGGGATGGTGCACTCCTAGCCACTTGAGGCATGTGTGGGAGAGAACTAGAGGATAACACGCGCGCGCTCGCTCGCCTCGCCTCGCCGGGCCGGGCCGGGCTGGGCGGGCGGGCGGCGCGGGCGCACGGCACCTGCGTGAATGGTCCGCCAAAATCCGCTCCAGGTGCTTGCGCAGACGCGGCTTCCTTTTGCAGTTTTATTTTGCTGTTTTGAGTGGCGGTGAATCCGGATCGGTTACGGCTGCTAATCCGGTTCGGTTACGAGTTATGGAGAACGTGCAGGCGTCTTGATCACGCGTCCTGGTCTTCTATAAATACGGAGCCGCCGCCTTCATACAGAATATGCGAAAATCAATCTAGGGTTTTGCCTCCTCCATCCATTGTACTGCGCCGTCCCACGTAGTCTACTCCGTCCCGTCCGCCGGCGTGCACTGTCGTTCGGGAGAGCAGGTCTCCGGAACCGTCGCCTTCGAAGTCCTGCACCGGGAGAGGGCGAATAAGGTTTTTGGGAAGCGCTCTGCGCGACTGCTCGCTGTAGCTCTGGCTCGTCTTCCTCGTCGTTCGGCTTCGGCGAATCGTCATCGACTTCGTGTCATCCTCACCGTGCCTGCGGCGTCTACATCGGCAAACCGATCAGAACAGAACCATCGGTACGTAACAGTAATGTTCTCTGTATTAGATCTGTTCATGTACAGTTTCCTGGTTTACATGTCTAGATCTTTTATGCCTGTGATGGTTCTGTTATTGTGCGTGCATGATGTCATGATTAATTTATGGAATAAATTAAACCTACATGTGCTTATATTTTCAACATGTGAAGCACTGTAATTTTGATCCTTTCGTTCTTGAACTATTTATATATGTTTCCCAGTTCAAGAACCTTCGGAAACCGCTCAAGCTCCTTCAGGTAAGGAGCCAAAGGAGGAAGCTCACAAAACTGAAGCTGCTCCCGGCGCCGCAGAGGTCCCTAAGGCCTCCGAGGAGGCCGGAAAAGGTGACGACGGTGGCGGCGATGCCGGCAAAGCGCAAACACCTCCGCCCAGCTCCAATGATCAGAACAAAGGTACTCCAATTGCTGGTTCGTTCGTTGTGCCTAGCTTGCTTCAATCTAACGATGATATCACTTGTTTTAGCAGAAGGCAAAGAAGGCGTACAGGGAGGCAGCCTCGGAGGCGCCGAAGATGCTGATGAGCCACCTACCGAGGAAGGCGGAGGAGACGCCCCCGAGGTTCCCGGCGAGGTCAAGAAAGTTGACGGTGGCGACGCCGGTAAAGCACGAACAGGTCCTGCCTCCTCGGAAGAGATCCACACCGAGATTTAAATTTAAATTCAATTAATGCATTGTGCGTCCTTGGCTCCTTGTTGCTCAATCTGGCAACAATACATGCTTGATTGTGTAGAAGGCGAAGGAGGACAGGGAGGCCGTCCTAGGGTGTCCGAGAAAGCAGACGTGGAACCTACCGGGGAAGACGGAGTAGACGACGACACAAGCCCCGCCGACGTGACAAGATCGCCGGCAGCGCCGCAACCGCCTGAGCTTCCACGACGGCCTGACGTTCCTGACAATTCATCTCCAAGTGTCAGCGACCTTAAAGAAGATGCCTCTGCTAAGGTAGTCCAGGCAAACGCAAGTGCTTCCGGCACGCAGCCGCCTCCAGTACCGCCGGCAATTAGCAGTCCTGCTCCGGCCGCCGGCGGCGAAGCTACTGCGAAGCCGAAAGAACCGGGGAAGGCTGACGACGACGATGGATCGACAGTTACCAGAAGCAGCATTGCTGCATGAAAAAGCTTCGATCAAATTAAGGTGCAGCAAGATTATATGCAATATGAACTTCTCCTGCTACAGATCGTACGTAGTTGCTGCACGGCAAGCCTAAACATGTTTGCAACATCTTTGATTTTAATTTTACAGGTGCCTGAAATCAAGTGGGAGGGAATTGTTCTCCTGGTTCGATGAAGAATTAAACGAGATGCACCATATTCATAGAGATCAGGAGAGGGAGAGAGAGGGAGATGTTAGGCAGGCGACTCAATCCATTTTCTACTCTGCAAGCCGCAGAAATTCAGAATCCGACTCTCTCCTGACGGCCGCCATTGGTTCGATTGCTTGGGATGTTTACTGGTGCTGTACTTACTACGTACTAGCTGCATTTCTTTATCTTCATGGTTCGCATGGATTCTCTAGATTCTACAATAAATCAGTAATAATGTAATTGTATCAATAAAAAACTTCACCAAAATAATATGTGGCTTCCTTGGGCTCAATCTGCACGCTAACGATAAGTCCATCATAGAAGCAAAATTCAGCCGCAAATTTGATTGATGGTCTGTTTGGAATGCTGGCAAACTTTCGTAGAAAACAGGTCGATTCCTCAGAAATAAATGAAAATCCCCCATTCGAAATAGGACATTTATTTTTCTTTGGATATATATTAATATATATGCAACATAGATTGGTGTGATTTTTTTCAACAACCACGTCCAAGTTTCCAACATTTGTGAAAAGTTATCTGTGTGCTAACCATTCCTCTTTTCAGTCGTCAGTGCAGCTACTCCCTTTCTTCATAATATAAGTCCTCATTCTTGAGAAGCGTCGTTCTACAATATAAATTTATTGTCATTCAATACTTAAAAAATAAATGAATAATTATAATATGTCATTTAATATAGGTATGTATGATTTAATGATATTAATTTTTTTAAATTTAATGTCTCTTTAGTCTACGTGCATAGTTGGCTGGACTTATTTTGGAAGTAATTGGTTTCCTCCCAGGGTGATCCGGACCGTTCATTTTCCTGAGCAGTGAATTGAAGTATTAATGCTGCAATTCAGAGCATCCTTTTCAGCTCAAATGGAGCATGGCCCACATGGCAGGTTCGGTCTCCACCGTGCCTACCAAAGCCACTCAGACGTGACACGAGTCCAACGATGACCCATCCCACTCTGACAGCCCAGTCCCACACAGTAGCCCCACCTGTCAACTACATACCCCGCCCAAAAAAATCCTCACACCCCAGCAGATTAATCCACGTGCGCATTGACGCCCGCATCCAAAACTGATACACCCCGACCCACCAAAAGGGTCACCCATTAATTTTCCCCACTTTTTGCTCAGTTTCTTCTTAAACGGAGCAGCAAATTATTGCTGTAGAAATCAGAATTCCGAGCAGAAACTGGCATTAAACGGAGCAGCACCACCTCATCCTTCTAATCTGAAAAATTCTTACAATTTTTTGTTTTTCCCCCTTCTTCGCTTCGCTTCGCTTCGCTTCGCTTCGATCAAACTGGTAATAGTAGAGTGGAGTCGTAGATAGAAACGAGAACTGTATTGTCAGGTGGTAACTGCTGCCCCAAATTGGTGGATTGTTCCGTTTCGATGGCTCGATCGGCGATTTAATGGCGATTTGTGAGTTGTTAGCATTTTTTCTTCTAGGGTTTCTGATTCCCCGCCGCAAGATAAAGCTGCAGAAATCGTAATTTTTTTTTGGTGTTTACCTCAGAATTTTGGTGAATTTCTCGTGGATTCCGTCGAGAAAAGCGTGAACTTTGCGATGCAGTACCACCACCGCAGCCTGCTGCCGCCGCCACCGCCGCCGCCGTTCGGCCGCGGCGGCGGCGCCGGTTACCCCCGCGGCCACAGGCAGCTGTACGCCCCTCCTCCGCCGGCGTCGCTTCCTGCACCGCCACCGCCGCCGCAGCGCAGGTACGAGGTGCTCATGGAGGCCGGCCGCCTTGCGGCCGAGTACTTGGTGTCCAAGGGCGTGCTCCCGCCGTCCTCGCTGCAACGCGGCAGCGGCGGCGGCGCGTGGGCCGCTCCTCCTCCTCCTCCTCCGCCACCGCCTCAGCAGCAGCAGCAGGAACCCCCCGCGTTCTACGGCCGGAGGAGGTACGAGGATGAGTATAGCAACAACCCTAGCACCCGGTCTAGGCGGAATAGCAGCACTAGTAGTAGTAGTAGTAGAGATGATTACAGTAGTGGTGGTAGCTACAATGGGAGAGGGAAGAGGAAGTATGGGGAGTACAGGAGGGGGTGTTCGGATGGGAGCAGGGAGAGGGAGAGGGGAAGGTCGAGTTCGAATGGGCGGCGCTATGAGGAGGATAAAGATGAGGATGGGGCTCCTGGGTTCCGGAGGGTGCGGCGGGGCAATGGGGGGGATGATGAGGCGAGGAGTTGTGTGACGGAGGGGTTGAGGGAGGCAACGCCATTGATGGTGAAGGTTGTAGGGGAGTTGGAAATGGAGGATACTAGGTCAAAGGCACTGAGCTCCAGTGGTGATGTTAGGAAGGGTGCTGATGGTCCGCCAGAGGTGCAGGGTGAGAATGAGGAGGGTGAGATGGCGGAGGATAGTAAGGTGTTGAGTTCAGAATCGGAGGTGGTGGAGCAAGGGAAAGACCCTAATGGTGATGGTAATAATTCATCTATTGGTGCTGATATGGAGGCAGAGGCGAAGCTTTTGCCAGATGGTAAGGTTCCGGATGAGAAAGTTGAAGATGATGACAAAGTTTTGGGTGAGGCTGCTTTGGATCGTATCACTTTGAGTGACGAGGCGACAAATTTGGAATATGATTTGCATGACGATAGGAGGAATTTGCTTAAATACTTTGACTTTGCAAAAGCCCCAACAAGGCCCAGGTCAGTGCGTGCATGCAGAAATGCAGCATCTGTCCAAAGAGAAATGGTTGATCTAGTTAAGACTGGAGAAGCTTCCCAGATGGTAGTTGATGAAGCAGCAAATGAGGGATCTTTGCCTGACATCCAGTCAGACAACAGAGAAGATCAAATCTACCAAGAAAACACTGGCTCTAGCATAGCCTGTAATGAAATAATGGAACCGATGCTTCTCCAAGAAAACAAAACAGCAGTTGTGACTGAAAATCTAAGAAAAGAGAAGAATGATGTGAAACTCCATGTGGTCCAGGAATATAAGGAAGAAACCGATGTATCTCCGTTGATGGCTTCTAAAGATAGGTTGATGCAAGAAACCGACTTATCTCTATTGACGGCTTCTCTCAAGGATGGCTTGATGCAAGAAACCAACCTATCTCCCTTGACAGATTCTCACAAGGATAGCTTGGTAGAAGAAACCAACCTATCTCCGCTAACAGATTCTCACAAAGATAGCTATTCTCACAACGATAGCTTGATCGAAGAGGCGGACCTATCTCCGTTGACAGCTTCTCACAAAGATAGCTTGATGCAAGAAACTGACCTATCTCGGACAATGTCTTCTAACGAGGATAGCTTAAAGCCGCAATTTAAGGAAGGAACTCAGATTTGTGATATTGGTATGCTGCCACAACATGTGGACTTGATTGAGTTATCTGATCAAAGGAAAATCGTTGGTGCTGAACTCTTTTCTAATGTTGGGGTTGAACCTATCATCAAAATGGAACAAGAAGAGCTGGATCAATCGAGCTCATTTAAAATATGTGATCTGGACTTGGTTGGTGGTACAAAGGTTTCTACAATGCATAATAATCCTGAGTTGGCCCAATGCTCTGCAGAAGGATCTTCCGCGGAGCCACAGAAACAACAGCAAGAAGATTTTGGAACTAGTGCAGGTGGCAATGTCAGTGGTACAGATGATTTTTGCCAACTTCCATTAGATAATAAGGATGTTCATGTAATTGATATAGAAGATGGCACCCCAATTGAAGTTGGTGACTTTGATTCTTCAAAAGCAAAGTGAGTTGCTTCTACTCCAGTCATTTCCTTGTCTAGCATGCTGGTTGAATAGATTCCATTTTTTTGTTGGTACGATGTTGTATAGAAATTATTTGGTAGCACTTGAAAATAGTTTCTGTATTTCTCTCTGATTTGTTTCCATGTGTCAAGAGGTCTATCAAATAGTTCATTGGCGATACCTTGTTGCATTAGTGCATTGATACGCTGTTTGTTAAGTTGACTGAATAATAGGGTTTCCACTTAAATATATAATGTGATGTCAATCAGGAATGAGATGATGGGCTCTAGCATGGATAACGCGATGCACCCTGGTGTACATACTGGTGATCTTCCTGGTATTCAAGATGGCTACAATCTTGCAATTTCTGATTACCTCGGTGCTGACATACCATGCTATCCATCCATGCAATCAGATCTTCAGGCTGGAATATGTGCCAACGACTCAGAGGTGAGACTTCCTGGTTATTTTATTTAGTTTCCACATGGAGGCCTTGTAGTAAAGTTCCAATGAATAATTTAGTTAGAATTTAGTCTTTTACTGCATTATCTGCGTGGATAACATATTAATGTTTTCGTTTTCCCTTTCAGGGTATCCATGTCATGGATGATCCAATATATGGGTCTCTCACTGATATTGGTAATGTGACTAAATTTTCTGTTTCCCTAATTTGCTATAGCTCCCTGCTTTACGTCTTCATGTCCTATTGTCTGTTTTTCCTGTATTGCAGTTCAGATACGTAGTTAATTAGTTATCAGTTACATTCGTTTGTCTTTTGGGACAGAACATTCCGGTACAGGGCTGTTCTGGTCAATGTTGTTATGGTGCTTCGGTAAGTCACGGTGAGGCCGGGGCGCCTGGACACCTAGTTGACTAGACGCCTGCCATGGCGACAGTTAGACAATACTAGTTAGACGACAAATAATAACCATGCAACATAATAGCACAAATTATTCAAATAATCATATCTAAGGACTAAGGAGGTCCAAATCAGAAGAAATTCATTGAGAAAGGGGTATGTTCGTAATTTTCAGGACCTCCGAGGACTTAATCGCAAAAAACCATTTCTAATCCTAGCCGCCAGCCTGCCCGACTCCTCTCCCACTGCCGCTGTCTCTCCCCACATCTCCTCTCTCCTGATTCATCTCTCTCCCCGCCGCCTCCTCCCCCTGCCCAGTGCTTACCCTCCCTGCCGCCTCCTCTTCCCGCTGCGTCCTCCCCCCTCCCAGCCGCCTCCTTCCCCCGCCACCTCCCCTCCCCGCTGCGGAGAAGAAATCAAGAAAGAAGGGAGGAGATCACCTGAACTGCGATCGCTGGAGAGGGACGTCGGCGGCGGGAGGAGGCAGAGGCTGCAGATCGGCGGCAAGAGGACGCTGCAGATCGGCGCTGGCGGTGGGAGGTCTTCCCGTGGCAAAACCCTACCAAGGAGAGGCGGCTGGAGACTAGACTAATGAGTACTCGGGTCAGGTCACTCGGGTAGGCTTACTTACAAGCCCCCATCCCCTCGCCACAACGCGTTGGGCATCACCTGGACACCATCTAACTTGGCGTAAGCTGGGCGATGGTCCACGGTGTTCACCGCCGGCTGCCAGGACGCCTTGTCGTCGCTTAGGCGACGCCTTAATAACCATGGTTCTGGTGTACTGTTTTGTTATAAAGAGGTAGATAAATATATTCTGTTATATAGACTATATATTTATCACATATCCTATGCGCGGAGCCACATATAGCTCAACAAATTAGTAATGGAGCGAGTATTCTGAACTCAGTTGTCCATGTGAGAGTTTCTCCTGGATCAAGATTCAAATAAGCTTTTACTGTCATGGCAGCCCGTCACACCCTGTACCCCACTGACATTTTCCTATCACTTATAAGTGGATGGTCTCCTTTTAGATGGCCCATGTTTCGGTGGAATAAACTGGGATTCTTGAAGGAATATGGAAGGACATGGCTTGGGACATGCATTGTGGGAATCATGGATGGAAGTAGGGTTCACAATTTCGGTGAAATTTCGCTGAAATTTCGTTTATCTCGTCAATTTCGTTACCCTTCTAGAAGAAAACAACTCGGCCAAAACAATTCGTTTCAGTTTGAATTTTGCATCCTTAAGGGGCTTGGAAAACGACCTAGGGGGTTATCAAGGCTCCTATCACAGTGGATAAGTCTGTTGCCATGCTCTGAGTTGGCCAGGGATCGAATCCCACATCAAGCAAACAATTTTTCCCAATTTTGTCTCACTAACACGTTGGTCCCACAAGCAAAAAATTGAGTAAATACTTCATTTGCTCGTGGCGTGATTCGAACCCGGGTCAAACAGATGGCAAGGACAAAGTCTTCCGCTAGAGCAGAGCAATTCTTGTGTTGCACATATGGATTCTAATTAATATATCCCATATTTAAAGTTTATAAATTCAAATTCGATCTAAATTTGACCGAATGTTTTACCGAAATGACGAAATTTCGTTCAATTCATTCATTTCGCCCACCTCCGAATTTTTTTTTCAAAACGAAATTATTTTCCCTGGATGGAAGGGCCATGTCGGTCGATGTGCCAAGAAGGAAAAGGCTGTGACGGTTGTCCACTTTTCCCTGGTACCAGATTGCTAGAATGGCCAGTATCAAGCGGAATTTGAGGCAATCCGATTGCAACCTCTTTTGTTGCATTTGGGAAATGGAATGGATTGTTTCGGCCACTCCAGCTGGAACAGAACAGAATTAACAACTTTGCTCAGATGTCCTTTGGCATCTTTCTGCTTGATTATATACTTATAAATATTATATTGACTATTAATGAATATATATTCATAAGTTGTAACTTACAAATATATTTCTGGTCATTAGTCAGCAAGACATTTGCGCAATATGGAGGGAACAAAATTTCAGGTTAGAGTAACACTAAATTCAAATGCACTAACTGGTCATTATTCAACAAACACATCTATGCATTGTGGGGCTTTGGAGAGCTGCTTAAGGTTAGTATTGCCATTTATGTCCAGTGCACCTTGATAATTGTGGCTAAATGCCTGTGGTCACTGATTTCCACTACAAGAAAGAGATGAGATCTCTCATGGCTTTTCTCAGTGGTGGAACCAGACCCCGGCTGCCTGGGCCTAGGTTCTAGGCCCAGTAGCTCTCCCTGTTACTAATTTTGATTTTGACTGGCTTTGTTTGTACTGTTAAGTCAAATATGTGGATGTGGTCACAGTTACATATCTGATCCATTCATATGAGTTGTCATTGGTGTACATTTAAGTCTGGTATCATGTTCTGTGAAATAATTAATCCTCTGCAGATACTTAATATTCATGTGTTTGCGCAAATCATCAAAGCTTTTGTGCTTTTTGTACGAAGAGAAAATTGGGATGTGGGAAACAAAATTTTTTTTTCACTTGTTAAGAAATTTTAGGAAAGAAAGAGCATGAGTGAGAATAGGAGAAAAATCACTGACCATAAATGGCAACTTTTGGCTTTTGTGCCCCCCCCCCCCCCACCCACCACACCCACACATACACAAATAATCAAGCAACAGGACATGGAATCAATCATAGTCCCCTCCTATTCCTGCCTTCCGTTTCTTTTATACTCTCGGAGTCGGTCTCTGCCCACCAAATTAGAGCATGAACCTTTTTTTAATCTATTTTTACTAAATAGCTGTTTGGTATGTCAAAATAGATTGGTACATTTGCATTGGAATAGTATCTATCTTCCAATCTTATTAGATTAAGAACCAACATGAATATACTGGAACAATATTTTTTAGGATGCTAGTGAGATGAACGACAAACTCATACCTGATACTCAACACCTAGGCAAATAGATATTCAGGATTACTTGATAAGTAGTCATATTAAATACACTGGTGGAATCTGCTTCAATGGCTTGGTAATTTATGAAAACTGCTGCATGCTTGATTCATACTACACGATCCAATTTGGCTGTTGTTTTAGCAAAGGTAATTTTGGTCTGCAAATATTTATCGTTTTGGTTTTTTTATGTCAACTTTCTCACTAGGTACCCTGTTAAAATGCTGATTGGTGTGGAACATATGTCATAAACTATGATTAGCTCATTTCTTGTTCTCCGTATGAGCTAAAATGACATCTATTTTTGGACTAGTGGTGGTAACAGCTGTGCATATAATTTGCATGTATTTTTAACATAGTTGACTTTTAAGAGTTTGTTGAATGACAGTTTGGATCAATTTCCCCAGAGCTGAAGTTCTTTTTGCCCTTTTGTGCCTTCAGGTTTTATGGATGTCTGGGACCAACCAGCTCCGGACTATGAGAAATTCTTCTAATCCGCTGCCGAGGACCGAACGTTCAGAAATTTGACAGATAAACATGAGTAGCATAGCATAGGCAAGAATAAGTAGGCTACGCCTCATCTCAAAGAATGATGTATCCATCGTATTTTAGCGGTAGAGAAATTCTAGGCGTTAATACCAGTTTGATGAAGCAAGTTGCTGATTCAAAGGTGGTTTTATGTGTTGACATACAGCTTGATACTGAAGGATGGATAAATTGACTGCTGTTTTATGTGCTGTAAGCGTGCATGCCTTTATTGGATGGTCAGTGTATGATAGTTATGCTGCGGGTTGGGACTTCATTGTGCCAACGACATTTATATGATCCCTTCGTCGTGATTGGGCTGCAAATGGACCGTAGTGAGATTATGAGACCTACAATTGCCTTTCTTCTTGATACACTTGATTTTGCACATCAGTTGAGAAATGAAGTAGCCATGTATGCGTCAGCTTCTGTGAAAGATGAGGCAAGTAGAGATATATTGTTGCTTTCTGATGCAACCACAGATGTTCATATACATTATTACTAAACCAGCATACAGAAAACTACTCAAAAGAGAGAACACAAATGCAGAACTTGAGCCTGAAGTTGATCACGGGCGAGGCGATCCTATATGCGCGGGAAGTTCACCGGCGCAGGGGACGCGAGACCCCCGTGGTAGAGCAGCTCGCTCATGACGCTGTACGCGTGCCGCGTCAGGTGGACGCCGTCCCAGCTGACGCGCTCGTCCGGGCTCGCGTGCGCACATCGGAACTAGAACAAAAGTAAAAAAGAATAGAAATTCACTATTTTAACATATATAATTTTGAAATAATATTGTACTACATAATACTTCAAATTAACTTATTGCAGTGTATGATGATAAAGAAGTAGTGATCAAAGTACTTTCCAAAACGAAGAAGCCCGATAATAATATTAGTAAGTTACAGCAAACTGAATGAACTAAGGATAAAATTATAGACAAAAGTTAATTAGTATTAGTAAAATACATCATCCGATCTTAATGGCCTATAAAAAGAGAACAAATTTACATAAAATTTTCAATTAAAAAACAGTAGAATGATCAAATGTAAAAAAAATGCATCACCTTTTAGTTTTTTTACGTTTTTTCAAGTTCATAAAGCGACAAACCAAAATATCATTGACACTTTTCTTTGATTTTTATTTCTACACATAGCAAATAAGTTTATCATTAATGAAATCATCACTGATTAATTAAAAAGTCAATTAGATATTTGTATGTTCAGTAGTTCAAAAATAATAAAATACGTCTAGTGTCTTACTTGATATTATAGTTAAATACTATAATTTTACCTCTGATTTGCAACTAGCTAGACCGGTATTCCAAAAACCTAAATTGAAATCCTAATCCTTAACACTACAATTCGGCAAAATCAATCAATAATCATCATATTGAAACCCTAATTCATAAATTTAGCCCCTGTTCTTGAAATAAATTGGAAGAATTGAGAGAAATTTATAGTAAAGTACATACCGATCGGGTGGACCTAAACTTCCTTTTGTTGGCGAGGACGCGAGGCAATAGGACCAAGCGGTGCAGCAGTGAGATGGTAGGCGAGGGTAGTGGTACAGATTCCTCCTGTTACCCGATGATCAGTCGCTTCCTGGCTAGGTGTGGCGGGCATGGTGCAGTCTCCTAGCCAACCATGTGAGATGAACGAGCGTCAAGGGCTGTTGCAAGGTGACACACTTAGGGGTCAATCAAATGGGCATCGTGGCCTATTATGGTCCTCCCTCTTGGGCTCAAGGGCTGGCTCGCCATGTTGCAATTGCCTCATGGGTTGAGGGACAGTGGAGGCTCCTCGTGAATTACTGCTAGCTACTGAGAGGCTTAAAGGGATGGACTGGGCGCACTGAGTTTATTCTAGAGGTTCACACATAGACTAAAGGTATTGATCCATATTAAAAAAATTAGATCTGATATCTTGTGACACCGGGTGGGCCATATTGGCTCCACCCCAGCACACACCGCCATCCCCGCCGCACTACACATTCTGTTTAGACACATAGAGGCATAGTGTCCCTTTTTGTAGCAATTATAGCAAGTTGTGTCTTTGATTCTCTTTCTTATCTTGATAACTTGCTTATTACTGGTTTGTTTCATTTTTTATGACATTGTCATCTATCTTTTTGGGCATTTTGAGATAATATAACCTTTCTTGTTGCAACTACGACACTTAATATTCTTCGTGTGTCTTGTATTGTCCCTTGTTTTGCTATTCTCCTTCTCGGAGACGAAGTCAATACCTTTTTTGTCATTTGACTTTCTTTGATTGCTCAAAAGTTTGTCAATAGAGGCTTTCCCTTTGTAGCTTCTTTTCTAAGTCAATTTTCAATTTAGTGACTTGGGCCTTGAGCCTTTTATTTTCCTCTACAAGGTTAGTTTCACAAGGTACAGAGGAAATAGAAGTATCTATTTTGGAGCAACAAGGTGTCAAGCAAATCATCATACGAGGTGGATATGCTAACCTTAGATGAGATACAAGGGCTAGGAGCTACACATGACATATCATTTAGTGAGTCACATGTAATGCCTATATCCACCGTGGATTTGGTGAGATCCTTGAGAAGCAGAGTCTCATGTGCTTCCTCAAGCTTTTCATAGGAATCCTTGAGAGAAAGAAATTCTTTCTTCAAGACTTTGAATTTTGACTTCTCCTTTCCAAGGTATTCACTCAAGTCCTCTAGCATATCCATTGACTCATCATAGATAGGTTCATCGTCGTTATTTACCTTTCCATTACCTTTAGCCATAAAATAATGAGTTGATGTGGAGGGACTTGTGGATTCTTTATAGTTGGAGCTAGAGATTGAGCATTTTTCATCTGACATCCGTTCTTGTATGCAATCTTCCCTGGTAGAAGTGGACCTTTCATATTCATCTTGAGATTTTGTCAACATCTCATAAGCGCTCTTGAGATTACATACGGCACCGAACACCTCTACACTCAAAGAACTAAATAAAGCGTTAATTACTTGAGCATCAAGATGTAAGCATTTCTCTTCCTCATTTATTTGAGAAAAAGGATCCAATAGAGGAGAAAAGCCTACATCTATTGTAGGATCGAACACAGCAATCAGAGTGGATGAATGATTGTAGTCATTATTCGAAACTCAATAGCAACCAAACTTACCGGATGTAGACTTCGACCACTCATCGCTTGACCGCTTGCTCGACCGCACAGCTGTCATAAACTCTTACCAATCGTAAACTTCGAAGATGGTTTCAACTGCTGGACGCTCGATCATTTAGTTGTCGTAAATTCTTACCAGTCATTAACTTTGACCACTTCTATGCTTGTAAACTACGACTGCTTTGCACTCTGATCTTCGATCGGATAGCACTCGTAAGCTTCGACCGCTTTGCATGTACTTGAACTTCGACTGATTTGCATGTACTCAAACTTCGACCGATTTGTTGCACTGAGTCGTAACTTCAACTGCTTTGCACTGAGTCGTAACTACGACTGCTTTGCACTGGTTCGTAAGTTCGACTACTTTGCACTGGGTCATAACTTTGACTGCTTTGTATTGAGTCATAACTTTGATTGGTTTGCACGTACTCGAGATCTTCGACACCGAGAGCAAAGCCTCTCGATCACCTGCGCCTTCAAGATTCAGCACCTTTGAGTACTCATATGTCCTCTGTTTTCCAGCAGCGATTTGACACCTTTGCACATAGTCGTTGACTTCCTTCGCTTGTAAGCTTTGACACCTGCAATCACCAGCACCTTCTGTGAACCAAGAACAAGATTGATTTAAAGTGATGTTTATTGCTGAATTTTTGTGAGTTTACAAAGTGCCCTCAAAAGCACCCCTAAAAGCCTAGCCAAAACTAAAGTCTCCTCAATACTTCTCTAGAAACCCGTACGTTTGCAATGCCCCTCCAACTCTATTTATATCCTCTGGTACCTTAAGAGTTCTCTCTCCGAACGCATCATTAATCCGAGTCCTAATTTGACTCCAAGTCTCTTATGACACATTCTCCTCTTTCTTAAGATAAGACTTCCAAACTATAGACTTTCCAATTTACAACTTGTCACATGTCGAAGTCTCCAAGACCGCACCTCCTGTAACTCCTTCACTTATCATCCACATTTGATCTTCACATGCCCAAGCATGAGCCCGACCATCTCATGATATCCTCAACCATATGAACCTCAGATCTCAAATCCTAATCCCAGTTCACCTCGTCATCGATTATAATCGTCTCTATGCTCAACCTGTACATGCAAAGACTAAAAAACATTTTTCCCAGCATAAGTTCTATCCAACTTGACCAACATCAGTCTACACATGTATAAATGAATATGGCAATCAGACCACAATAAATGAATATGCTCAATTGACATGTTTTCCAGTTAGACCGCCCTTGATATGGCAGTCAGACCACAATAAATGAATATCTCAGCATTTTTTAGTTTTCGCAAAAGTGCATCGTCCGAAATTTTCACAAACATAAATTCCAATTCAATGTATGTCAATTATTCATTATTACAATATTCATGATCTATTGACATGGTCTAACAATCTCCCCACTGATGAATACATTAACAACATTTCAAAATCACTCGAATGAGTTGTATTTTGAAAGAAAGTAAAATTTGCAAAATGAAAGTTTCAAAGCTGCAGAAAAATAAATTTGACAAACCACAGCTACAAACTCTCTCAAAAAACTCAAAAAAAAAACTCCCCCTCAACACAAGAGAAGCAATGTTAGCATTTTTCTCCAACTTCTCCCCCTTTGGCAATGCAATCATCAAGAAACTTCAGAGAAGAAATAATTCTAAGAAGAAGCAATGAGAGTAAAAATAAAAAAGTTTTGTAGATTATTCCAGTCACTTTTACATTGATTTAATATTTTAACTAAACCCTCTTTTCAGTAGAGCTACCTAGATCATAAAAAATCATATATCATATAGCAATATCAAAATAAGTTTTTCAACATAATTAAGCAATTTATATCAATGACAGACATCTAAACAATGATCAAACCAATTATAAAAAGCACAATGAGATATCACAACAAAAAATCAAAGCCTAAAAATGAAGTAAATCTTAAATCTAGACGAGCTAGTAGTCTCATGTAACAACCTATTATTCCACACTCAAGTCTTAACCATATGGCATGCTTGTAGCATACTCCTTTTTATGAGGCATGCTTGTAGCATACTCCTTTTAAATGGTTGCATGCTTGAAGCATACTTCTTTTTATTTGTACACCTTTTGTACCACTTTTTTTATATGGCATGCTGGAAGCATATATCTTTTCAATTGTCTCTATCTCATTTTTTATACTATGCCAAATTTAGTGAAAAAGATTACAATAAGAGACATACGAGCCTCATAGCCAAGATTTAAAATAAGACATACAATCAAGCTAATCCTTTTAGATGGACATTCTACCATGTCACATTTTAGTTCAAATGCAATAAATTAATTACAACTAGTTATGATCAAAACTACACAGCATATGAGTAAATATGATAAAGAGATATTTGCAACTCATTTGATTCCAATGGCTTACAATCAAACTAAGTATAATAAACGAAGCTTCTGAACATTTTTAAACAACAAGTTCACCCTCAACATAATCCAATAGGATGTAGAACACCCAACTCACTTCTCAAATGAGCAAAACGTGAAGAATAAAGCGATTTTGTGATAATATCAACAACTTGAGAGTTTGCATCAATGAAATGCAAGACAACATCTCCCTTTTCTACATGGTCACTAAGAAAATGATAACGAATATCAATGTGTTTAGTTCTTGAATGTTGCACAGTATTTTTAGTAATACAAATAGCACTAGTATTATCACAGAAAAGTGGAACACTATCTAATTCTAAGTCAAAATCCTTAAGTGTAGCTGTCATCCAAAATAATTTAGAGCAACAAGAAGCGGCAGCTACATACTCTACCTCAGCAGTGGAAAGTGCAACAAACAACTGCTTCCTAGAAGCCCATGAAAGAAGAGATGTGCCTAAGAAATGACATATGCCAGAAATACTCTTCCTGTCAATTCTATAGCCCCCAAAATCCGCATCTGAAACACTCTAAGGGTAAGACATGATGAAGAATAATACCATAAGCTAAATTCCAAAGTTAACTGAAGATACCTGAAAATTTGCTTTACCACCTTTCGATGTGAAGCACGTGGGGAAGCCTGAAAATGAGCGCAAAGGCACACAACAAAGTGTATGCTTAACCTCGAAGCAGTGAGATACAGAAGTGAACTAATCATGCTTCTGTATTCTTTTTTATCAACAGGCTCTCCATCCTCGTCAGGGTCTAACATTGCAGTGGATCCTATTGGTGTGGAGACTGATTTGCTTGTCCCCATGTCAAAATGACGAAGCAGGTTCTTAGTGTACTTAGTTTGATGAATAAATGTACCCAATTTTGTTTACTTGATCTGAAAGCCTAAAAAGAACGAGAGTTCTTTCATCATGCTCATCTCAAATTCCCTACTCATAGTATCTAAAAACATGGCAACAAAAACATGAGAGAAACCACCAAAGAAGATATCATCCACATAAATCTGAACACGTAAAAGATCATTGCCATGCTTGAGAATAAATAATGTTTTATCCACCTTGTCCATTTGAAAGTCATTTTTAAGAAAATATGATTTAAGCCTATTAGACCATGCTGTTGCGCTTGTTTTAAAACATATAAAGCTTTTTATCAGGAAATTTAGGATTTTCAAAGCCAGGTGGTTGTCTAATATAAACTTCCCCCTCAATATAGCCATTAAGACAAACACTTTTAACATCCATTTGATACAGTTTAAAACCTATGCATGCCGCAAATGCTAAAAGAATTCTAATGACTTCTAATCGAACAATCGGTGCAAAAGTTTCACCAAAATCAAGACTTTTTACCTAGGTGAATCCTTGAGCAATAAGTCTAGCCTTATTTCGAACAACAACACCATCCTCATTTTGTTTATTCTTATAAACCCATTTAATTCCAATAATATTATGACCATGAGGAGGTGAAAATAAAGTCCAGACTTTATTGCGCTCAAAATTTTCTAATTCCTCATGCATGACATTAATCCAAGACTCATCAGATTAAGCGTAACTTATATCTTGGGGTTCAAAAGAGGAAACAAAAGCAGTATAAGCATATGAGGCATTGGAGTTATACATGTTGCGAAGAACTCTCACACTTAATTCACCAATTATTTGTTCAGAGGGATGACATCATTGAATATGCAGGGGAGCCTATGGAGTTGTTGGTGACGTAGGTGTAACAGTAGTGGCCTCTACCTCATTAGAGGTAGGAGCAGAGATACTAGCTGTAGACTCCATCGGTGTAGATACGTGTGTCAAAGTATGAATCAGGGTTTCCCTTTCATTGTTGTTAGAGTCATAGAAGATGTCTTCGGGTGCATCAGTTATCTATATACCTGTATTGCCGGGTCTAATACTAGGACTAGCTTCATCAAAAGTGATCTCATAGGTCTTAGCAATTTTGTTTGTTTCTAAGTTGAGTACACGATAACCTCGACTTTGAGCAGCATAACCAAGAAAAATGCTATCAAAAGATCTAGATTCAAATTTACCATGATTGCCATGTTTAAGAATAAAATATCGATATTCAAACACTTTCAAGTGTGAAATATTAGGAGAACAATCAAAACAAAGCTCATAGGAAGTTTTATGCAATCTGGCTCACAAAATACTCTGCTAGAAATATAACAAGCAGAAGCAATACCCTCAGCCTAATACTTCCTAGGTGTTGTATGTTCGTTTAACATCATTCTTGCCATCTCAATCAAGGTTCTATTTTTATGTTCTACAACACCGTTCTATTATGGCACACGAGCTAAAGAGAATTAATGATCTAAATCTCTTTCAGCACATAAAGAAGCAAATGATGTGTTCTTGAATTCAGTCCTAATACCACTTCTAATTGCTCTAAATGCTCCTAGAAGTTCAATAGCAAGTTTAAGAGCAAGTTTTCTAAAATGACTAAAAGCTTCGTCCTTAGATGCCATAAAATAAACTCAAGAGTATCTAGAGTAATTATCAACAATAACAAGAGCATACCATTTAACTCTAGCAGACTGAACTCTACAAGGACCTACAGTGTCCATGTGCAACAATTGACCCAGAGCATCAGTCATAACAAGTGCGAGTGGAGGGTGTGATGATAAGACCATTTTATCATGTTGACAAGGTGAACAAACTAAACCATTGACTTTTAAATTTTAAGGTTAGGTATTTCTCTAACAAGATTCATATTACTGACACGAGCAAGATGATCAAAATCAATATGCCCTAACCTATGATGCCGGCGAAATAAATTCTTAGAATTAGATGAAATAAGACACCTAAGATCAGAAGATGATGAATATAAAAGGTTACTCTTAAACAAATGACCAACTCAAGTAATTTTGCATACTAGATCACCAGAACTAAAATGCAGCATGAACGTTTTTTAATGCTCACCTCAAGATTATCATCTATCAAATTATAGGTCAACTTACTGACAAGAGCAACGTCTTTTAAATTTAATTTGTTGTTGACATGCACAGTACCTCTTGCAAGAACTCGTCCTTGACCATTATCCCCAAAAGTAATCATCTCATCACCGGTGACGCGAGTGAGAGAGGAGAACCATCGTGAGTCTTCGGTCATATGACGAGAGCAACCATAATCAATTAACCATATATTCTCCTTCCACTTGTGACGAGACTATAAAGCACGAACAATCATCAGCATCTTAGTACTGGGTTAGAAAATAAAGATTTAGGAACCCAATATTGAGATACACAACAAACAAGAGTAACAAGAAGCAAAGATAATGATCGAATAAAAATTTTAGCATCTGTGCACTGCCGGTCAGACTATCGTTGAAGCGCTGGTGTACTGTTGGCCAGTCAGACCACTCCACCAATAGCGGTTTGATTGCCCAAGGCCAGTCTGACCACGTATAAGACAGTGGTGTGAATGGTCCCATCGCAAAAAGTCCAAAACCTGCAGAACGTTAATTAGAGAGACTCATGTGATGATAAGAAACTTGCACATAGCCCAATCTAGAATGAGAAACATGTCTTAACCTATCTTTTTCTGCTTTTCGAAAGCAAAATTGAACCAAATGACCCTCTCTACCACAATGAGTGTATTGATACTTGACTTGGTGAGAAGTCATATATATTGCCTTCACAGCATCCACTTTGGTAGATAAATCCTTTGCAATATTAATAGATTTAAAAATAACTTATTTTGGTTCACATTTTACTTCAAATTTTTCAGATTCAAGAAGCTTAAAAACCTTAGGAGGGTTATTTTTTGCATGCTCAGTAAAATTAAATCCTAGACCATAATTTTTCACACTTGTTTTTGACTTGTTTAGGATCACATTCAAAATTTTCTTACCAAAGGAAAATTTCTCTAAGGTGTCCTTAAGATACTCATTTTCTTTAGCCAATGAGGGAGAAGATGTTCAACTTAAGATACCCATTTTCTTTAGCCAATGAGGGACAAGATGTGCACTTAACAAGTTCATTCGCTAAATTCCTGGAAGTACTAGATTGAGCCAATTTTTCTTTTTTAGCAAAATCATTCAATTACTTAGTTAAAGTACCATTTCAATATTTAATTTAGGACAATTTGAGCAAGATATGTTTTCATGATAAAGCACTTGTTGAATACATTCCTGAGATACATTAAGTCCACCTTCTAACAATTCACAATTTAAACAAGCTTTAGAAGAATTAAACTTGAGCTTTTTAATTTCACTATTAGCAAATTTTATTTTTTTTCATCACCCAAGTCATGTACCAATTTTAATTCATCAAATTTAGCATTTACATCGCTAAGTTGAACCAAGTTTGATGCATTAATTGACCTAGCAGTCTCTAACTCAAAATATAAAACTTGACAAGACTCACATGATTCATTATCAGAAATATAAGTTCTAAGTCTATTAATCTTAGAATTTAAGCTTTCAACAAAAAATTATTTTTTCTTTCAATTTCTTTTTGATCTTTTCAATTCAATAGCCAGTTTAATGAAACCATCTTCAATCTCATCATATGACGGTCTTACCTCATTGGGATCGCTGTCGTGGTCATCATTCCATGCCATGAAGCACATGTCCATGAAGTCATCGTTCTTCTTTTTACCTTTGGAATCTCGTTGCTGTAGTCGTTTTCGTCATAACTCTCATATTCTACATTGCTCAAATCTAGACGCTCAATAGCTGATAGGACCTTTTCAGCAAACTTGCGATGAAACTTGCCATGATTGATGTTGTTGTTCTTAGATAGCCGAAGACGATAATTCTTGTCTTCCTTGATCACCTCCCCTTGAGCTTAGGGCAATCCATTTTAATGTGGTCTGGCTCGCCACACTCATAGCACCTGATCAAACTTGATATGCCACCTCGCTTCCGCATCCTCACGTTGTTGAGTGCCTTGTATGCACGTGAGGAGATGAACACCAGGTTCTATTCAGGGGCTACTCAAATTGTTCCTCTAAAAAAGAAGACAAAGTAGATAAAGAAACATAAGAAAAATAACTCAATGAAGCAGCCTGTACAGGGTTAGTCACAAGTGCTAAAGATGAAGATTTATCAATATTAGATGGCAAAACTTCCATCTTATAAGTTTTCAATATATAATAAAGATCATCTATGGTTAAAGTATCTAGATCGATAGTTTGATTAATAGTTGTGACAACCATCAACTATTCAGAATCTAAAGAACTCAAAATTTTAGTTGCATTATCTTCATCAATAGGAATAACATTAACACAGCGCAAATTTCTCAATATTTTCCCAAAACGAGCAAAAATATCATCAATAGATTCACTAGACTTCATAGCAAAATCAAAATATTCTTTTTGATAAAGATTTTTATACACTTTCTTGATTTTAGTTATTCCTTCATGATAACCATAAAGAGTTTTCCATATAAAGGCCCTGTTCTTTTCAGCTTCTAAAAGCTGCTTTTTGGCTTTTCTACAGTAACTAGCTTTTAAACGAAGTATTTTTTTCAAGGTAAGGTCTACTAGTTAATTGTAGTACATACTTTACTGACTTCATTTATATCAGTAAAAACCGCACGTGAGTTTCTGTTACTCTATAATCTCTCGTACAAACAGCCCAAAAGCCACAAGCCGCAGCCAAAAAGAACAGGCCCAAAGTGGGTAGAACAAATATGAGCTACACGATCAAATTTTTTTGCGAGAAATCCCTTGAAATAGCAAGTTACGAGCTTGAGCATTTAAATCAACATCTGTTTTATTTAAATTAGTAACAGTAGCAGGAATCACATAAGGTGTAGAAACTTTATTCCAACCATCGCTACCTTGAGCCTCAATGTCAGCTTGCATACGACACTTCCAAAAAGCAAAATCAGTATCATCTAGCATGGGGGATGGTTCACATACCTCTCTGATGCCATAGTAACCCGCTCTGATACCACTTGTAAGATCGAACAAGGCAATCAGAGGGGGGTGAATGATCGTAGTCGTTATTCATAACTCAATAGCAATCTAACTTATTGAACGTAGATTTTGACCACTCGGTGTTCGACGACTCAGCTGTCGCAAACTCTTACTAGTCATAAACTTCGATGACAGTTTCGACCACTCAGCGCTTGATCATTCAACTATCGTAAACTATTACCAGTCGTAAACTTCGACCACTTTCTGTGCTTATAAACTACAATCGCTTCGCACTCTGATCTTCAACTGGTTAGCACTCGTAAGCTTCAACCACTTTGCACGTACTTGAACTTTGACTGATTTGCACGTACTTGAACTTTGACTGATTTGTTGCACTGAGTCATAACTTTGACTGCTTTGCACTGAGTCGTAACTTCAACTGCTTTGCACTGAGTTGTAACTTTGACTACTTTGCATTGGGTCGTAACTTTGACTGCTTTGTACTGAGTCATAACTTCGACTAGTTTGCACATACTGGGTCGTAACTTCGACTGCTTTGCATTTGGGAGCTTCTAGATCTTAATATTGACATAACTCAACTTGAACTAAAAGTTGCATTACATGTTGAGGGGGAGCTGGATCTTCTGCATTTCATTGTAATATAACTACATGGAGCCTTGATTATTATCCTTTCGTGACATGTTTACATTGCTTACATCCTGCCATGATTTGTACTTCATTGCTAGATTGATCATGACATTATATGTGTAGTCAAGTCCTTATCATGATAGGTTGATTAAAATGCACAACTTGAATTGATTCATGTCATGTTAGCTCTTGAGGCTAGTCTGCCTTTAGTTATCTTCTTATGATTTATGCCATGTCAAATAGGCTGAGTTAAGTCTTGAATCTTTGTTGAGCTTTAGATTGAGCTATGCTAGTTTCTTGATGATGCATGAGTTAGTACAAGTCTTATGTTCATGAAAATGCAAAAAGATCTCCTTTGTGCGAAAAAAAACTGATCTCACCAATTCTTTCTCATGAGACGGCTTGCCATTGCACTAGGCATGAACTCAGGGGGAGTTTTGGATGACCTAGACCATCTTCTTAAACTTCTTGCTTCGAGTGGTCGCATAAGGCTTGAGATCTAGCACATGACTAAACAAAAATCTTGGTTGGAAACAATCATGCATTTCTCAAAGTAAAATATGTCAGTTGTGCTCAATTGCTAAAAATTACAAGACTTACAAGTATATGAACAAATGTCTCATTCTTGAACTTGTAGCACTCTAAATTGACTCAACACTAGCTTCTTGGTTCCACTTAGACTATTGACATGGCCTGCATCATCTTTGGATACCTTTAGCTAGACTAAAATCATGTTTGACTTGACTTGCTAAGCAATTCGACTGAATTACAGATTATGACTTATTTAGCTTAGCTTGTCTACACATACATTGTCATGATCTTGATAGCATACTTGTATGTTTTGGCTTGATGTAATTCTCATATAGTCATTTTGGATAATTCTCATGGCTTTACATGCTTAGAATAAACCAACTTCAGCCATTTCATCCTTTATCATGACTTATTCTCTCTTTTGCATCCTTGATGATTTTATTGCCTAAAGGGGGAGAGTAGTGGGAGAAAAAGCCATTTTGGGAGCTTTAAGGAAAACTTGCTCTTTCTTTTGCTCCTTGTGTCAACATGGTCATTAGCTTCATTTTCTTCCTTTGGACCATGTTTGACTCTCTTTTCATTTTCAAACAAACTCAACTTTGTGCTTTTTCTGGGTTTGTCAATATACTCATCAAGGGGGAGATTGAGAGACCATGTGGTTATGACCCCATGTTTGTGATGAGTAATTGACGAGTAGTTTGGAAAGATTGAGTTTGGTTTGAGTGTTTTGTGCCAGGTCGGCATTTGGCGCAGTCGGGTTTGGTTAGACGGTTTTATTGCATATTTTCCTTCCCGATTGGTCGTTTAGGCAATATCTTGCTTAAGTATGATTCATTGATGCTATTTATGCTTACGTATGTCGAGCGATGCTATGTGATGTGTTTCTTGTTTTTTGATGGTTGCAGGACGTCGAGGCGGAGTCGTGGCGAGGCACGGATGATCGGACTAGGCGCAGGCGGTGCCAAGGTCAGAACGGTCGAGGTGTGCCGAAGACAGTAAGGACTCGAGGTGGTTGCGAGGCTTGGACGACAAGGAATGCGGAAGCTTCCCGGAAGGTGCAGGAGGGGCGTTTCCGTAAAAGCGCAAAGCTGCACAGGTGGAGGCGGTTCTTTTCGGGATTTAGTGGGCATAACAGGTTGGAGACCCGTTAGCCAAAGGCTATAAATAGGAGAAAGTGGCTGGTTGTATGCATGGCTTTGGGTGAGAGTTAGAGTTTTGCTTTAGTCAAAATAGCCTTTAGGAGGTTGTTTTGCTTTGGGGCTTTAGTTGGTGAGAGTTGGTAGGAGAGGGCAGAGCTTCGTGTGTTTTCCCTGTTTCCCTGTATGTGTTCTTGAGGGAGGATGTAGTGAGCTCTTGATCATTCAAGCATGTATGGGATTGTAGGGACGATATGAGTTGATACTCTTTGTAATCATTCATCTCTCTTCATCAATATCAATCTGAGATGGCTTTGTTTGAGTTTGATTGAGTTCCTTGCTTCTCTGTTTGAGTTTTCTCTTCGATGCTCTCTAGGCTTGATTTCTCAAATTTTTTGTTTTTGTGTTGATTCTTGCTGAGGAGTACCAAAATGGGTTGCTCTGTGATGGAATTGCATTTCTAGACCCTTTGGTCAACTAGTTCCAAGAGCAAAATGATCGAATTAAGAGAATCCAATTTCTTTCAGCATGTGCCCTGTTCATTCCCTGTTTTCCATTTCTAGGGTTTTGATGTAGTTCGTGTTTCCCTTCATGAGATGGCATGAAACTTGGCACGTTAAGTCCTGAGGCTATTAACTAGCTATCCTCAAAGTTTTATGGTCAAAGGATCAGAGATTAGATGGGAATTTGAGTATTTGTGCAGCTCTCTGTACTTGTTCAGATTGTACTTGTTCAGATTATGACTTAAATCTGAAATTCTAGGGCTATTGTTGATTTCTCTTGTTGTTTAAGGTCTCTGTGCTATTTAGAATATGTTTTTGACCTTTCAACTTAGATAGAAAAGAAGAAAATCTCAATTTCCCAGTTTGTGAGCAATTTTCTGAGTTGCTGAAAATCTTCAGTCTGTTGTGCCTCGAGGGGCGGTCAGACCGGAGGGCCCTTGGCGGTCAGATCGCACCCACCAAGGCGGTCAGACCGGCCTGCATACGGCGGTCTGACCAGCCCTGCTCCCTTCGGGTGATGTTTTGCTGAGTTGTGTTTCAGTCCTTGTTTTCTTTGGATGTCTTATCTCTTGTTATTCCTTCTGTTTGGTTGAGTTTCCAGTGGGCATAATCTTTTCTTCCCAGCATTTGTTGCTTTCATGTGAAGGTTGTTTTAAGTGCATGTTTTAGGGAGATTTTTAAAAGTCGACATTCACCCCCATCTGTCGCCATTTCGGTCCTACAATTGGTATCAGAGTCGGTTAGCTCTCTTCCATAGATCTTAACCGGTCTCTAGAGCCATGGCGACAGACAAGTACTCGACCAAGCCCCCGATCTTCGATGGGATAAACTATCCCTTCTGGAAGAGTCAAATGGAGACCTACATCCAGGCTCAGGGCTACACCATCTGGAGGAAGGTCAAAGTACGATATGTTGTTCCTGCCGATGAGAACATCAATGCCGAGAACATGGCTGATGTTGAGGCGAACGCTAAGGCAAGGAACATCATAATCCAGGGGTTGAGCCGAAGCGAGTTTGATCGCATCTCTCATCTGGCGTCGGCTTTCGACATCAGATTGACCCTCGATGCATACCATGAGGGCACCACCCAGATCAAGATAGTTCGACAGGACCAGTTCAAGCGAGATTACAACAAGTTTGAAATGCTCGCTGGTGAGTCCCTCGATGAGTGTTTTGCGAGGTTTCACAAGATTTTGAGCAATCTCCGAGCGGTCGGTCTCACATACCCCGTCTCGGATAATGCTCGACAGATGCTCGCGGCTCTCGACTTGCGTGTTTGGGAGATGAAGGTGACTACCATCAAGGACACCACCGATCTTTCGACCCTGACTCTTGACACGTGGTACTCACGCCTCAAGACTCACGAGATTGACATAGTCTCTCGTAGGTCGAAGTCGCAGTCGATGGCCTTAGTCACCGATCCCACTTCTGGATCTTCTTCCGAGTCGCTTTGTGGATTCTCTCTTGCTGCTCTCTGTGATGTAACTAATGATCAGTTAGAGCAGCTTGCAGATGAGCAGTTAGCCCTCTTAGCTAGAAAGTTTTCTCATGCTTACAAGAGAAGGAGGGACAGAAAGAGAGGAGGGCCTGTGATCTGCTTCGAGTGTGGTGGCCCCAACCACATCGGGCAAACTACCCCAAGCTGCAGAAGGGCAAGGGCGACTACAGCGGTGTGAGCAAGAAAGACTACATCGACAAGAACAGCAACAAGAAGCCCTCAGCTCATGCCCAAGGCAAGAAGAAGTTCCGCGACCTTGGCAAAGCCAAGAGGCTCTTCCACCGCGTCCTCACCGCCTTCGACGACCTTGACCTCAGTGAGGTGGAGGGGTTGAGCGATGACGATGGGACAGACGAGCAAGATCCCAAGGGCGGCGATGACTTCTCCGGCATGTGCTTCATGGCCCATGAAGACAAGATCAGTGACAGCGAGCTGTACTCAGACTCCGACGAGGTATACCCATCATACGACCAGCTTAATGATGATTTTCTTAAGCTAGGGAAATTCTATGCTAGATCTAGAGCTAGGGTTAGCGAGTTGGAGAAGGAAGTAGAGAGCTTGTCACAGGAGCTTACTTCACTTAGATCTACTCCCTCCCGTGACGAATGTGATACATGCTGTGCCTTGCTTGGTGACATGGAGAAATTAAGGACCTCTCATGATAGTTTGTCTTCTGAGCTTGACATGCTTAAGGTGGAGAATGTTAGTCTTCTTACTGAGCTAGAAATGAGTAGGGTAGCGCCTCTTTCATCTGTTGTTGAGACTACATCTTGCACCTCATGTGAGGATAAGGATAATGCGTTTAGAGGTCTTTATACCATGTTGCTCGATCTGCCCGAGACTTGTGAAAGTTGCAATAATTTGAAGATGAACCTAAAACGGGCAGATCATAAAATTGCTGAATTACAAGCTTTTCTTCTTGAGCCTATTGCTTCATGTGTGAACTGTCCCAAGCTTACTGCTGAGCTTGAATCTGTTTCTAAACAGTTTCAAGAACTAGTTGATGACAATAACAAATTGGCTCAATTTACTTCTAAGGACCCTGTTAGCTCACCATGCAATAATTGTAACAAACTAAAATCTGACTTGATTGCATTGGACGAAAAGTGTGTGAAGCTAACTAAGGACCTTCTAGAGAAGCCACTTCCTGCTTGTAATGTGTGTGCTGTTGGGAAGAAGCATGAGGGTTTGGTAGAGACGCCTAGCGACGTGAACCAATTAGCTAGCAGTATGACTGTCCCTTCTGAGTCGGCTGTGCGTGCACAAGCCATTCATTCCTCTGCTATTGGTTCTTCTTCTACCCCCTTACCTTCTGCTATTCCTTCTTCCCCCTGCTCTTCTTGCACATCTGTCTTTCGGGAGTGTCAGTATCTTATGAACACTCTCGAGAGATTTGTAGGAGGCAAGAAGAAGCTGAATCTTATTCTAGACCAGTCCAAGATTTGCAAGTTCAATCAAGGTCTAGGATATGATTTTCTTGAGGATGTAGGAAGCATCCACCTGCCGTGCTTAGACCCATAGCCGCAGGTGTGATCGAGGTCAAACCCAGGACTGAGAAAGTTCAATTTAAGTCAGCGGGCTTTATCCAAGGGATTTCTGACAGCAATGTGATTCCCCTTGCAGCTTCGGCCTCTAAGAAGGCGAAGCCTCATCATGCTACTTCTACCTCTCAGAAGGTGAAGTATCATTGCTCCTTCTGTCAGAAGGATGGACACTTGATCGAGCGATGCTTCAGGCGTGCCAAGATCGCGCGTAGAGACCGTGTTGAGGCTTTTAGGGGTATTCAGGGTCAGCCCCAGACCTTGAGTGCACCTAAGACCAACAAGAGGTCTAGGTTTGCTTCAGTTGTTTCTGATGGGTTTGGGCAGCATCGAGGACTTGGTTTTTTTGAGTTTTCTGGTTTTCATCCTCATGCTCCCTTTGGTCATGACTTCCGCCGTTCTAAGGGTAGATCTCGTTTTCCCCATCGAGATGGCTACCCGCGGCGAGATCAGCGTGTTGCCGGTGCTCCGACTCGCTCTCCCGTAGCAGTCGGACCCAGCAACAGCTTCAGGTCTGCACAGAGACCTTCTACTTCTTTGAGCGACAGAGAGTGTAGGGTAGACAAAGGTCAGTCGTGTGTGGCTACTTCTTCTACTCAACGTGTTACTCAATATTGGGTGCCAAAATCACTCTTGATTTACCTCAGTACTGAGACTTTACTCTCTCGTTGACTCAGGTTCGCCGGGCAGGGAAGAGAGAGGTTTGGCTCGTTGACTCCGGGTGTTCTCGACACATGACCGGAGACTCTCGTTGTTCTCTTCCCTAGCTCATGCTCCAGGTGATGAGACGATCACCTTCGGAGACGCTTCATCTGGGCGCGTCATTGCCAAAGGTACAGTGCGCGTTAATGAGTCTTTTATCTTAAAAGATGTTGCTTTGGTTAGTAAGCTGCAGTATAATTTGCTTTCTGTTTCTCAGCTTACCGATGATGGTTTCGAGGTGAGCTTTAAGAAAAATGCTTGCAAAATTCTTGATTCTTCGGGAAGTCTGGTTTGCGAGATTTCTCGTTTTGGGAGGATCTTTCATGCTGATTTTTCTGAGTCTTTTGGTGATCCTCTCAGGTATTTAGTTGCTTCTGAGTCCCACGACCTTTCGTTCTGGCATAGGAGACTTGGTCATATTGGATTTGATCATTTGACCCGAGTTAGCGGCCACGATCTCATTCGTGGTCTACCGAAACTCAAGATAGTCAAAGATCTAGTTTGTGCTCCTTGCCGGCACGGCAAGATGGTTGCCGCTTCTCACCCTCCGGTCACAGTGACTATGACCGATGCACCGGGACAGCTGCTTCACATGGACACAGTTGGACCAGCTCGAGTGCAGTCAGTTGGAGGGAAGTGGTACGTTCTTGTCGTGGTCGATGACTTCTCGAGGTTTTCTTGGGTGTTTTTCTTAGCCTCGAAGGATGAGACGTTTACGCATTTCCGAGGCCTTTTCAGTAGGCTTTCTATTGAGCTCCCAGGTGTCTTACGAGCGATCCGCAGTGATAATGGCACGGAGTTCAAGAATTCCTACTTTGAGAGGTTCTGTGCTGAGACAGGTGTAGAGCATCAGTTCTCCTCTCCGCACGTCCCATAGCAAAATGGCGTCGTGGAGAGAAAGAACCGTACCTTGGTCGAGATGGCCAGAACGATGCTTGATGAGTACTCTACACTGTGGAAGTTTTGGGCTGAGGCTATAGCTACCGCGTGCCATGTCTTAAATCGAGTTTTTCTTCGGGCACACTTGCACCGCACTTCTTATGAGTTGAGATAAGGGCGAAAGCCCAGTGTATCTCATTTTCGTGTGTTTGGTTGCAAGTGCTTTATTCTGAAGTCCGAGAACCTAGACAGGTTCGAGTCACGTTTTTGTGATGGGATCTTTCTAGGTTACTCGACTTCTTCGCAGGCTTATCGAGTTTGGAACTGCGAGTCTAGTAAAATGATAGAGACCTGTGTGGTGACCTTCGACGAGGCCAGTCCGGAGACTAGGCCTGATATCTCAGGTTCTTTAGAGCAGTCCCAGCCCATCTTTGTGAATGATGAGGACGATGGAGATGAGGGTTGTTTACCCGATCCAGTTCCTCATCCTCCACCCGAGGTGCCGTCTTCCACCGTACCTCGAGGCGATCAGCCCATGCCTTCGGCTTCCTCTGGAGCTAGTGGCTCTATTCCTATCTCGTCAGCTCATGAGGTAGAGGCCACTTCTTTTCTTCCAGGACCTCCTAGACACATCCAAAAAGACCATCCTTTCGAGCAGATTATTGGAGACCTCTTTGAGCGAGTCACTCGTTCAAAATCTGGCATGTCTCACTTCTGTTTTCATTCTGCCTTTGTTGCCTCCTTCGAGCCCAAAGACGTTTGTCATGCTCTTTCTGACGAGTCTTGAGTCAATGCCATGCATGAGGAGTTGGAGAATTTCGAGAGAAACAAGTTTTGGTCGCTTGTTGAGCCCCCTCGTGGTCACAATGTCATTGGGACCAAGTGAGTGTTCAAGAACAAGCAGAGTGAGGATGGGGTGGTTGTTCGGAACAAGGCTAGACTGGTAGATCAGGGCTTTTCTCAGGTTGAGGGTCTAGATTTCGAGGAGACCTTTGCCCCTGTAGCTAGATTTGAGGCCATTAGAATCCTGCTTGCCTTTGCAGCTTCTAAGGGTTCCAAGCTTTACCAGATGGACGTCAAGAGTGCCTTCCTTAATGGCTTCATTGAGGAAGAAGTCTATGTGAGATAGCCTCCAGGTTTCAAGAACCCCAAATACCCAAACCATGTCTTCAAACTTTCCAAAGAGCTGTATGGACTTAAGCAGGCCCCTAGAGCTTGGTATGAGAGGCTTAAGTCTTATTTGTTGAGTCATGGTTTTGAGATGGGTAAGGTGGATAAGACCTTGTTCATTCGCCGGCATGGCACCGACCCCTTGCTCGTCCAGATTTATGTGGATGACATCATCTTTGGCGGCTCTTCCCATGCTCTCGTTTCATAGTTCTCGGATGTCATGAGCACCGAGTTTGAGATGAGCATGATGGGCGAGTTGACCTTCTTCCTAGGCTTCCAGATCAAGTAGACTCGGGAGGGTACCTTCTTGCATCAGGGCAAGTACACTCGTGACCTCCTGAGACGCTTTGACATGAGTGATGGTAAGCCTGTGTCTACTCCCATGGCATCTTCCACCACACTTGACCCAGATGAGGACGGTGAGCCAGTTGATCAGAAGGAGTATCGTAGCATGATTGGCTCCCTCTTGTACCTCACTGCTTCGAGACCGGACATACACTTTGCTGTGTGTATTTGTGCTCGGTTTCAGGCTTCTCCTCGCGTATCTCATCGCCAGGCGGTGAAGCGCATCCTTCGGTACCTTCGAGCTACCATTGACTATGGTATCTGGTACTCTTCCTTGTCCTGTCTTTCCTTGAGAGCCTTCTCGGATGCAGACTTTGCTGGCTATAGGATAGATAGGAAGAGCACTTCGGGCACCTGCCAGTTCATTGGCACTTCTATTGTTTCCTGGTCTTCGAGGAAGCAATCCGGTGTTGCACAGTCCATCGCAGAGGCCGAGTACATTGCTGCCGCCAGTTGCTGTAGCTAGGTGCTCTGGATGGTCTCGACTCTGCGGGACTTTGGGTTAGTTATCGATAGTGTTCCACTCTTTTGTGACAACACTTCTGCGATTAACATTGTTAAGACCCAGTGCAGTATTCTCGGACCAAGCATATTGATATTCGTTATCACTTCCTTAGAGACCATGTAGAGAAGGGTGACATCGTGCTCCAGTTTGTGGAGAGTGACCACCGGTTGGCTGATATCTTCACCAAGCCTTTAGATAGCTCTAGGTTTTCAGCTCTACGGGGAGAGCTTGGGTTGGTCTGTCCTTATGGACTGTTGTGAGGGGGAGTTTTGTGCTTTACTGCTTTATCATATTTATTATGCTCTTACTCCTATCTGTTGCATTGCATTTGGGGTGCATTGGGGTTAGTCCTTCTAGCATAGGTTAGAGTGGTCTTCTTGTCTAGCATTCAGTCTTCTTGCTCTTATCTTGTGATTCTAGGATGCTGCTTATTAGCTGTTTCTCTTCTCACTAGGTTGAACTCACTCACTTCTTGTAGGTTCTAGCGAGGGTTGGGCCACCCTCGGGTAGACAGGGTACGTGTTTGCTCTTTAGTGAGTTAGATGATCGGTTGATAGTCCTAGAGTCATAAGGGGTAGATGAGAGTCAGTCTAAACTATAGTTTCCTCTAGATCTTATCTATGCTTTAAGGACTGCCTTTTCGGTTTTTATTTGCCAGCTTCTCGTGTTTATTGCTTTGGTTCAGGGGGAGTTCATTTGGGAGCTTCTGGAGCTTAATATTGACATAACTTTACTTGAACTAAAGGTTGCATCACTTGTTGGGGGGAAGCTGGATTTTCTGCATTTCATTCTGCATTGTAATATACCTACATGGAGCTTTGATTATTATCCGTTGATGACATGTTTACAATGGGTTACATCTTGCCATGACTTGTGCTTATTTTGCTAGATTGATCATGACTTCATATGTGTAGACTAGCTTTTACCATGATGAGTTAGTTAAAATTGCTAAACTTGAATTAAAACTTGTGCTTATTTTGCTAGATTGATCATGACTTCATATGTGTAGACTAGCTTTTACCATGATGAGTTAGTTAAAATTGCTAAACTTGCATTAAAACTTGTCATGTTAGTTCTCGAGACTAATCTTTCTTTAGTTATCCTTTTATGATTCATGCCATGTCAAATAGGCTGAGTTGAGTCTTGAATCTTTATTGAGCTTTAGATTGAGCTATGCTAGTTCTTGATGAAGCATAAGTTAGTACAATCTTTTATGAATGCAAAAAGATCTCTTTTGTGCGAAAAAACTGATCTCACCAATTCTTTTTCATGAGACGGCTTGCCATTGCACTCGGCATGAACTCAGGGGGAGCTTGGATGACCAAGACTATCTCCTTAAGCTCATTGCTTGGAGTGGTCGCATAAGGCTTGAGATCTAGCACATGACTAAACAAAAATCTTGGTTGAAAACAATCATGAGTTTCTCAAAGTAAAAATATGTCAATTGTGCTCAATTTGCTAAAATTTCAAAGGTTACAAGTACTTAAACGAATGTTTCACTCTTGAGCTTGTAGCACTCTAATTTGACTCAATACTAGCTTCTTGGTTCCGCTTAGCTTATTGACATGGTTTGCATCATCCTTGGATACCTCTTGCTAGACTATGATCATGGATGACTTGACATGCTAAGACTTTGCACTAAAATTTCATATTGTGACTTAATTGGTTTAGCTGGCTTATACATGTCGTGTCATGATCTAGATAGCATGTTTATGACTTATGGCTTGATGTAATACTTGTTGGTCATCTTGGATAATTCTCATGGCTCTAAATGCTTAGAATAATCAAACTTCAACCACTTCATCCATTTTTGTGATCTTATTCTCTCCTTTGCATACTTGATGTGTTTATTGCCAAAAGGGGGAGAATAGAGGAGAAAAAACCATTTGGGAACATTTTAGAGCTTTGGAGAACAATTTGCTCTTTCAGTTGTTGCTCTAGTGTTTCCTTCTGTCGACATGGTCATTAGCCTCATTTCCTTCCTTTGGACTATGTTTGACTTCTTTCTTGCATTTCAAACTCAACTTTGCGCTTTTTCTGGGTTTGTCAATATACTCATCAAGGGGGAGATTGAGAGACCATGTGGAGCTCATCCCATGTGTGTGATGAGTAATTGACATCGGTTTAGGAGAGTCGAGTTTGGCTTGTGTGGTTCGGACCTTGACGTTGCGTGGTGCAATCGGGCTCGGTCAGACTTGGTCAAACCTGGTCAAAGTGCTTAGGATGCATATTCTGATGATTCGACAGGTTTGACTCTTTTACGCGTAAGTATGATTTGTTAATGCTATTATGCTTTCATGTGTCGAGCGGTGCTATTTGATGTATTTCTTGTCTGTGATGGCTGCAGGACGTCGAGGCAGAGTCGTGGCGAGACACGAGGTGACCGGACTAGACACAGGCGGTGTCAAGGTCAGAACGGTTGGATGTGTCGAAGACGGGGAGATTCGATGTGGTTGCGAGTCGTGGATGACAAGGAGCGCGGAAGCTTCCCGGAAGGTGCAGGAGGGGCGAATTGGTAATTTCGCGAGGCTGCACAAGCGGGAGACGGCTCCTTTCTCCTGTGTTTTGCTGAGGTCCCAGAGAGTTTAAGTCTTTCACCTTCATAGCTTTTTATAGCTATTGGAGGAGAGATTCGAGTGGGTACTTTTGTGGGGGCAAGCTTTTAAAAACCGACATTCACCCCCCCCCCCCCCCTCTGTCGCCATATCGGTCCAACAGATTCATTGATGCTATTTATGCTTACGTATGTCGAGCAGTGCTATGTGATGTGTTTCTTGTTTGTGATGGCTGCAGGACGTCGAGGCGGAGTCGTGGCGAGGCACGGATGATCGGACTAGGCGCAGGCGGTGCCAAGGTCAGAACGGTCGATGTGTGCCGAAGACGGCAAGGACTCGAGGTGGTTGCGAGGCTTGGACGACAAGGAATGCGGAAGCTTCCCGGAAGGTGCAGGAGGGGCATTTCGGTAAAAGCGCAAAGCTACACAGGTGGAGGCGGTTCCGTTCGGGATTTAGCGGGCATAACGGGTTGGAGACCCATTAGCCAAAGGCTATAAATAGGAGAAAGTGGCTGGTTGTATGCATGGATTTGGGTGAAAGTTAGGTTTTTGCTTTAGTCAAAATAGCCTTTAGGAGGTTGTTTTGCTTTGGGGCTTTAGTTGGTGAGAGTTGGTAGGAGAGGGCAGAGCTTCGTGTGTTTTCCCTGTTTCCCTGTATGTGTTCTTGAGGGAGGATGTAGTGAGCTCTTGATCATTCAAGCATGTTCAGAAACTTACTAGTTTCCTCTAATCCACGTTGAGGTAAGCCCAAACTAATTGAACTGATTATACGAATTAAGCCTAATCACCTCAATCCACTAAGGTTTCTCTTCCTCCACGCCAGCGATGGTAAACACCACACCACTCACAATAAGCCAGGCCTTCTCACATGCTTCCTTGAGAAGATTACCGATCCACCATGCCCTTGAAGCTGTTTAGGAGTCAGTAGCCTCTAAGAGCAACAAGTCGGAGATCATCACTTCAACGAATCAAGTATCATAGCTCAAAGGACACAAAGTTGAAGTTGTACGCACCACCACCCTCGCTGCATCATGCCGTGGTCAGGGCTGCCCCGTTGAAGCTCATCTTGTCCACGCCCAAGCATCTGGACATACGCGGAGAAGTAGTCAGTGTAGGCTATAGTTGCGGCCTGGTACTTAGTCATGGAGAAGCTCATCACATGTATGAAGAGTCAGCTATGTGTGTCGTGTCCAAGTAGTGTTTGTGCTTGCTAGTTGTGAAACATCAGTCATATCTGAATTGGTTTGCTAGTGGTGTGTAGAAACTAAACATGAGTCAGTTCCTCAGACTATAAAAGGACCTGGAACCTCTTTTGTAAGGAGTGCTAATGGAAGTAATGCACGAAGTAGTTTTCCACTGTGTTTCTTTCTAAGCTTTCCCTACTACAGTCCACTACATGGCGTGTTAGCCTCAAGCAGCATCATTCTCTTTTCGCTGCTACTGAACTCTCCTCTACCTTTTTGCTTCCCATTAGTGAGGTCCAACAATACCAGTGAGTGCCAATAGTTGGTATCAGAGAGGTCCAACAATACCAATGAGTGCCAATAGTTGGTATCAGAGCCCTGGTGATATCATATATTTTAGTGAAAAGTGGTACTGATGATGTTACAATGTCGGAGGCAGCCAAGAAGCAGAAATCAGTGGCTCTATAATACCCACTATTGACAACCACAACCTATGTGATGTGATCGATCAAGATATGCGCCTACATGGAGGCGCAAGGTGTGTGGGACGCAGCCAAAGCTGAGGGAGAGATCGACAATTGGCATGATAAGATGGCACTTGCACCTATCTATCTGTAAGATCGAGGAGGTTGACAAAAGGTGGGGTGAATAGGTAGTTTTAAAATTCCTTTAGGCTAAAACCAACTTTAACAATGAGAAATCATATGCAATTGGGTTTCACACAAGGCCTAAATTATCTAAGTTTGACTAAGTGCACTAACAATTTAATTCTGGATAAAGGTAAGCAATCATAGGTTGCCAAGCAAATAGTTCAATTTCTATAAGTGTAAATTGTAAGGAGAGATTAACCTCAAAAACGCAAACTATAATTTGATGCACGATGTTTTACTATGGTGTTTATAAACTTGCCGATTTCCCCTAATCTATATTGAGGTAAACCTAAATCAATTAGACCGGCTCCACGAATTAATCCTAACCATCTCAATCCACTAAGGTTGCTCTTGCTCCACTCCGGAGATGGTGAGCACCATACCACTCACAACAACCCGGGTCTTCTCACACGCTTCCTTGAGAAGATCACCAGACTACCACGCCTCTGAATTTGTCTAGGAGTTGGCAACCTCCAAGAGTAACAAGTTGGAGACCCTCGCTTGACCAAAACTAGCCATTATAAGAGCTTTTGGTCAGACTACCCTCTCAGTAGAAATTTCAAGAAAACACAGCCTCTAGAAAAACGTACTACTACAAAAAATAGTTGGACCAGAGAACTGGTCAGACTACCATTAGGTTACTGGTCAGACCACCCTTGTGGCCAGACCTCCCTTTGCTTGTTGGTCGGACCATGCTACCGGTCAGACTGCCACTTTGGAGCTATATCAAACCGCAAGCATCAGTCGGACCCCAGACCGCTTTTCAAAGACAGGACTAAAGCAATGCATATGTCTTTAGCCATTTACATAACAAAAATGCAATTTTGAAATATCATGCATTCAAGATTAATATGAGACTCTCAACAGGTTATGGAACACATAAGCAGACCTTTTAGAATCACACCATAAGAAATAACAACATTGTTGTAGGGGTGGCCCAACCCCCCGTGACTGGGCCGTGCAACTAGTCCAACATGTAATAGGCCCAATAGTGTAGAGGAATATAACAGTGTAAATATACCAGTGTACCCCCATCCTTTGTAAATACTAAGGGGTAGAATGGGGATTTCCCATTCTACCCCACTCACATGTATATAAGCCCCCAGGAGGGGCAAAGGGGGACAGCTCCCTCATTCTCACCACCTCTCCACAGATCTGGCTCTTCCTCTCCTACTAGTCCCCTCCTTCTCTGTTTAGCCCGTAGCTACGACAGATGGCGCCGTCCGTGGGGACGACGAAGAGCGAGAAGCCGCGTAAGGCGCTAGGGGTGGCTACAACTGAAAGAGCTTCCTAGCGCGGAATGGAAGTACCTCAGGTTGCTCATATCATGAGCGTCACAGATAAGTTCTGAGTTCTCATTTCTGTTTCAGCTCCAGATCTGGTAGATCTGGTTGGGTAAGGTGTACAGGTTTTACCTATATCCCTTGCTGTGCTTTGTAGGTGGTGCATCGAGTAGATCTAGTCGAGTAGCCCACCTCTATTTTGTTGATTATCTTTGCTTTACTTGCTTCGCCATGTTTCGTCGTGTACCTATCCGCGCGTGTGCGAGCCTCCGCGTTGCGGTTTACACCGAACCAGCGCTGAGCCTTCGCTCTCTGTCGAGCCTCGGCGCTGTAGTCTCCGCGCCCGCGCGCGGCCTCGGCCTTCGCTCGAAGCTCCGCTTGCGAAGCGTCGACTCCGCATGTGCGCGCTCAACCCGTGCGGGCGGCGTGGTTAGCTTCGCGTGTATGCACGGGGGCTCAGGGAATAAAGTGCCCGGGAATTCGTAGTCTTCACGGGAATTTTTTACTGGTTATCCAGTCGCTCGCTGTACAAACATGTATCTAGAATATGCATGTCTCCAGAAAGATTCACGTATGCATATCTAGCCCCGTGCATGCATGCGCGTAGCCATCTCGCTTGCGTGTACGTTGTGCATTAGCTGAAGTATGCTTAGCGCCGGCATGGTAGCGTGTAGTAGTACATAAACACTACTAAAAACTGAGAAATGAAAACGTGATATATATGCAGTAGCTGCCGCGTGCATGCAGCATGGGCTAGCTGCAGATCGAGGCTCCGCGCTAGCTGCAGACCGAGGCTCCGCGCCCGCCTCCGCGACGGCCTCCGCGTCGGCGAGTTTCGCGAAGACCCCGGCAGCTCCGCGTAGTAAAACGACATCACCTCGCCGCGCCTCCGCGTAGCTCCGCGACGCCCCTGCTGGCTCCACCCGGCGACGTTGACCCTCCGCGCGACCCCGGCCCAGTCGGACGCGCGCACACCCCCATGTGCGCATGCATGAAATACCAAGAGCCGACGCAAGAAGAGGACTTCGCTCCGGTGAAGCTTCCGCGGTGCCGACCTTCGGCTGCGCGCCCCAGCGCCCGATGCTTCCGCGCGGGCTATCTCGGCATGATGGCCCCTGCGCGAAGTCCCCTCCGAGCCTCGGCATCGAACGACGTCTCCGCTCAGCGTACGCACTGTGGACTCCGCACATCCGCACGTCACCTTCGCGCCGGCGTGGCTTCCGCAGCCAGGACTTCGCTCCGGACCCGGACGTCAGACTTCGCGGCGTTGGCCTACGCTGATTAATCCCGACATGGTGGACCCCGGGACGACTTTGCCGACCCTCGCTCGGCTCCACGACGACTTCGCCGGCCTTCGCCCGCAGGCTCCGGCGACCTTCGCTCTGCAGCGATTTCGCTGGCCTCCGCTTGGCGAGGCCTTGGAGAGGTCTCCGGAGCAGGCCAGGCTCCTCGACGGCGAGGTCCTGATGAGGTCTCCGGCCAGCCGCCCCCCCCCCCCCCCCCCCCCCCCCCCCCCCGCGCCGCCGTGCGTCGCTTTGGCGAAGTCCAAGTAAGGTCTTCGAAGCTCAACGCATGCATGCAGGGTCTCTACCCACGCATGCGCCCAGGTAGCCAGGCAGCCGTGGAGCATCCATTTAGATGAAGATGGGCCTCCGCGAGCTAGACCTAGCGTACAGCTTGGGGAGCTCATTCGGCGTCCGCCAGGGTCTCCGCGCTTGCGGAGTTTACCCCACGTCACCGTCAGCCCGCCTGATACGTTCTGCATGTGATTACGCGTGGGCTTTAATGATCCCTGCGGCATTTCTTGCGTGCATAGCTTTAAGGAAACGGTTGTGCATCATATCGTTTATTGCGGCAACGGTTCCATTCTGAGAGCACTCGATTTGGCCGTTTTTGCTTCTACGGGTTTTGCCTGTTTTGGGCTGTCGTAGGCTTTTCCAGTACAGCATTCTGGAGCATTTTGTTGTCGCAAGTCTTCGGCCATTTCTTTGATGCTTTGTTTTGGTCCTCGTTTTTTATTTTAATCGCACGATGGCTTTGCGCCTCGGCGTAGTCTACGGACTTTAAATAAGACGTAGCGTTGAGCCTAGCTCCGCATGCGAGAGTCCGCGGACTATAAATAAGACGTAGCGTTGAGCCTAGCTCCGCACGCACCAGTCTACGGACTTTAAATAAGACGTAGCGTTGAGCCTAGCTCCGCACTCGAGAGTCCGCGGACTATAAATAAGACGTAGCGTTGAGCCTAGCTCCGCACGCACCAGTCTACGGACTTTAAATAAGACGTAGCTTGAGCCTAGCTCCGCATGCACCAGTCTACGGACTTTAAATAAGACGTAGCGTTGAGCCTAGCTCCGCACGTGAGAGTCCGCGGACTATAAATAAGACGTAGCGTTGAGCCTAGCTCCGCACGCACCAGTCTACGGACTTTAAATAAGACGTAGCGTTGAGCCTAGCTCCGCACGCGAGAGTCCGCGGACTATAAATAAGACGTAGCGTTGAGCCTAGCTCCGCACGCACCAGTTTACGGACTTTAAATAAGACGCAACGGGGGGACGCCTCCGCGCGCACTCTACGGAGTATAAATAAGACGTAGCGTTGAGCCTAGCTCCGCACGCACCAGTCTACGGACTTTAAATAAGACGTAGCGTTGAGCCTAGCTCCGCACGCGAGAGTCCGCGGACTATAAATAAGACGTAGCGTTGAGCCTAGCTCCGCACGCACCAGTCTACGGACTTTAAATAAGACGTAGCGTTGAGCCTAGCTCCGCACGCGAGAGTCCGCGGACTATAAATAAGACGTAGCATTGAGCCTAGCTCCGCACGCGAGAGTCCGCGGACTATAAATAAGACGTAGCGTTGAGCCTAGCTCCGCACGCACCAGTCTACGGACTTTAAATAAGACGTAGCGTTGAGCTCAGCTTCCGCACGCGCGACTCTACGGAGTATAAATAAGACGCGGATGTTGTCCCTGCGCAGTCTACGGACTCTAAACAAGACGCGAATCCCGCGCATGCCGTGGACACCGTCCTCGCGCATACCTCCCGGAGTATAAACAAGACGGGGATGCTGATCCCACGCTCTCTACGGAGCATAAATAAGACGCAGGTGTTGTCCCTGCGCAAGTCTACGGACTCTAAACAAGTCGTGCGCTGAGGTCCGCCTCCGCACGCACCAGTCTGCGGACTATAAAGTAAGTCGTGCGCCGAGGTCTGCCTCCGCACGCGAGAGTCCAAGGACTATAAATTAAGTCGTGCGCCGAGGTCTGCCTCCGCACGCGAGAGTCCGCGGACTATAAATAAGACGTAGCGTTGAGCCTAGCTCTGCACGCACCAGTCTACGGACTTTAAATAAGACGTAGCGTTGAGCCTAGCTCCGCACGCGAGAGTCCGCGGACTATAAATAAGACGTAGCGTTGAGCCTAGCTCTGCACGCACCAGTCTACGGACTTTAAATAAGACGCAACGGGGGGACGCCTCCGCGCGCACTCTACGGAGTATAAATAAGACGTAGCGTTGAGCCTAGCTCCGCACGCACCAGTCTACGGACTTTAAATAAGACGTAGCGTTGAGCCTAGCTCCACACGCGAGAGTCCGCGGACAATAAATAAGACGTAGCGTTGAGCCTAGCTCCGCACGCACCAGTCTACGGACTTTAAATAAGACGTAGCGTTGAGCCTAACTCCGCACGCGAGAGTTCGCGGACTATAAATAAGACGTAGCATTGAGCCTAGCTCCGCACGCACCAGTCTACGGACTTTAAATAAGACGTAGCGTTGAGCTCAGCTTCCGCACGCGTGACTCTACGGAGTATAAATAAGACGCGGATGTTGTCCCTGCGCAGTCTACGGACTCTAAACAAGACGCGAATCCCGCGCATGCCGTGGACACCGTCCTCGCGCATACCTCCCGGAGTATAAACAAGACGGGGATGCTGATCCCACGCTCTCTACGGAGCATAAATAAGACGCAGGTGTTGTCCCTGCGCAAGTCTACGGACTCTAAACAAGTCGTGCGCTGAGGTCCGCCTCCGCACGCACCAGTCTGCGGACTATAAAGTAAGTCGTGCGCCGAGGTCTGCCTCCGCACGTGAGAGTCCAAGGACTATAAATTAAGTCGTGCGTCGAGGTCTGCCTCCGCACGCGAGAGTCCGCGGACTATAAATTAAGTCGTGCGCCGAGGTCTGCCTTCGCACGCGAGAGTCCGCGGACTATAAATCAAGTCGTGCGCCGAGGTTCGCCTCCGCACGCGCCAGTCTACGGACTCTAAACAAGTCGTGCGCCGAGGTCCGCCTCCGCACGCACCAGTTATCCTCACGCACTCTACGGAGTATAAAAATTGCGCAATGGCCGAGACACTAGGGAGTGCCTCGCCTTAGTGATGCGGCACCTGGATGTCGCACCTTCGAGCGCATTACACCAGGGAGTGTATCACTCCTTTTTGAAGGTAGGGGAACGGCGGTCTCGCCTCCCTACCTCGGCGTGCGTAGTGCCTTCGGCCTACGCTCCCAGCGCCCGCTCCCCGCGGGCACCCCTTTTTGAAGGTAGGGGAACGGCGGTCTCGCCTCCCTACCTCGGCGTGCGCAGTGCCTTCGGCCTACGCTCCAAGCGCCCGCTCCCCGCGGGCACTCCTTTTTGAAGGTAGGGGAACGGCGGTCTCGCCTCCCTACCTCGGCGTGCGTAGTGCCTTCGGCCTACGCTCCAAGCGCCCGCTCCCCGCGGGCACTCCTTTTTGAAGGTAGGGGAACGGCAGTCTCGCCTCCCTACCTCGGCGTGCGTAGTGCCTTCGGCCTACGCTCCAAGCGCCCGCTCCCCGCGGGCACTCCTTTTTGAAGGTAGGGGAACGGCGGTCTCGCCTCCCTACCTCGGCGTGCGTAGTGCCTTCGGCCTACGCTCCCTGCGCCCGCTCCCCGCGGGCACTCCTTTTTGAAGGTAGGGGAACGGCGGTCTCGGCTCCCTACCTCGGCGTGCGTAGTGCCTTCGGCGTACGCTCCCTGCGCCCGCTCCCCGCGGGCACTCCTTTTTGAAGGTAGGGGAACGGCGGTCTCGCCTCCCTACCTCGGCGTGCGTAGTGCCTTCGGCCTACGCTCCCAGCGCCCGCTCCCCGCGGGCACTCCTTTTTGAAGGTAGGGGAACGGCGGTCTCGCCTCCCTACCTCGGCGTGCGTAGTGCCTTCGGCCTACGCTCCAGCGCCCGCTCCCCGCGGGCACTCCTTTTTGAAGGTAGGGGAACTGCGGTCTCGCCTCCCTACCTCGGCGTGCGTAGTGCCTTCGGCCTACACTCCCAGCGCCCGCTCCCGCGGATACTCCTTTTTTAAGGTAGGGGAACGACGATCTCGTCTCCCTACCTCGGCGTGCGTAGTGCCTTCGGCCTACGCTCCCAGCGTCCGCTCCCCGTGGGCACTCCTTGTTGAAGGTAGGGGAACGGCGGTCTCGCCTCCCTACCTCGGTGTGCGTAGTGCCTTCGGCCTACACTCCCAGCGCCCGCTCCCCGCGGGCACTCCTTCTTGAAGGTAGGGGAACGGCGGTCTCGCCTCCCTACCTCGGCGTGCGTAGTGCCTTCGGCCTACGCTCCCAGCGCCCGCTCCCCGCGGGTAGTCCTTTTTGAAGGTAGGGGAACGGCGGTCTCGCCTCCCTACCTCGGCGTGCGTAGTGCCTTCGGCCTACGCTCCCAGCGCCCGCTCCCCGCGGGCACTCCTTTTTGAAGGTAGGGGAACGGCGGTCTCGCCTCCCTACCTCGGCGTGCGTAGTGCCTTCGGCCTACGCTCCCGGCGCCCGCTCCCCGCGGGCACTCCTTTTTGAAGGTAGGGGAACGGCGGTCTCGCCTCCCTACCTCGGCGTGCGTAGTGCCATCGGCCTACGCTCCCAGCGCCCGCTCCCCGCGGGCACTCCTTTTTGAAGCTAGGGGAACGGCGGTCTCGCCTCCCTACCTCGGCGTGCGCAGTGCCTTCGGCCTACGCTCCAAGCGCCCGCTCCCCGCGGGCACTCCTTTTTGAAGGTAGGGGAACGCTGGTCTCGCCTCCCTACCTCGGCGTGCGTAGTGCCTTCGGCCTACGCTCCAAGCGCCCGCTCCCCGCGGGCACTCCTTTTTGAAGGTTGGGGAACGGCGGTCTCGCCTCCCTACCTCGGCGCGCGTAGTGCCTTGGGCCTACGCTCCAAGCGCCCGCTCCCCGCGGGCACTCCTTTTTGAAGGTAGGGGAACGGCGATCTCGCCTCCCTACCTCGGCGTGCGTGGTACCTTCGGCCTACGCTCCAAGCGCCCGCTCCCCGCGAGCACTCCTTTTTGAAGGTAGGGGAACGGCGGTCTCGCCTCCCTACCTCGGCGTGCATATGAAGGACTACGGGTAGGCTACGCTAGCGCAAATTAATAAAAATTATGCCCGTAAACCAAGATCACTGCAGTTATAGATCACGGAATTACCACTAGACGCGCAGGTGCGGAATTGATGCAGCACGTCGGGGCAGAGTAGTCGTACTACGTCGATGCAGCACGTCGGGGCAGAGTAGTCGTACTACTTCCTCGTCCTCGTCGCGGCGTCCAACGTACAACTCCTCTCTTGCGGTTCGTCCAAACGCTACAGATGCAGCGCCGCCAAAAGGTATCCACACGTACGGGAGGAAGCGACGCACGCCGGATTACTAGATCCGAGCGAGCGCCCAGGGCGTGGGAGGAGTGGCGGCCAGGGTTTGAGGAGGTCACGAAAAATTCTGCCAACCCTGTGCGCCCTAGCCCTCCTTTTATAGACGTCCTTATAATGGGCTTCAGCGAATGGAGGCCCATTAGGACTCAATACCCAGTCCAACCCGGATCCAATCCGAATTAGGCTTCAGCCCTTAAGTGTGTGACCCTATGGGTTCACGTATGTTTAGACATGACACGAGTTTACCTACTCGGTCAATAGTTGGTAGCGGCCTCTAGCAAGACGTGCCAACTCCTAAACATACATAAAGATCATATCGAACGAACCATCACAACTTTATGTACATGCCAATCCCTTTGCCTCACGATATTTGGTCGAGCTCCAAGCTGACCACTCTTTCTCGATCCTGTGATCCGGAATCCCTTACTAGGTTAACTCTTAACCTTAAGTAGCATGGCCATGCATTTCTGGATCCGATCACTCGAGGGGCCCAGAGATATCTCTCTCAGGTAGAGAGGGGCAAATCCCATCTCGACTGACCATGCCTCGCAGCATGCTTCATGACAAACCCGAAAGCTACCTTTATAACTACCCAGTTACGGAGCAGCGTTTGATAGCCCCTAAGTAGGTCGATTCACATCTCAAGTACATGCGACAATCTCAGGTCTAAGGACAAGGCGTACACATTGTGTAGAGAGAGAACCATAAGTATAATTGTTATGTCTCATGTTGGGTCGGTCCAACCCCATGTTCTAAACATGTGTCCACATTATTGGTTTGACATCTCCATGTCTATGACCTGTGAAACATGGTCATCAACCGATACATGTGCTAATCCATTATTCACGTGTGACCACATATGAACTTCGACTAGGGACAACTTTAGAATAACCATACAAGTAAAGAGTTTCACAAACAAGTCACATACTTGTTAATCAATACAAAGGCAATATTCAAGGAACATTTATTAAATCATGGATACAACGAAATATCATCATCTCTATGATTGCCTCTAGGGCATATTTCCAACAGCATAGTGCCTTCGGCCTACGCTCCAAGCGCCCGCTCCCCGCGGGCACTCCTTTTTGAAGGTAGGGGAACGGCGGTCTCGCCTCCCTACCTCGGGTGCGTACTGCCTTCGGCCTACGCTCCAAGCGTCCGCTCCCCGCGGGCACTCCTTTTTGAAGGTAGGGGAACGGCGGTCTCGCCTCCCTACCTCGGCGTGCGTAGTGCCTTCGGCCTACGCTCCAAGCGCCCGCTCCCCGCGGGCACTCCTTTTTGAAGGTAGGGGAACGGCGGTCTCGCCTCCCTACCTCGGCGTGCGTAGTGCCTTCGGCCTACGCTCCCAGCGCCCGCTCCCCGCGGGCACTCCTTTTTGAAGGTAGGGGAACGGCGGTCTCGCCTCCCTACCTCGGCGTGCGTAGTGCCTTCGGCCTGCACTCCCAGCGCCCGCTCCCCGCGGGCACTCGTTTTTGAAGGTAGGGGAACGGCGGTCTCGCCTCCCTACCTCGGCGTACGTTGTGCCTTCGGCCTACGCTCCAAGCGCCCGCTCCCCGCGGGCACTCCTTTTTGAAGGTAGGGGAACGGCGGTCTCGCCTCCCTACCTCGGCGTGCGTAGTGCCTTCGGCCTACGCTCCGAGCGCCCGCTCCCCGCGGGCACTCCTTTTTGAAGGTAGGGGAACGGCGGTCCCGCCTCCCTACCTCGGCGTGCGTAGTGCCTTCGGGCTACGCTCCCAGCGCCCGCTCCCCGCGGGCACTCCTTTTTGAATGTAGGGGAACGGCGGTCTCGCCTCCCTACCTCGGCGTGCGTAGTGCCTTCGGCCTACGCTCCAAGCGCCCGCTCTCCGCGGGCACTCCTTTTTGAAGGTAGGGAAGCGGCGGTCTCGCCTCCCTACCTCGGCGTGCGTAGTGCCTTCGGCCTACGCTCCAAGCGCCCGCTCCCCGCGGGCACTCCTTTTCGAAGGCAGGCGAACAACAGGGTCGGCGCGCCTTCGGCGCTCGACTCCGCCGTCCGCCTTGTAGGCATCGCCTCGGCGAGACGGCACGTCTTCGGTGCTCGACGACACGTCTTCGGCGCTCGACTCCGCCGTCCGCCTCGTAGGCATCGCCTCGGCGGGACGGCACGTCTTGGGCACTCGACGGCACGTCTTCGGCGCTCGACTCTGCCGTCCGCCTTGTAGGCATCGCCTCGGCGGGATGGCACGTCTTCGGTGCTCGACGACACGCCTTCGGCCTTGACTCCGCTGTCCGCCTCGTAGGCATCGCCTCGGTGGGACAGCACGTCTTCGGCGCTCGACTCCGCCCTTCGCCTTGTAGGCATCGCCTCGGCGGGACGGCACGTCTTCGACGCTCGACGACACGCCTTCGGCCTCAACTCCGCCGTCCGCCTCGTAGGCATCGCCTCGGTGTGACGGCACATCTTCGGCGCTCGACTCCGCCGTCTGCCTCGTAGGCATCGCCTCGGCGGGACGGCACGTCTTGGGCACTCGACGGCACGTCTTCAGCGCTCGACTCCGCCGTCCGCCTTGTAGGCATCGCCTCGGCGGGATGGCACGTCTTCGGCACTCGACTCCGCCGTCCGCCTCGTAGGCATCGCCTCGGTGGGACAGCACGTCTTCGGCGCTCGACTCCGCCGTTCGCCTTGTAGGCATCGCCTCGGCGGGACGGCACGTCTTCGGCGCTCGACGACACGCCTTCGGCCTCGACTCCGCCGTCCGCCTCGTAGGCATCGCCTCGGTGGGACGGCACGTCTTCGGTGCTCGACTCCGCCGTCCGCCTTGTAGGCATCGCCTCGGCGGGACGGCACGTCTTCGGCGCTCGACTCCGCCGTCCGCCTTGTAGGCGTCGCCTTGGCGTGACGGCACGTCCTGGGCACTCGACGGCACGTCTTCGGCGCTCGTCGGCACGTCTTCGACGCTCGACGACGCGCCTTCGGCCTTGACTCCGCCGTCCGCCTTGTAGGCATCGCCTCGGCGGGACGGCACGTCTTCGGCGCTCGACGACGTCTCCAGCGCTTCACCGGTTCCTTCATAAGCATTGCCTCTAGGGTCTGCAAGCTATCAGTTGCATCGGCACCCTCGTGCTTGCTGTCAGGGAACGGGGGGCTGGGGTGGTTGATCGCGTCAGCTCGCCCATCGGGACCTCAGCGCTTGCTGTCGAGGGAGTACTGTTGTAGTGGTGGCCCAACCCCCCGTGACTGGGCCGTGCAACTAGTCCAACATGTAATAGGCCCAATAGTGTAGAGGAATATAACAGTGTAAATATACCAGTGTACCCCCATCCTTTGTAAATACTAAGGGGTAGAATGGGAATCCCCATTCTACCCCACTCACATGTATATAAGCCCCCAGGAGGGGCAAAGGGGGACAGCTCCCTCATTCTCACCACCTCTCCACAGATCTGGCTCTTCCTCTCCTACTAGTCCCCTCCTTCTCTATTTAGCCCGTAGCTACGACAAACATGAACTTCCACATGAGCTCCAACTATTCTCAAAGCACAATCGAGAACATTAGCATCATGCCACAGAGAGGAAAACATGTACTTTCAATAATTTGCAAAACAGATTTGCAAACTTTAAGTCACATGTCGCAAAGGACTTATGCATGAGATACAACTATTTTCAAAACTTATTTGAAAATATTAGCATCATGCCATGAAGGAGCTTAGAGCAAGTAATTTGGCTATCAACCCATGTTACATTCAATCTACTAGCCGCGACCCTCTCTTAATAGTATGACATGCTATACTAACAACCCGGTCTCCTAACCAAACACCAAGATCAGTAAAAGACTAGGAACATATTCTTAGCCCTAGCTAATCATATCTTTGCCTTACACATTCTCTTAAAGCTTGATGACACATATCAACTTCAAGTTTGGGTCTTTAACTTTATTCATCATCACATGATATCTTTTCTTTGACTTAAGGATGATCAATCACATGAAGCCTTCTCAAGTCATCCATCACCATGGGACACATCCTAGTCATTTATCTCAATGAAAATATTAGTCCCATAATTTGATTATCATTAATTACTAAATTATATCATTAACTTATAATAACGGGTCTAGATCCTTCACTACAAGGGGTAAGCGAAAAACACTTCTCCTCCTCTCAGAGAAGAAGACGACCAAAGAAGCATGGGCTGTGTTAAAGTTCACGTATGTGGGGGCTAATCGTGTAATAAGGGCAAAGCTTCAGACCCTCAAAATCAAGTTTTATGGGCTCTGGATGAATGAGGGGGAATCTGTCGATGATTTTTCATGAGAATCACCACAGTGATCAGCAAGATACGCACACTCAGGGAGAAAATTGAGGACTCCTACATGGTGGAGAAGGTGTTACTTATGGTGACACCAAAGTTCCTACAATTTGCTTCCACGTTGGAGCAATTCAGGAACTTAATGAAGATATCGATTAAGGAGTTATTCAGTCGACTCAAGGCACATGAGGAGCGACCCTGGGGTTATGGCGGCAAGGAGGATGAGTACGTGCCACTGACCCATGCTGAATGGGAGGCCAAGTCAGAAAGAAAGACGATGAGGGCTCTTCCAGAAGTTCAAAGTGGAAGGAAGGTAGAAGTGGACATGACTGCGGGCATGGTCGTGGTCGTAGGCGTGGTGACAGCGAGCGCGCCTATGATTCCCATAAGAAGAGCTTTAAGTTTGACAAAGCAAAAGTGCGCTGCTACAACTACTAAGACTATGGCCATTTCATGTCTGAGTGCCACTCGAAGAGGGTGGAGAGAGCACACTTTGCAGAAAAGCATAACGACGATGAGCCTACTCTCTTGACAGTGGAAACATGTAAGCTTATGCAATCCATTGAGAACAAGTCTAAGCATGTGTTACTCAACGAGGAGAAGGTGAATCCGAAGCTTGGAGTCAGAGAAAGCTACAAAAACAAGATGTGGTATCTCAACACCAGGGCTAGTAATCACATGACCTGGTGTAGAGAGATGTTCACTGAACTAGACACCAAGATACATGGCTTAGTGATGTCTCGGTTGTGGATACATGTGGTCGTGGTTCTGTCATGTTTCAAACTCAAACCAAGGAGCATAAGCTGCTGATAGATGTATATTACATCCATAATTGCGTAGCAAGGCCAACTCGATGAACACGGTTGAAAATCGTTATGGAAGATAGGCATCTGCACATCTTCAACAGGGAAACAAGGTTGCTAGCCAAAGTGAGGAGAGCATGAAATTGGTTGTATATGCTAAATCTCAACCATGCACAACTGGTTTGTCTCCTAGCAAAGTATCAAAAGAAAGAGTGGCTGTGGTATGCACGATATGGTCATATGAACTTTCGTGCATTGAGGGATCTCTCACAGAAGGGCAAGGTTGAAGGAATGGCAAAAATCAATCATGTTAATTAACTATGCGAAGGGTGTATGGCAGGCAAGTAGCGTCGTACACCATTTTCTGTTAACTCGATGTATCGAGCAGACAATCCACTCGAGCTTCTACATGGGGACTTGTGCAGCCCTATAACACCTGCAACTCCAGGAGGTAACTGGTATTTTTTGCTGTTAGTTTATGATCACAGTAGGTATATGTGGATACGGTTACTCAAGACGAAGGATGAGGCCCTAGACATGTTCAAGAAAGTGAAGGCATTAGCCGAGATGGATGTTAGCCACAAGGTGAATGTCTTGCGAAGAGACCATGGTGGTGAATTCACGTCAAATGAGTTCACACGTACTACAACTAGCTGGGTCTGCAATGACATCTGACAACATCATACTCACCACAACAAAATGGAGTTGTGGAGCGTTGCAACCAAATAGTGGTGGCCATGGCTAGAAGCTTACTGAAAAGTAAGAACATGCCTAGAGCATTCTGGGAAAAGGCGGTGTCAACCACTGTATACCTTCTAAATCACACACCAACATGAAGCTTAGACGGGATGACCCCGTGTGAAGCCTGGTTCAAGAAGAAGTTGAAGGTAACACACCTTTGGACTTTTGGTTGTTTGGCATATGTAAGAACAACCGAGCCCCACCTCAAGAAATTGGCTAACCGGAGTACTCCTATAGTATTTCTTAGATATGAATCGGGATCCAAGGTGTACCACATGTATGATCCCAAGAAGAAGAAGCTGCACATCAGTCGTGATGTGATCTTTGATGAGAAGCAATGGGAGTGGGAGGCGAGCCCTGGACAAGTTTTTCATTCATCAAAACATGGTGATGTGTTTATCGTATTCCATGATATTGATCATACAAGTGATGCACCAGCTGGAGGCACTAAAAGTGTGCCATTCGCTGGACCACCTACTCCAACACCAAGTACCCCAGGTAGTGGCGCTAGTACTAGTCATGTTGTGGAGGAGACAGGAATACTAGCACCAATCTCGTCATCGACAATAAACATTAAAGGCTATGCTATGTCCTCATTATCGTCACATTCAGAAGGGCCACAACGCTTTCGATCTCTTTACGAGATCTATGATGCCATAATTAAAGTGGAACCGGACTATACTGGTTTGTGCTTGCTAACTTCTGAAGAACTAGTGAACTATGAAGAGGTCAAGAAGGAGGAATGTTGATGACGTGTAATGAAAGAAGAAATGAGATCCATTCAGGAAAATAGCACATGGGAACTGGCTAATGTACTACATAGTCACAAGGTAATCGGTTTGAAGTGGATCTATAAAGTAAAGAAAGGTTCACAAGGTGCAATAGTGAAGCACAAAGCAAAACTTATGGCAAAGGGGTATGCCCAATGTCAAGGAGTGGATTTTGAGGAAGTTTTTGTCCTAGTGGCGAGACTTGATATAGTGAGGCTCCTTATTGCATTGGCGGTACAAGAAGGTTGGAAAGTGCATCACATGGATATTAAATCAACATTTCTCAATGGCGAGCTTGAGGAAGAAGTGTATGTGATTCAGCTACCTGGGTTTTGTTTTAGAAAGACAACGATTATAAGGTATTGAAGTCAAAGAAGGCACTTTATGGGCTTAAGCAGGCACCAAGAGCATGGTATGCAAAATTGGAAAAGATATTGGTGTCACTTAGGTTCAAAAGAAGTCCACTTGAGCATGCGGTATACAAGAGAAATCATGGAGAATCATGCCTGCTTGTTGGTATGTATGTTGATGATCTAATTATTATAGGATCAGATCCAAAACAGATTGACAAATTCAAGATGGAGATGAAGAGTTTGTTCAATATAAGTGATTTGGGATATTGTTGAGCTACTATCTCAATATTGAAGTGAAGTAAACTCTAATTGGAAATTCTTTATCACTGCTACAGACAGCCCTATCACAGACGGTTCGGAACCGTCATCACAGACGGTTCCTGAACCGTCAGTGTTTAGGTGTCAGTGATAGTTGGTGGTTATCACAGACGGTTCCCGAGCCGTCTGTGATAAAAACATTACAGACGGTCTTGATTACTAACCGTCTGTGATAGGCGAGTATCACAGACGGTTTTTTATAAACAACCGTCGGTGATACTCGCCTATCACAGACGGTTAGTAATCAAGACCATCTGTGATATACACAATATCACAGACGGTTTGTAATACAAACCGTCTGTGATATGTATATCACAGACGGTTTGTATTACAAACCGTCTGTGATATTGTGTATATCACAGACGGTCTTGATTACTAACCGTCTGTGATACTCGCCTATCACAGACGGTTAGTAATCAAGACCGTCTGTGATATGCACAATATCACAGACGGTTTGTATTACTAACCGTCTGTGATATTGTGTATATCACAGACGGTCAGTAGTAAAGCCGTTGTGATAGCAGTCACACCACATACGGCACTCTTTGAAACCGTCTGTGATATGGTATCACAGACGGTTTTTAACAATGAACCGTCTGTGATACCAAGTGCATCATCCATTTTATATGCTGTTTCTTGGCTAGCCTCAGGATATGCTAGCCATGCCCTCTGAAAGCAAGCAGATTACAGATAAATGACAGATATAAGTTAATTGCAACTCATAGTAAATTACAACAAAATTCGATACACAGATGAATGTAACAATATCACATATATAGAATGAAAATTGTTACACAAAATCTGACAAATGTATTCAATTGAAGGAATTGTTTGATTTGTACAGTTGAATCCAATGTTTCAACATCTAATTATCATCATCGCCGGCGTGGAACTCTCCCCTCTTATTTATGACCTCTGCTAGCAAGAATTGGGAGATGATTGCACGAATATCGACGAGATTGTCAAGATCATGTGCACTTCCGTCGAAGTTCACCCGCTGTCGCTAGGAGCAATGTTAAGTCATTAATTAGCATGTGTGTGTAATATAATCAGAAAATAATAATTATTGGAAGGACCTGACAAACCTCTGGATCATTGATCTTAGTACCCATGATTTCCATCATATGGCGGCAAACGTAGAATCCACATACGTTGCCCTGTAGCTGCTGGTGGCACTTCAAAAATAGAATTACATACATCGGTATTGTCAATTCTAGAGGCATTATTACAAAGTATGATATAGGATTATTGTGTTGTAGCGGGTACCGGAAATCGCGTGTTGTGTCGTAGCGTGTCACTGGATTTGTCGTGTGTTCCTCCTTGGGCAACATATTCGGCAAACGCCCTACGTGATTCAAAAAACTTAGCCTCGGCCGTGGCAAACAAAAGAAATATTACAATAGAGTTATGTATGGAGGAAATGAGTTTACCTGTTAAGTACTTCTTGCACACGACTGAAGTCGTGGTTGCTCCTAAGGAGGGAATCAAGGTATATTACCTTGCTCCACTTTGGTACAATCACAATCAAAATCCAGTGATTCCTAGTCATATGTGTCGCCACAGTGATTAATCCTAAGTTCATGCTACATGTAAAGTACAAATGAAACATATGTGTGGCAACTAGTGAAGCACTTACCCTTGTCGGTGTGAGCAATCAATCCCCTCGTTATGTAACCTTCCACGAAGGATGCATCTGCGTTGATAGATTGCTCGGAGACCAAGTGAGGGTCGAGGAAACCCACCGGTCGTCGCGATTTCCGGGCTTGTTGGATCATGTATCTATACATAAAGAAAGAGTAATGACATTTATCTGTATAACGTGAATGTAGAACTTCATTGTACAGTACACTTACAGTGTCCAGCATCGTAGAAGTGAGGCGTCGAGTTCGTCGAGATTGAATAGTAAGAATAAATCTTCGAATGTCATGACGATGTAGCCCAAGTCATGGAGGAAATGCGTCTCGTTATATTTCACAGTGAATGCACTCTGCCGGTTTGGCTTCATGTTGGACTTCTCCATGTACCAGGCATGCAATGTATTGCAAATCATACCAAGTTGGCGTAATTGTGAATCGGGCACCAACGACACTCCTAGAATAAACTTCCATGGCACGGGACCCGGCTTAATTTTCTTCGCATGAGCCTTGGAGGCCTTGGAGCCTCGCTTATGATATGTTCTCGGTGGCGTCTCGGCGGGAGCCGATGCAACAGACTTTACTGGATTTGGAGGTGGAGGTGGAGCCACCGGAGCCGATGTGCCAGGTCCAGGGCGACGTCCCTCTTGGGCCACTGGATGTGAAGATTGTGGCACGGACATGTCGAGGACGATGTCCCTCTTGGGCCACTAAATGAATGTGTGGACGGCATCCCCTAATGTCTTAATCTCTTCGTTTGGGGGCTTCTCAAGAGGGACGGACTTAAAAATATCATTAATCATGTCCACCTGGACCTTTATGAAACCGGTGTCTACTTGTACACCGTGCACCAGCGTCCCTGGCAGCAATGGATACACCATGCCGCGCCCAGCGTCAACGAGAATAGAGCCAACAAGCCTGACTCTGAGGCTGCAAGGGATGGGCTCCTACATAACGATACAAGAGCTGAGTTAAGGCGTCCACCAGAGAGATCTATGTACCATTCTAAAGAGGTACATTACCTGAATGTCATCAATACGTAAGTGGTCGTCGCTATGTTCAGAAATTGGTGTGGACGCGCAGCTACTGCGACGTTGAGGGGGACTGGGTACCGCAGTACTAGGAGTGGGTTGCGAATGGTTGCGGACTTGTCTCAGTTCTTCCCGCAACGAATCTATCTCTCCTCGAAGTGAGGCAGTCTGCTCTTGAAGTGAGGCAGATAGTTGTTCCTCAAGTTGAGCACGAAGCTCCTGTTTTATTTGTTCGCTGCGGTACGCCTTGGATCTCTTCCTACTCCTATATGTCTCGGAGTAATCTGGAAATCCTTGCCTCCAAGGTACATAAACCCCCATGCCTCATGTGCGACCTGGGTGCTCCTTGTTTCCCAAGGCCTGTGATAGTAAATCTATCTCCCTATATTCTTCAAAGGAGCCACGAGAAGATTCGGTAGTCAATGATTGCTGCAAGAGGCAATTAATCATGTTATTTTTGAACCCATGAAGTTCAAGAGGTGTTAACAACTATGTTGTTTAACATATTTTACCATGCGTTGGGACACTTCCTCATCTGCGGGGTTTTTGAAAGAGACACCCGAAGATGTGGTTGATGACCTCGCTCTTAACCAGTTTCGAGCGCGCTCGTTTGCGATCCCGGCAAATGGCGGAGAGGCCTCCGATCGGATTGCGACCTCATCCTGCATCCTCCATTGCGGGATTTTACCCGCGTACCCAGCAGTGCCGAGTCTGTGAGGGTGCGTGTTTTGTGACTGGAGATCCTTGTGTGCCGCACTTTGTTGTACAAATTCAGGCGTCGTCTTCATCTGCACAAAGGCCTCCCATGTTTCCGGCGACACGAAAGGATACTTCGTGAAGGGCGTGACATCCTCGGCCACGTACTTCGTCACAAGAATGCTCTTAAAATTCTTCCATGCTTTTCCCATCGCGAGGAGCGCCTGCCGTTGCACGAGTCCCTGTGCTTCTGCTGGGAACTCGAAGGAATTTGTAAGTTCCTCCCATAGCTGATTTTTGTGATCCTTTGTCAAATCTTTCCAGCTTGCTATGGTGATGGGGACCCGTTGCCTTCCAATTATCCCGCAGGTAGTCCAAAATGATGACGCTGCTTTCGACGGTTCCAGAGGAGTCCCATTCGGAGAGACCACCGTGATGGTCATTCGGGCCTCTGGCCTTTTCGATACTCCTCGGCCACGTTTACTTTTCGCAATCTTGGGAGCGTGAGACCCAGATGACGACGACGAAGACTGTGTGGACGCCATCTCTCTTCTAAGAAAAAACTAACTGCAGTGAGCTATGGACCCAGCTTGTCAAAGTTCTATGAATCAAGTGACACAAACCAGTGCATCAAGTTCATTGAACAAGATACACTGGAGTGTGTCACTTGCTTTATGCTCTTTGACAAAGTTCTAACGATTAACTAATTGCAGTGAGCTATGGGCCTTCTAAATAGACCTTGCAGCTAACAAGTGCAGCATATATTATTGTTACAAGGTTCTATGAAGTGCCTACAGTGAGCTAAACACCTGCAGCATATATTATATGCTACATAAAATACATGTGAAGCATATATCATAAAGCTAACATGTTGAGCATATAACATGTGAAGCATATAACATAAAATTCATATGAAGCATATAACATAAAATTCATGTGAAGCATATAACATAAAATTCATGTGAAGCATATAACATGTGAAGCATATAACATAAAATTCATGTGGAGCATATAACATAAAATTCATGTGAAGCATATAACATGTGAAGCATATAACATAAAATTCATGTGAAGCATATAACATAAAATAAGCGGCGTCGGGAGTGACCGGCGGCGTCGGGAGGGAGCGGCGTCGGGAGGGATCGGCGGCGTCGGGAGGGAGCGGCGTCGGGAGGGACCGGCGTCGGGAGGGAGCGGCGTCGGGAGGGAACGACGGCGTCGGGAGGGAGCGGCGGCGTCGGGAGGGAGCGGCGTCGGGAGGGACTGGCGGCGTCGGGAGGGACCGGCGGCGTCGGGAGGGAGCAAAACCTAGCTAGCAGGGGCGCTGCAGGGTGGAGACAAGAGACTACGCCAGAGCGGACTCCGCAGACCTAGCTGCGGGTATTTAAAGATGAGCTATCACAGACTGTTCTATCAATATAACCGCCTGTGATATGCACTTATCACAGACGGTTCTATCAATATAACCATCTGTGATATCAATATTATCACAGACGGTTCTATATATATAACCGTCTGTGATATTTATATTATCACAGACGGTTATATCTATAGAACCGTCTGTGATGTTTTATCACAGACGGTTTCTTTTGATAAACCGCCTGTGATATTTCACTATAAATACCGGTAGCTAGCTAGGTTCCTATGTCATTTTACAATTACAATGGAACATAGATACATTTATGAAAAACGCAAGCATAACCATAGATATAACTATTTCTTAGTTCCTTAGTCATTTTACAATTACAATGGAACATACATACATTTATGAAAAACACAAGCATAACCAATATCATTTATTACACTTTGGCTATATCATTTTAAATAAAGCCCTTCACGATGATCGACACGCATATAGCTTGGTTCATCGCCTTGTTCTTCCTCGAGCCTGATGCCTTGTCCGAATGGAGGCAAATCATCAAATTGATTGTACTCTTCCTCATCCACAACATTCTCAACCCTGACAATCCTTCTTTTTCCCTGAAGAACTACATGGCGCTTCTTATTTGCCGGGTCGGTTACATAAAATACTTGAACAACTTGCCTCGCGAGTACGAATGGTTCATCTTTGTATCCTACACATTCGAGGTCCACGGTAGTGACGCCGTACTTGTCAACCTTTACACCCCGTGGAAGTTGGACCCAACGGCACCGAAATAGAGGAATTTTGAAAATTACGTAGTCAAGCTCCCAAATCTCCTCTACAAGCCCGTAGTACGAGCTTGGGCCAGCGGTACTGCCGTGCACATCATAGGCATCTATGCGGACACCTGAGTTCTGCACTGTGCTCTTTCTATCTTGATCTGTTGTATAAAATGTGTAGCCATTAATGTCGTATGCTTGCCATGTCACAATTGTAAATGTTGGCCCTTTTGCCAACCATTGTAGTGTTTCACTTGACGACCTCCTAGTCAATTGCGCCTTGAACCATTCGTTGAACTGACGGTTGTGTTGTCTCGTGGTCCAAACTTCTGACTGGCCTGCATTCTCCTGACGTAGCATGCCCTTGTGCTCTTCAATATATGGGGTCACTTCAGTCATGTGTTGTAAAACCATGAAATGGGCTTGAGTATACGTATTTTGATCCGGAGTTATTGCTTTCCTCCCGATAGTCCCGATACCCTCTAGCCTCCCCTCGTGACGAGATAGAGGTACACCTATCGGCTCTACCTGAGCCATGTAGCCGATGCAGAATTCAATGACCTCTTCTGTTGTATAACCTTCGATGATGCTACCCTCCGGTCGAGATCGATTGCGTACATAGGACTTCAGAATTCCCATGTACCTCTCGAAAGGGTACATATGACGTAGAAATACGGGGCCACATATTTTTATCTCTTTCACAAGGTGGACAATGAGATGGACCATGATATCAAAAAATTATGGAGGGAAATACATCTCTAGATGACATAGAGTTGTCACCACCTCGGTTTGCAGAGCATCTAGTCCATCCGGATCAATGACCTTCTGAGCAATTGCGTTGAAGAAATAACATAGCCTTATGATTGTCACTCGAACCTTGTTCGGCAAAATACTTCTAATTGCAACAGGTAGCATTTGAGTCATTAGCACATGACAGTCGTGAGACTTCATGCCAATTAATTTCAAATGTTCCATGGAAACAAGTTTCTTCATGCTTGTCGAGTGACCGGATGGAACTTTCACACCATTTAAGGACTGGCACAATTCAGTTCTCTCGGACTTAGACAGAGTGTAACATGCTGGGGGAAGGTACGTCCGGCCTTTATCGGTCTCTATCGGTGCTAACTCGGTCCTGATGTTCATAGCGACCAAGTCACGCCTTGCGTTAACACCATCCTTTGTTTTGTCAGGAATGTTCAGTAAGAGACCAATCAAACTGTCACATACATTCTTCTCTACGTGCATGACATCGATGCAATTGCGAACTTCTAAGTGCTCCCAATAAGGCAAGTCCCAAAATATTGACCTCTTTTTCCACATGTTCTTCCTCAATTTACGTCCCTTTCCAAACACAACATTTATATCCTTGACCATATCATACACCTCTTTCCCGCTAAAAGGTCTTGGTACTGAGTCATCCTCTTTTTTCCGTCAAATTGTTTCTTCATCTTGCGGTATGCGTGATACTTTGGAAGGAACCTACGGTGACGCATGTACACAGTTTTTCGGGAGTTGTTCAACCACACACTCTCCGTATAATCTAAGCAGTGCGGACACACTTTGGCTCCTTTTATACTAAACCCTGACAGGTTACCAAGGGCAGGAAAATCATTAATGGTGCAGAACAACATGGCCCGTAGAGTGAAGTTCTCTCGTTTGTCCGCATCCCATACATGTACCCCTTCATTCCACAGTGTTGCAAGATCTTCCACCAATGGGGCTAGGAACACATCAATATCGTTGCCAGGTTGCTTCGGCCCTTGGATAAGTAGTGACATCAAAATATATTTCCGCTTCATACACAGCCAAGGAGGAAGGTTGTACATGCACAGAGTCACGGGCCAGGTGCTATGTCAACTGCTCATGTTACCAAAAGGATTCATTCCATCTGTACTCAACCCAAACCTTATATTTCTCGGTTCCACACCGAAATCTACAAACATCCTATCGATGTTCCTCCACTGGGCAGAATCAGCAACATGTCTTATCATTCCGTCTTTCTTACGCTGCTCGCAGTGCCAACGCATCAATCTTGCATCCTTGCGGTTTGCAAATAAACGCTTCAAACGGGGGATTACAGGAAGATACCACATCACCTTAGCAGGAGGTCCTTGCTTCACCTCGATGCCCTTCCCATCATCAGAGTCATTTTTACGTTTGTATCGGGATGCTTTGCACACCGGACAAACATGTAAGCTAGCATACTCTTTACGGTACAGGATACAATCATTCCGACATGCATGTATTCTTTCTACTTCCATTCCTAATGGACAAAGAATCTTCTTGGCTTGGTAGGTGGTTCTCGGCAACACATTTCCCGTTGGAAGCATGTCCACTAGGAGACCTAATAATGCCGTGAAACTCTTGTCGGATCAACCATTGCTTGCCTTCAATTTTAGCAGTTCTAGAACTGATGACAACCTCGTGTATTGCGGCTTGCAGCCCGAAAACAAAGGTTTCTCCGAGTCCTCCATCAAGCCCTCGAATTTATCAAACTCTCTCTCACTATAGTTCCCTTCTGCATCACGTAACATCTGATCCAGATTATCATCCTGCGACCTATCCTCATGATCCAGATTGTCATCCTGCGACCTATCCTCATGATCCAGATTGTCATCCTGCGACCTTTCCTCATGATCGAAAGAACAGTCCACAACTGGCAGATCGTTGCCTCCCTCGACTATGTCATAACTACCTTCTTGTGTACACTTCTCTTCACCGTGACTGGTCCAATATTTGTACCCTTTTCTGAAACCCCTTCGAATCAAGTGAGCTTCAATCTGCGCTGAGTTGCTAAACATCTTGAGATTATCACAATCAATACATGGGCAATACATATATTTCATCCCCTTCTTCAACATATCCAGCTCGGCCGCCCTTCTAAAGGCAGACACGCCAGTAATGTACTCTTCACTCACACGGTTCTCAATATACATCCAGCTTCGGTCCATCTACGCTACACAAGTGAAAAATGGGTGTCAAAAATGATTATTACCTCTACTACTAACCTCTGATCAGATCACTAAGAATGTTAAGTAATTGAATACTAATCTCTGATCAGATCACTAAGAATGTTAAGTAATTGAGTATGCTAACCTCTGATCAGATCAATAAGAAGACGGTGATATTTTTTCACCCCCAACTCCCTAAAGCCGGCCGCCTTGCTCCACCGATGCAGCGCAATGAAGACAGATCGGTGTCAACATCCTTCAAGCAAGTACGCCAAGTAATTAATACTACGCAGAATATCACAGACGGTTCCAACTACAAACGGTCTGTGATTTCTGCCTATCATAGACGGTTCGCATCAATAACCGTCTGTGATAGTCTCATTATCATAGACGGTTCGTAACACGAACCGTCTGTGATGTACATAATATCACAGACGGTTCTAAATATCAACCGTCTGTGATTTATGCGTATCACAGACGGTTCGTGTATAGAACCGTCTGTGATAGTCCTTCACAGACGGTTTACATTACAAACCGTCTGTGATAGTTACACGGGGATGAACTGTTTCGTCAGGGCATGACTGCCAACTCGAAGCATATATAGCATAGCATTCGAGGCACATCCGAAGCCTGCTGCTGTGTCTTGAGGAATGCCAAGAGCTGGTCTTCAGATGTGGCTGCCACATCTGAAGACCAGTGTGGCTGCCACATCCGAAGACCAGCTCTTGGCATTCCTCAAGACACAGCTGCAGGCCTCGGATGTGCCTCGAATGCTATGCTATATATGCTTCGAGTTGGCAGTCATGCCCTGACGAAACAGTTCATCTTTCCCGACAAAATTCAAGGCAATTTTATTACAATAGTGCAAAGAAAAGACATTTCAAGATTCTTGGTTGAGCTGATCGAGGAACATGCAAATACAGAGGCAAGCACAAAAACTCAACAACACATTTAGATTGATCTATTACAGGATAACAAGCTAACAAACCCTTCGTGGCACGACGGTTCACACTAAACAAGACACACTTACGGCAAGAGTGTGTTGTTTAGTATGAACCGGTCGTGCCGCGATGGAGGTGCTAGCTCACAGCGGAGGGGAGATGCATGCAGGAAGCTAGCTAGTGGATGAACTCACGCGTGACTAGTACCGGTGGAAAGGTTGATGGGGAGTTATTAATAAGGGTCTGGCCGTGGGAGGAACTGGTGCCAGCCATTCGATGTGGAGAGAATAGACGGGTGAGATCGAAATCCTGTGTATACGCCAATTATTGGTGACATGTGATTATTACACACCAATTATCAGTGACATGGGATTATTACAGACGGTTCTTAACAGGAACCGTCTGTGTTATCTGGCTTTTCACAGACGGTTCTTAACAGGACCCGTCTGTGTTATCTCGATTGGTATAGACGGTTCGTATTAAGAACCGTCTGTGAAAGTTCACAGACGGTTAGTAACCGTCTATGAAAATATCACAGACGGTTGCCAGTAAAACCGTCTGTCATAACGCTTCGCGCGTGTTTCTATTGCCAGAACGCTTCGCGCGTGTTTCGATTGCCAGAACACTTCGTGTTTCGATTGCCAGAACGCTTCAGGTTTCGATCGTCTAATTAACGTCTCTCGATCGTTATACGAAGCATCTATATCATTAATGTTTGGGTATACGAACCGTCTGTGCTAAAGGTTAAATATGCGCGCCTAATCCAGGTCTCTTCTACGTACGTACAATATGGCGCCTTCTACTATTCTTGTGATCATCTCCTTCCTCTCATCTGTTCATCACGAATTGTTCGGCCGGAACCTTACACAGGCAGCCAGCAATTTGCATCTGGAGCAGCTTCTCCGCACCCGCCCTGCTCTCCTTCCCCGACTTTCTTGCATTCGTCAGCTTGACCTGATCCTCCGCCGTCGACGGAGGCGTCTCGCTGCCGCTCAAGAAAGGGAAACAGCTCTCACCCTAGTTCTTCTCCACAATGTGCGCAATGCGGAAGAAGCTCTACTCGCATTGCACAGACTGATGGATAGCCTTGCCGCTCATGCAGAAACGGCAGATTGTGAGGAATGTTTTAATGCTATCCTGTACGACATGATGGATGCTGCTGATCATTTGCCCAGGCTGCACGAGGAAGTGCAGAGGATAAGGGCAATCTTAACAGCGTTCGAGAATTCAGCGGCTGATCCTCCAAGTCCCAAAGTCGAAGAAGAAGCGTACGAAGCCCAAAAGATTACAATCTGGGAAACTCTTTACCTGTGCGACTTATGTAATGAATTTCCCTCTAATTGAAATTAATAAATTTGCCTTTAATTTGTGACCTCTTGTCTCAGTAGTTCTGTAGTTAAGTTATTAGAAGCAATGTGTACTTATATATTAACCTCTGATCTAGAATATGGCAGACAAAGGGACATCACAGCCGGTTCTTGTAAAAAACCGTCTGTGAACATTCCCAGACGGTTCTTAACAACAACCGGCTGTGATAGTCTACACAACACAGACGGTTTTTAATAAAAAATCGTCTGTGATAATTTCAGATTATCACAGACGGTTTTTTATTTTAAACCGCCTGTGATACTAAAGTATCACAGACGGTTCATTGGTAAGGACCGTCTGTGATACTCGACCACTAACACAGACGGTGTCCAAATTAAAACCGTTTGTGTTAGTGTCAATCACAGACGGTTTTGTCAAACCGTCTGTGATGTAGCCGTCTAGTATAGCCTCTTTTGTAGTAGTGTATGCCAATCCAGTTATGTAGCTAGGATCTTGGAGAAGTGTGGCATGAGCAGGTGCAATCCTAGTAAAATTTTCATGGAAGCAAGGTTAAAGTTGAGTAAGAAAAGCACTATTTCTCTTGTTGATGCAACACTTTATAGAAGCATAGTTGATAGCTTGAGATATCTCGTAAACACAAGTCCGGACATAGCCTATGCTTTGGGAATTGTGAGTTGCTACATGGAAACTCCCACAACACAACACGTGGCGATCGTGAAGCACATACTAAGGTATGTATGTGGTACTTTGAGTTTGGTTGTCACTATGAAAGAAGAGGAGAGAGACGACTATAACTGGTCGTATACAGTGATAGTGACCTAGTCAGAGATGTTGATGATTGAAATAGTACTACAAGATTATATACTTATTTAGTTTAAGCCCGATTACTTGGGGTATCACAGAAGCAAAAGGTAGTGGTATTATCATCATGTGAAGCTGAATACATTACTACTACAACAATTGCATGTCAAGGCATCTTGCTTAGTCGATTGATAAGTGACATGAAGAATAAAGAACTGAGTAAGGTCACATTGACAGTAGATAATAATTTTGCAATTTATCTTTGCAAGAATCCCGTTCATCATGACAGGAGCAAGCACATTGCCACACGTTATCACTTCATCCGTGAATGTACTGAGAGTGACAAGATAACAGTAGAATATGTGGAGACTAAAGACCAGCTTGCCAATATATCAACCAAGCCTCTTGGATGTGCAAAGTTTTCAAAAATGCAACAAAAAGTTGGACTACAAGATGTGTAGAAGAAGCAATAAGACTAAAGGAGTGAATGTTGTTGTAATCTTGTTTGTTGCGTATACTGACATTAGACTAGATATTCTACATGCATGTTGGTAATGTGGAGAGGTTTCTAGTTGATTCTATTGCTTATTGTTTGAACACAAATCAAGACATGCAGCCGTATAAGTCAAGAAGAAGCCTCTGGTTTCATTAGCATTCAGAAGCAAGCATGTCGTCAAGGGGGACAATGAAGTGTTATCACATGTATGAAGAGTCAGCTATGTATGTCGTATCCAAGTAGTATTTGTGCTTGCTAGCTGTGAGATATCAATTATATCTGAATTGGTTTGCTGGTGGTGTGTAGAAACTAAACATGAGTCAGTTCCTCAGTCTATAAAAGGACCTGGAACCTATTTTGTAAGGAGAGCCAATGGAAGTAATGTATGAAGTAGTTTTCCACTATGTTTCTTGCTAAACTTTCCTCACTGCAGTCCACTGCCTGGCATATTAAGTAGCCACAAGTAGCACCCTTCTATTTTCACTACTACTCAACTCTCCTCTGCCCTTACTCAACTCTCCTCTGCCCTTTTGCTTTCCACTAGTGAGGTCCAACTATACCAATGAGTGCCAACAGGTGTGGGGCACACGGATCCCAATCCTCATGAGGGCCGCTGTGTCAAGGGCGGTGGCACATGTGGCGGTGAAGTTGACACCGTGCATGAAGTCGGTGCCCTTGTCGAGGTACGGCCTGAGCAATGGCAGCCCATGGTCCTTCGTGAGAAAGTTGATCATGAGGTAGCCGTTGGAGCATCGCCCAGTGGCACCTTCTTCAATGGCAGTGCCGTAAGTGAGGCCCATGGTGTGTTGCATCATGCCGGCGATGCCTTCCAGGAGGAGATTGCTGGTGTCGGATATCAAGTCCCCGAAGTTGTAGATGGTCGTGATGTTGTCCAGGGGCAGATCTAGGTCTCAGGCTAAGTGGGCTATAGCTCGAGGTCTAAAAATCTTAGTAGTGGTACCTCATTTGTAGTGGCCCAAGTAAATCCAAATAGTATTGATCTAGCTTGAGGCCCACAGCCCAGCCTAGGGCTATAGTGCAAACTGGCGCCAAGTTGACTCATTGAAATGTGGAAGACCCATTGAAACATGAAAGTGCACAACAGAAGTTACCCTATTGCCCTTGGAATCAGCAAGTTGAGGACTGGGGATAGGCAGTCAAGCAAAAATGCAGAGGTAGGACCAGAGGAGCTGCCACGCCAATCTGAACCATCTGATACTCCAATACTCCCCACTCCTCAGCTCCTCACTTTCCCTTTGATGTTTGATATTGATCCTTTCTACTGAAATATGATGAATTTTGTGTGTTATGCGGTTTTTCTATGTAGGAACTGCTGAATTAATACTGAATTAGGGATGCAAAATAAAGAGGATCAAAGTAAAATGAAGAGGATAGAGAGTTAATCATGTTACTTACGTACTTAAATTGTACTCTACTATACTACATTGTTTATGTTTTATCATGTTTTTCTTATTATGTTATATGTTGAAGTATTAAGCTAAAATTTTATGTCAATGATGTATTTACGACTTTTATTATACCATGGTATGGGTATGAATTAGCATTATTAATAGGATGTTAGCACTTTAAAGTTTAGCCCGAGTGTCGGAACCCGGAGCGGCAACTCTAGGATCCTCTGTGTAAATCGCACTAGTTCAGGATCAGCTAGTGCATACAGTGAACAACAAAGATAAATATCAAGCATAATGACAAACTTTATTTAACTTAATATGGACATGTTTACCAAAGTTTACATCAACGGCACATAAGCTAAATTTTAAATAATAAGCAGCGGAAGAAAAACACCGAAGCGGAAGAAGCCCACTGAGCCTGCCCACAGGCAAACAACAGTAAGACGTGGCCTACTCGTCCAGGTCTTCACCGTAGTTGAAGTCGTCTTCCTCTGTGTGGAGATAGCAAGGTGAGTACAAACTTGTACTCCGCAAGTCACACGGAGAAAATGCATCATAATGATAAAGGCTTCAATGGAAGGCTTATAGGGTTAGTTTGCATAAAACAGCATTTAATGAAATACAGTAAATAGATTAAAATTGTTGAATTTAATACAGTAAGTAAAACAGTACTTGTATATGAAAATAATACCGTCAGTGCAGGCTCCGACCAAACACCAACCTATCAACGGGCATCCCACCCGGACCATCTTTTCCAAAAGTTCACGTATGGATTCCATCCATCCACACGCTTCCACTGCGCAACTCTAATGGATTCCATCCATCCACCAGGTGTCAACTCTCACGGATTCTATCCATCCGCAAGGTTTTCATCTCTTGTGGATTCCATCCATCCACAAGGTTTTTGAAAATATTTTTGAAAAACAAAGTCTAATCCATGAAAAACTTTTACTCAGCATGCCCATGACCGTGGGCACGGCTATCCAGGATAGATTATACACTCTGCAGAGGTTGTACAGCTTTACCCACAAGACACGATCATCCCATATTGCCACCGGATTACACACTTCCTTAGGTGTGCGGCGAGGAGATCGTGACAAGACCTTTACAATGCAAAACTTTCAACCTGGCCAAGCCAACACTAAGGTTTCACCCCAGTAAGGAATCCACCAGACCGGGACCCCCTCTTGAGCCGAGTGAGACTTCTCATGGCCTACGCAACGCTCACTTTCATCCTACGAAATGGCTCAGGTTGGGACCCGCAAATTATTCAGCCAGGGCTATCCCATACCAGCCTTGTGGTAGTACGTTAGGGCTTTGCAACAGTAGCTCACAGACCGGTCCTTAATCTGACTTAGGCGCAACCACATACCCTTGTGCACGACAGTCAACCCTGCGGCTCCGACCAACAGGGCATGCCTGCACCCACCAACTAACCAACTGCCTAAGTCTAAACCAGTTTTTATATTTTGTTTGTAAAATATTTCGTAAACCTCCTTGACTCACCAAAGTCAAGAGTACATTAAGTGGAATCATCATTTCATGTGAAAAGCTTATCATTTTATGTGAAAAAATTATCCCAACCCATAATTATGTCTAAGCAAGGCTAAGCATTTTCTATCATAAAGTCTCTAGCCACTAATGTATCAACTAGAGTTTTAATCTAGGGTTACAAGGTATAAGTATTTGCAATATCAAAGGAGGGAGTAACAAACAGGTGTTAACTAAATTTAAAACTAAATTGAAATACATTGAATAAAAATACGCATGCAATATAATTCAAATCAACATAATTTTATTTTGAAAACTGGGATCAACATAATCAAGGAGTGTGACTTGCCTTGCTCGAGTAGGTGTGCTTTGTCGTCGAATTCTTCTGAATCGTCGCAGTCTTACACGCGAAAAACCAAAGCACATAAATTCAAATAAATCCAAACAAATCCAAAAATTATAAAATATATATTGACGGATAGATTATGATTTTAAATGAACTTAGGAGAAAGAATCAATGGATTCAGAGTTTGTATGAGGGAGAACGAATATCTAGAAGTTTTAGATGTCACATGAAATGACAACAAAATCCGAGACTTATCTTTTGAATAGTATGGTGCCGGTTGGCTGTGAGGTGGCTGGCGAATGGGCAAAATGGAATCCTGGTGACGAGGCGAAGGTGGTGACATGGCTACGGCGGCAAGGAACAGCGGCAATCACCGGCGGTGAGGGAAAACGGCAATGACGGCGTGGGGAGCGACAATGGCAGGTTGGAGAAAGATAGTGCTGGGTATGGAATATGGAGATGTATGGTGAGCATGGGGTAGAACACGGCATGATGGAGCTAGGAAAATTATTGGCTAAGCTGAAAGTCCATCGGACACGATACAATCGACGTTTGAACGACGATAGTGGAGAAACAGGAAAAACTTGATATCTTGGTGCTCGGTGAAGCGAATCCAAAACCATTTGAAATGTAGCTACCTGGGATAGTTTGACACGATATGACGCGAACAGATTGGGGAAAAATATCACCGGATAGATGGGGATACGAGATGCCATTGGCGGCCATGACGAGGTGTTGGAGGTGAAAATTTGTGGAGGCTTTTCGGGGAAACGGAAGGAAGCACGGCGTAGAACGCGGCGAGGCAAGTCTAAGAAAAATTACGGCATGGCCAAAGGACAGCGGATGGTGGCGGAACACAGTAGGGAAGACCTATAGCGACCGTCGGGTTGACATCGGCGTTTCGGGCAAACGGAGAGGAGTTAGCGGGTGAGGTTTGTGGCCAAACGAAGAGGAGAACATTTTTAACGCAGTGCTCACCTTGGTTGTGGTGGAAGATGCACGGTCGCCCTGCAGCGAGGAGAGAAGCGGCGACACGGTTTGGCCACGATGCTCCGGCGATGTTCCGGCGAAGGTGAGGGAAGCACCATATAGAACGCGCAAAGGCAAAGCCAATGGTGTGGCCAAATGTGATCGGAACCCACTGTAGACGGCGCAAATGGCCGAAGAACGCCGTTTTGTTGGCGAGAGAAAAATGCCGATTGCGGCTAGAAGAAAGGGAGAGAGGCTTTGAGATTTCTGGGGCTGGGTGAGGATGAGAAGAGGCACCCGGTGCTCCCTTTTATAGGCGTGGAGGTGGACCGGATGGGGAGATCCGTGAGGGAATGTCTTTCGGTGGCATGGCATATTCCCGCGAAATTGGTGCATGCAATTAGGGGTGCAAACGGGTCGGATTCGGACGGATATTGTTGTTACCATATCCTAACCCATATTTTTTTCTTCGGATTCGGACCAATCGGATTCGGTGCCGGATCGGTCGGGATTAACCCGTTTGGACCCCTACTTGTTTGTAAGGAATGCATGCAGTACAAGCAAATGGAGTAGGAGGACGTACTGTCAAGAACTTGATGTTACTACTTAATAGCTGATGTGGAAGATTTTATTTTACCATTGCAAAAGAAAATGAAACGTCAAATAGTAGCACTAACCTGAAATCAAACTTGAAGATGTATCGGATTCGGACGGATATTGCTGTTACCATATCCTAACCCATATTTGTTCTCCGGATTCGGTACCAATCGGATTCGGTACTAATCGGATTCGGTGCCGGATCGGTCGGGATTAACCCGACCCATTTGCACCCCTACATGCAATTGAGGGCTAAGACTAGGAATGGAAAGGTCTTGATGAGAGGATTCCAATGCATTTTGTTGCGCAAGAAATAGTTGAGAAAATCAAAAGTTATGGAAGTTTTAAGAACTCAGCTATGGCGCTCGCGCACGCGCACACGCTTGCTCTGGAGAACGATCCGGGAAGACGATGAATAGTGGGAGGAGAGAGAAAAAGAAAAAATATTTATTTTCAAAAAATAAAAATAAATTCGAAAAAATCAGAACAAAAATTGCACAAACATCCTTGGAACCCGAAAATATTAAATAAAATAATTTCAGATTTATTTGAAGTATATTTTAACCATTTAAAATATTTTTAGCTGCTAAGCTATAATTTAATTCAAATAAATTTTGAAATAGACTTTGAAAATTTTAAAAGAGGATATAAATAGATAGAATAGAATTTTTAAAGAATTTAGAAATTTGAACGAGCTCAATCCGAGCTAGAATGAAGGAGAACGAGCTTCTAGAAGTTTAAAACTAAAGAAAAAGGAAAAAGAGATTTTCTGAATTATTTTTGTACTGAAAAAGAAAGATCATGACATGGGATCATATCTGGTGGTGTAGGTTGAATCCAGGCCGTCGGATGAAGATGGAGTGTGTTAAGTGAAGATGGAGGACCGATATTTAATCGGGTGCGGAAGATTAGATCTAGGCGTGATACTTGTCCGCCCGAGAAGAGAGAGAGAGATTTCAAAAACACTTAGAAAATAAAGTCTAAAAATTTCAGAAAAATTCACAGAAATTCCTGGAGATGATTTAGACTTAGGAAAAATATTTCCAACTTAAAGTTGGTCTTTTAGTTTTTACAAAAATACTTTTTAGTTTTGAAATTGATTTTTAAAAAACCAGAAAAACACAGGAAAACCAGATAAACACCAAATGCTTCCAAATAATTAATTTGAAATAGGATTTTTATAGAAAAATCAAAATATCATTCTATTTAATAATATTTTTATGTTTTTTTATCTAAATTACTTTTCAAATCCGGTGTTTTCTAAAAGCAGAAAATCAGGGCAAATCAAAAATAAACTTTAGGCAACCAAAACACTTATTTTTATTTTAAATTATTTTTACTATTATTTTTTTATAAAAATCTGGGCTGTTACACCGAGACATGATACAATCCTAGATCCGTCATTGATGCCGTTGACTGTCCTTGTACTGATGAAGACGCCACCGAAGGTTAGTTATAGAATGTTAGCATGTTAAAATTTAGCCCGAACTGTGATAAAATTTTAGATCCGGTATGATAAAATTATAGATTCACTATTGATGCCATCGACTGTCCTTGGCGCTGATGAAGACGACGCCGGAGGCAACGGCACCGTCCTCCCCGCGCAACAGCTGAGAAGCAGCAGCACGAGCAAGACGCTGATTAGCCGTCGCCATGCGCAAGTTGCAGTGCTACCGCCGCGGGTTCTTGCCGTGCACTGTGAGAAGTTTGTGGCCGTGGCGTCCGTATTTATGCATCAGGCTGCCCGCGACTTCGCTTGCCGTTCGGACAAATTCGCCTGTGTAGTCTACACTTGCAAACGGATTCGACGATGCAATCCGATTCCGAGCTAGCCGTGGAATCCGTTCAATCGCAAATGCTGCTGCGGCAAAGTAGCTATGAATTGGTGTTTTGCGCAGATATTTCCCCAGTCTGAAAGTTGCAGTCATGGCATGGATGGCATCTGCATCTCAATGCGTCGTGGTTTCGTGCCTCGGCGTCAGGCGGGGGCAAAGCTTGAATTGCTCCAATAAAATGGCTGATTGGTATTACTGCTAATGGAACAACAACAACAACGTGCAACCTTTACGGTGGTATAACAAAGCTATACGTTTCTTAATTAGACAGTCACGCAACAAGATTGCATTGCATGCACCAAAAAGGATCTGCGCATCCAATCAAAACACACCAGCAAACTTGCAATCCTCTATAGTCCAACTTCAGAGACACTGATGCCCAGAGCACAAAAGATAATTCAATCGAAAAAAAATTCCTTACTTATTCACCAAATCCTCGACACAATGTTGTCAAGCAACCAAAGTAGCCAGGAGTGCATCAACAAGTTACAGGTAGATCGTACTACTATCAAGAATAAGCAAAAGAAAGCATAAGTCTGAACAACAGAAAGAAGCCACAAAGACAAGTGTACGCATTACAGCCGAATATCTAGTCTGCTCGGGATTGACCAGCACGAGATGACAAGATGATACCGACGATGAGGCCATAGAGTGCAAGCGCTTCAGCAAAGATGAGTATGAGGATCATACCCACAAACAATTTTGGTTGCTGAGCATTCGCCCTGAGAACAAAGTAGATCACATTAGAACAACATCAAGCAAAGCGCAACACACAAAATTCTTGTGCCATTCTCATTCCTAGACATAGAATTCATGCAGCAGTACTAAATGCTATTCTACAATATTTACAACCAGTTAAACTGTTACAAACATAATCATTAACAGATATGTATGCATGATTTTTTTCTTAGGAAGCAAGGGAGCACAAGCAATAATTTGTTGATACAAAGTAAATATATACTAGCTCCATGACCTGTCACAATTAGATCATTTGTTCATCTTATCAAAATAAAACTTGCTCACCATAAGATATAACAAAGAGAAAATCATTCCAATCATGATGGGACTTTATGATAAAGAGTGTGCACCATCCAATGCCCCCAACCCCAAGTACACCAACAAAATCTCAGCTGTCATCATATTACCCAAAATATAGGTATGCCAAATGCACTATATTGACCGCACAGACCATAAGTTTGGCTCAGCTACAACACAACGTTGCATGAGAAAATCAAAAGTACATCGGCATCCATGTATGGCCTCTAGAATGGTTGAAATGTGACTGAACAACACAAAGTCAAGAAAAGTCAAATCAGGCAATTGTAGTAAATTCTAGTTGTGACTTGTGAAGTTCCTTAATTATCTTAGACAATTGGTCACTTCTGCTAGGCATTCACCAGTATCAAGATACATGTCTTATATCCATACAGATTTTGGTACACCTATGATACATGCAGTCAATTTTAACAAGGGCAACCATAACGCAAAAAGGTCAATGTTCGGAGCCAAGTGAAACTCTTTGTATCTAATATGGTAGATCCATTACATATTTTATGGAATGGGATGCATCTAAAATGAGGGTCAATGTTTCTTGAATCTTGTGCTACTCAATCCTCACTAGTTTTGCCACTAGATGCATACTGGATATACATCTGAGTATTTCTGATTTTCTGTTATGTCCGAACAGAGTAAGTGTAGAAATCGTTCATACTTCTCCCATCCTTGTTTATCGTTTTGGCATAAAAAAAAGGCATGGCACCATGTATAATTTTGTACTCGTGTCGTATATTGATATTTGTGCTACAGGGTGTGGCACTCCCAAGATTCCAAGCTAACTTCACTGTACAATCTACGGCACTGAAATAAAATAACGTTCTGTCACACTAACCCTCCATTTCTAACCAAACTAACGTATGCAAACATAAAGGCTAAAATCAATGGTTCTACAGCGAACTCAGAGCTATATGACCCCTACACGACACATTAGAGCGTTCCTAGATTAAACAACTTGTTCTATCTCACGCCATAAACAACCTAATTTGCTTTCGAATAAAGCTGGGCAGTAAGTTGTTAAATAAACAACCCAATCCTGTTTGTTTCACCGACTCGACCAACGAAATGCTCTGAAGATTCTCCCACCATACAAACTAATCACACATGTAATAGCAGTAAAGAGACAGCTTAGACCTACAGATACTGCAATTTACCACATTAACTAATCGACATTAGAATAACAAAAAAAGTTAGCTTCTTTGGTTGGGGGGGGGGGGGGGGGGGGGTTGATTCGGGGATCGGGATGACCTGACGCCGGCGTCGCCGACGATGCCGATGGCCATTCCGGCGGCGAGCCCAGCGAGGCCGCACGCGAGCCCGGAGGAGAGGTGCGCGTAGCCGTCGAAGAGGTAGTAGGGCTTGGCCTTAGGGTTGATCCCGGTGCTGATGATGACGGCGATGATGAGGCCGTAGATCCCAAGCACCCCCGCCATGACGACGGGCACGATCGACTTCATGACCAGCTCCGGCCGCATGACGCCCATCGACGCCACCCCGACGCCGCTCTTGGCCGTGCCGTAGGCGGCGCCCATGCACGAGAAGACCAGCGCCGCCGCCGCGCCAAGGAACCCGAAGAAGGGCGCCGTCTCGTCGCCGCTGAAGGTGGACGCAGCCATGCCTTAGGATTGGGTTCTCCCTTCCTTGGCCTTGTTTTCTTGGTGAAACCCTAGGCGTTTGATCGGGAAGAGATTGGTGTTATGTGTCGGGCTGGTGTTTTTTTGGGGAGGAGGAGAGGAGATGGTGGGGTGGGGTGGGGAGCGGAGCGGAGCGGAGCGGAGCACGGCGACTGGACTACGCACGCCACGATGGAAATGACTGCTTTGCCCATTGCTGCGCGTCGGCGGGAGATAGCAACGACAAACCATGTTGAGTAGAACGCGCTACGGAGAGCCACCGCCGCTAGGAACCTACCGACCTGCCGCAGCTCCACCGGTTCACCGCTGGTCCAACTCCTCTCTTCTCCGATGTCCTCGCCGACGTTCCCTTTCAGGAGTAATTTTAGATCTGTTTGGGTTTTTTGTGTATGTTTCTTAGATAAATTTGATATAGTTTTCCTACTCCAATGAGTTTTTTGCCGGATTTTCTTTGCCTATTTGGATTTTATTGGACCGATCTACCTAAACGATGATAATAACATCTACGCTAGAGATTCTAGACAGTGATAACAACGTCTACGCTAGAGATCAATACCAGACCAGTTCAAGTATAAATAAATCCATTCTAATTTTCTCTCGATAAACATTACTGCTACCAAGGTGTAGGTCCTACACATTAATTGAGACATAAACAATCTAATTCTCGCTACTGTGATGGTCAGCAATCATGACATCGTTGCAAGATACGGAGTACCAGTTCAAGTATAAATAAATCCACTCTAATTTTCTCTCGATAAACATTACTGCTACCAAGGTGTGGGTCCTACACATTAATTGAGATATAAACAATCTAATTCTCGCTATTGTGATGGTCAGCAATCATGACATCGTTGTAAGATACGGAGTTTACGACGAGAAAGATAAAGAAGTCCAACACATTCATTGATTCAATGACTTATGGTAGCACGTACCTTATCTAAAATTTTCAATGTAAAAGTTAGGCACTCATGTGTTTTACATATGAATTATTAATACAAATCAGAGGGCTATATTGTAAAAAAACATATCGAGTAGGTTGAGTATAAGAAACGGATGGAATTGCTCGAGTTCGAGTTCTTTGGTAACATGCACATGCACGCGGCATAGATCGGAAATTTAGAATCAGACTAGCCGATCGAGCTATGAGGAAGTAGCCGACCAGGACATGCTTTCTTTCCAAAAAAAATCTTTTTTTTTTGGTAATTGCTAATCTGCACGCAGGATTTTTTTTTTTTTTTGTTTCTAGCATTGGAGTTTTGTGGCCGTGGGATGTAGCACAGAGAGTCGTGTTTTTTGGGTGCCGCTTTACCTGCAAATGGATGCACATTTTTTATCCGTTAATGTTAGACAATGTGGTGATTGTGAATTTATTGATAATGAATAATTGACTTTTGGGTTGCATTGAAATTTGTGTTTAGAAAAGTTTCGGTCAGTGCTCTTTTACAGAATTGAAATCAGTATACTACGACCACAGTAGTAGAGCACCACGACTACGAAAGAACGACCACAGACGGTAGTCCGATCAGTCTTATGGTGGTTAGTCTGATCGGCCTTGTGGTGGATGGTCCGATCGGTAGGTCTGTCTGGTCCGATCGGTAGGTCCAAACGGTAGATTTCGATCACGGCAGAATTTGACCACGTCCGACTTCGACCACGTCTGGTTTCGACCATATTCGACTTCGACCACGCCTGGTTTCGACCACGTTCGACTTCAACCTTGTCTGGCTTCGACCATGGCCGACTTCGACCTCGTCCATATTCGACCACGGCAGATAATTATAGATTTTGACCTCAAACAATTAACCGATCGTAAGCAAAAGTGAACTGGTTTTAGCTACAGTGAACCAGTCAGAGGTCGTAAGCTACAACAACCAGTCAATGGTCGTAGCTACAGTATTTTTTTATGGTCATAGCTATAGTACCTGGTCGATATTCGATAGTCATAGGTTTTACTGGTCGATACTCGTAAACTTTACTGGTTGATACTTGATACTAATAGACTTTGCGATCTGCTGTCGTTGTCTTAGCCTTTTCGATCGGTTGTTGTAGACCTCGCGATCGGTAGTCGAAGGCTTTGCGATATGTTGCCATAAGCTTCATGATCATTAATCGTAGACTTCATGGTCGGTTTGAGTGCTTCAATTCTTGCTATCTTTGAGTGCTTTGAGTACTCGTGTTAGGCCAACGGTATGACTGGTTGGTGGTGCTCGATGAATAGTTCTCAGAAAAGCAGTACTCAAAGGATTCAGTACTCGAAAGATGGAAGTACTCAATGGTTTGATGGTCCTGGTACTTTGTAGTTGGTACTCGATGATACTGTAGTCGATAGCGATGCTTGTTATTCCCGAGTGATCTGAGCGGTGATATTTCCCGAGTACTTGTGTTTGAGTACTCGATGAGCTAGCAACCGGTCCATGCATAGCGGTTGTAACCAATTGTAATGAGTAGTCGAAAGGTGGATTTCTGAAGAGCGTGAATATTGTGGTCGTGGACGACCTGGTTGGTGTTTGTGATGGTTTGGTTCTTGTCTATAGATAGACAAGGGTGTGTTTCGAGTGTGTGGGCTAATGACGGTCAAGTTGGGAAGAACTTGTGCCAGGGAAATGTTTCTTTGGTCTTTGCATGTGCAGGTGGGCGTAGAGGCGATCATGGTCGGTAACGAGGAGAACTAGAACTAATATGGAGAAGTCTGAGGTTTAGGTGGTCGAGGATGTCACACGAGGTGGTTGGGCTCACACTGGAGCACGTGAAGAGCAAAGGTGGTGATTATGGAGAAGATACAGGAGGTGTGGTCCCGGAGGCTTCAACACGCGAGGATGATGCATGGAGAAAATATGGAAGGTGCATTCTTGGAGGATTCGATATGAGCGGTAATGATGCGTGGAGAAGATACAGGAGGTGCGGTCCTAGAGGCTTCGACACGAAAGTTGATGGTGCGTGATGAAGATACAGGAGGTGCTTTTCTGGAGGCTTCATTATATGTTGAGTTAGGAGTTGTGGATGGAGTCCATAACTTAGAAGAGGTAAAGTTTGGTTAAAACCCGTGTTTTAAAGGGCTTCGGTCCTTTGGGTTTCGGTAGAGATAAGGTTCTAAGTCCATGTTTGAGGTAAACATGGTTTAGGGCTCTAGCATATAAAAGAAGGAGAGAGGCTAAGGGTTTAGCGGTGGCTTTGTGAGATTTTTTGTGCTAGAGGTTTAGAGGTGCTGTGAGGTTGTTTTGCAACCACAGATTATGATCCAAAAGTAATAGATCAAATCGATTCCAAGAAAAGTTAGTCAGTATCGACGACATGTTTTCTGATCATCGTTTTCTTGTGTCTTTGGCGGCGTTCAAACATGTCATGATCTTGCGTGCCATGAGCTCGGTGTCTACGGCCATCGGTTCAAATCAACTGAGCAAAAGTATGGTGTTGTCTTCGGCGTGTTCTCGTTCGAGCGGCTGAAACTTTCGAGGGGAGGGAGATTATGACCACGTGCAAAAGAGGTTGTAGTGAGCGGTCAAAGCGATTGGTTGAATGATCAAAGCATTCATTGAGTGCGTGTAAAGAAGGTCAAGCGAGTAGACAAAAGACTTGCAGTCGAAATCTACATCTGATAAACTAGATTGCTTTTCTTCTAATTTGATATTTGTTTTCAAGTATCAAAAAGTGAAGGCAATCATTCACACCTCTCTGATTATGCCAACGATCCTACAGTTAAGAAATCAGAAGTACGGTCGACCAAATTTTAAACCACATATTTGCTTTGATTTCCATCATGGTTAATATTTCGGTCACAGAATAGATTCCCATCAGGTCACAGCCAAAAGCATATTCGTGCTTGATTTCTGCTCATGCAATATGAACAAGGGTTCATGAGCGTGTGGTTTCTATATCTTGCATATCTCCATATCTCCATAGCAATGGTTTCAAAGAGGACGACGACGGTTGTTGGTTCCCACCTGAATTTCGGACCAACCCGTGGGCCAGCCGTCCAGTTCTACGCAATCGCAGGAGGCAACCCCGACCTTGCTGCTCGACCCCTCCAATCAGTGGCACCCTACGCGAGATCACCACCACCACTGATGCCAGCACACGTGGGAAGCGTGATGCATCGTGTGCCACGGCAACTGGCTGCTCATGCTCAACGCCCTCACCAGGGAGCGCTTCTTATGTTGGCCCAGCTCACGGATTAAAACACACACACTCTATAGGCGCAACATATGCAAACACTTTTAATCAACTCAGAGACACATAAGAGTTTGGTGCCGTGTAATGCTATATAATTTTTCTATTTTCTCTTCTTATTTATAGTCTGTTATACCATATGGAGGTCGTGAATACTGTAATGATGAACTATTGACTTTTGGGTTGTATTAAAATTTGCGTTTATGAAAGTTTTGGTCGACCACGATTGGTAGTATGATTGGCTTTGATCCGATTGGCAGGTCCGAACGGTAGGCATTTTGGCCACGGTATTTCGACCACAGTATTTCGACCACGGCAGAATGACCATGGTATTTCGACCACGGCGGAACAACCTCGTTCTGGAGTCTTTAGAGGAGTCAAAGACTCCAGAGTCAGAGAGTAGTCGGAGAGGTTGAAGACCCTGGAGTCGGAGGCTTCGGAGAAACTGGTTGTAGCTACAATAAACTGGTTATGGCTACAGTGAATCAGTCGTAGCTACAGTGAACCGGTCGATGGTCGTAAGCTAAGAGGAACTGGTCATAAGATATAATATAACTGGTCGTAGTTGCAGTGAATCGGTTGTACTAAACAGTGAACCAGTTGTATGACATTGTGAACTAGTTGCAAGATACAATGGAGTACGATTGGTAGTCGGCATGCTTTGACTAGAATGGTTGGGGTCGTGAGCTTCAATGGACCGGTCGGAAGTGACGGTAACCGGTCAATGGTCGTTGCTTCAGTACCAGATAGGTACTCGGCGGTCATTGCTACAATACCCGATCGGTACTCAATGGTCAGAACTATAATACTTGTTGATGATAGTCTGCGCTACAGTACCTGATCGATACTCAGTAGTCAATGGTATAGTGAGTGGTTGATGGTCGGTAGTGGCAGGCTTCAACTAATACGATGCTTGTGGTTTTTGAGTGTTCTAAGTGATCATAATTCCCGAGTACTTGTGATTTTCGAGTACTCATTGAGCCAGCGGTCTGACCGACTTGTGCTTAGCGGTCATATCAGTCATACTAAGTGGTGGGAAGTTGATTTTCTGTAAAGTGTGAAAATTGTGGTCGTGGTTGACCTGATTCATAGTTGATGGATGGTTAAGAGTGTGGTTTGCGTGTGTGGACTACTGTTGGTCAAGTTGAAAATAACTTGTGCTGGGGGAAAATGTTATTTGGTCTTTGCATGTGCAAGTTGGCGTGAAGACGGTCATGGTCAATGATAAGGATGACCGGGACTAGGATGGGGAAATCTAAGATCCAGGCAGTCGAGGATGTCATGAGGTGGTCGAGCTCACGCTGGAGCACATGGAGATCAATGGTGGTGATACGTGGAGAAGCTACGGGAGGTGCGGTCCTCGAGGCTTCGACACGTGAGATGGGTGATGTGTGAAGAGGCTACGGGAGGCACTGTCTTGGAGGCTTTGACACATGATAAGTTAGGAGTTGTGGAAGGAATCCATAACTAAGAAAACTTAGAGATTGGATAAAACCCACATTCAGAAGAGTTTCGGGTCCCTTGATTTTCGGAAGAGATAGAATTTTATGTCTATGTGTGAGGTGGATACAGTTTGGGATGTTAGCCTATAAAAGGATGGAGAGGTTAAGGGTTAATGAGACTTTACGAGTAGAAAAAATTGGAGAAGAAGTTTTAGTTTTTGGCTAGGGCTTTTAGGGGTGCTTATGAGGGCACTTTGTAAATCCACGGAAAACCAGTAATAAAGATTATCTTGAATCAATCTGGCTAGTGATTTGCTTGAAGAGCACTGGTGATCGCGTGTGGATTAGATCTTATGGCAATGGGCAAAGCTGAGCGAGCGGTCGAACAGGACGATCAATAAAGCGGTCATGCACTGAGCAATCGATCGGGAGGTTGAGCACTAAGCGGTCGAAATCTTCACTGACCACCAGAAGACTCCAAAAAGTGGTGACAATCATTCACCCCCATCTGATTGCATTATTTGATCTTTCAAGTGGTATCAGAGCCAAGTTGTGATGGAATTAGAGAGATATGTGAACCGTCCCCCCATACTAGATGGTACTGATTTTGCTTTTTGGATGTGTCGTATGCAAGCTTACATTCAGACTCAAGGTAGTGATATTTGGAATAAGTTTCTCAACCTTATGTAGTTCATGCTAATGTTACTACCAAAAATAAAACAGATGTTGATTTAAATGCTAGAGCTCGTAACTTGCTTTTTCAAGAAATTTCTTGTAAATAATTTGATCAAGTAGCTCATATTAATTCTACACACTTAATATGAAAAACTCTTTGCAATTATCATGAAGGAATGACTAAAATCAAGAAAGTGCACAAGAATCTATATCAAAAAGAGTACTCTAATTTTACTATGAAGTCTAGTGAATTTATTGATGATCTTTTTGCTCGTTTTGAGAAGATATTGAGTAACCTTACATGGAGTTAGTGTTATTCCTGCTGATAGAGATAATGCAACTAAAATTTGAGGTCTTTATGTTCTGAGTGGTTGATGGTTGTCATGACCATTAATCAAACTGTCGATCTAGATGCTTTAACCATGGATGATATGTACTATAGATTAAAAACCTATGAGATGAAAACTTTGCCATCTGAGAATAATAAATCTTTATCTTTAGCATTTATGACTAACTCCATGCAAGCTGCTTCGTTGAGTGCATTGTTGTGTGTTTCCTTGTCTAATTTGTCTTCTTTTTTAGAGAAACAATTCGAGCAATTCCCTGAAGAAGACTTGATATTGATCTTCTCATAAGCATACAATGCACTCAACAATCTGAGCTATCCAAGAATAACACCAAGGGTGGATCTTTCCATCGCAAAGTCGCTAAAAAAGTTTTATCAGCTATCAAGTGTCTTGATCTAAGTGATGGGGATTTTGAGAGTTGCGACGACGATGACCACAACGATGATGATGGCAAAGGCAAGAAGAAGAGCACTAACGACTTCATGGGCATGTGCTTCATGGCAAGCGACAACGATGATGACTACAGTGATCCCAATAAGATAAGACCATCATATGATGAGCTTGAAGATGATCTAGTTAAACTTCCTATTGAGTTGAAAAAGACAAAAGAAATTGAAAGAAAACAATTTTGTTGTTAAAAGCTTGAATTCTGAGATTAATAAACTTAGAGCATCTATTTCTAAAGATGATTCTTGTGAAGCTTGTCAGGTTTTACATTCTGAGTGTAAAACTACTAGATCACTTAATGCAACAAAACTGGTTCAACTTAGAGATGTAACTGATAGATTTGATGAACTAAGAATGGTACATGATTCTTGTGATAGAAAATTTAAACTTGCTAATAATGAAATTGAAAATTTAAGTCTAACTCTTCTAAAGCATGTTCTAAGTGTGAGTTACTACAAGTTAGATGTAATCAAGAATTAATTCAATAAATGCTCTATCATGAAAACCTTTCTTGCTCTAACTGTCCTAAGTTAAACATTAAAATTGATGCTTGGCTCAATATAGTGCTTCCAAGAATCCTTTGATAGAACCCGTTAATTGCACAATTTGTCCCTTACTGGCTGCGAAAACTAGTACCTTATGAACATTTTAGAGATGTTTTCTTTTAGTAAGAAGAATTTGAATATGATCCTAGACAAGTCGAAAAGTAGTGTGAAAAATCATGGACAAGGATTTAACTTTGTTGAGCATGGTAATAAACAATTCTCAGTTGTTAAGTTACCCGAATCAGGAAAATTTGTAGTAGAATCTGAACCAAAACAAATTGTCTTTAGATCTACTAGTATTGTACAAGGGTTCTCTACCAAATTGAGTGCTGTGAAGTCGATTGATACGATCACTCATCAAGTCAAGTATCAATGCACTTGTTGTGGTAAAGACAGTTGTCAATGTTTTAATATCAATCTTACGTATGATTTGTTTGGATTCGAGAAATCTCTCAGTAGACCTTGCATATGTGCATGTGGAGTAGAGACACAGGAAAGTTTTATCCTAGTTCGGGTCTTCTCGTAAGAGAATAACAACCCTACATCCAATATAATTGCTAATTGCTAGAAAGTGGATTACAACAGAGAATTACACGAACGGCTAGTGCTCTCTCGGCAATTGTCCCGCACCAGAAGACGTCTCAACACTTCGGATGATAACCGCATGATAGAAGTTAATGTCAGAGAGACATCTAAGGCCATTCTCCATGTAGTAGTTGTTGTTAGAGAGAGATCGTGTGCGGTTATAGGATAAATGTACGTTCTAACTGCCTTATCAGACGAACCCACGATGCAGTTGTTCATCATAGACAAGTTAGTCGGAGATAGTTTAGTCTCAGGAAAATCTACGACAATAAGATGATTGTAAGACAATTTAAGACTATGTGGTCGTAGAAGGAGTTACGACCATGGAGTAGTCACAATAAGACTTACGACTACGTGGTGGTAGAAAGATTTACGACCATAGAGTAGCTATAGTAAGACTTACGACTACGTGGTCGTAGAAGGATCTACAACCACATGGAGTAGTCACAGTAAGACTTACGACTATGTGGTCGTAAAAGGATCTACGACCACATGGAGTAGTTGCAGTAAGACTTACGACTACGTGGTCATAGAAGGATTTACGACTAGAGAGTAGTCGTAGTAAGACTTATGACTACGTGGTCGTAGAAAGATCTACGACCACATGGAGTAGTCACAGTAAGACTTACAACTACATGATTGTAGAAGAGCTTAGACTAAGAAGTAGTCGTAGTAAGACTTACGACTATCCTAAGGGACTTCTTCCCTACTAATAAGGGGTATATTTAAGGAATATAATGACATAATAATTTGAGGATTACTCTATCCTCGTCAACAGTCATTTGGTTCAATTCTACTTTAGAAAAAGCAAAGAAAAAGAAGAAAGACAGGATAGGAAGCATTTTCGACCAGCTGATTCGTGTGGTCGAACCAGCGTGGTTGGACTAGACTTTCGACCAGGTGTTACTCATAGTTAGACCAGCGTGGTCGATCCAGACTTTCGACCAGCTATTTTGCACGGTCGGACTAGTGTGGTTGGACCAAAGTTTCGACCAGTTTTTCATGCTCAATTAGACTAGCAGGTGGTCAGACCATTTTTACGTAGGTGGTCAGCTCGCTTTCGACCAGTGTTGCCCAGTGGTCGGGTCAGCTTCTCAATGACTGTCTAGTTGAAATATGTTAGATACTAATGCTTTACTTAAATCTTTATCAATGCATGCTTTTGCTCCTGTTCGTCGAGTATCTCAGTACTAGATACCTAAATCTTTATTGTCTAACCCCAGTACTAAGGCACCGACAATTGTTCGAGCTTTGTAGGCTCATCGCAGGCGGAAGAACATATGGTTCATTGACTCCGGTTGCTCTTGCCACATGACTAGATAATCATGATTGTTCTCCTCCCTCACTCGTGCCCCAGTGATGAGATGATCACTTGCTGTGTTTTAGACTCATTTGGTGATCTTGTACGCAAAATCAGTTGAGTTGGTTGCTTGTTTAAGGATGAATTTTCGTATTCAGTATCTTCTAATCCTAGGTATCTTATTTCATCAGGCACTAAGGATTTGTTCTTCTGGCACCATAGATTAGATCATATTGGCTTTGATCATCTATCTCGTCTCAGTAATATGCATTTTGTTAGAGAAATTTCTAGTCTTAATTAAAAAGCCAATGGATCTAATTTATTCACCCTGTCAACATGGTAAGGTGGTCTCATCGTCACATCCACCAGTCACACTTGTTATGACTGATTCTCCAGGTCAATTATTGCACATGGACATTATAGGTCCTTCTAGGGCTCAGTCGGTTGGAAGTAAATGGTATGTTTTTATTATTGTTAATGATTACTCTAGATACTCTTAGGTTTATTTTATAGCATCTAAGGATAAAGCTTTCGGTCACTTTAGAGAGTTAGCTCTTAGACTTAATAATGAATTTCCAGGAGCACTTAGAGCAATTAGAATGCTCTAAGTGATAATAGTACTGAATTCAAGAACACATCATTTGCTTCCTTTTGTGCTGAAAAAGGTTTAGACCATCAATTTTTGTTAGCTCGTGTACCTCAATAGAATGGTGTGGTCGAAGGTAATAATAGAAGCTTGGTTGAGATAGCTAGAACAATGTTAAATGAACAAGCTACTCATAGGAAGTATTGGGCTAAAGCAATTTCAACTGCTTGCTATATTTTGAAGGGTATTCTTGTGAGCTAAATTGCGTAATACTTCCTATGAGCTTTATTTTGGTCATTCTCCTAATATTTCTCACTTGAGGGTGTTTAGATGTCGATGCTTCATTCTTAAACATGGCAATCTTGATAAATTTGAATCTAGATCCTCAGATAGCATGTTTCTTGGATATGCAGTTTACACTCGAGGTTATTGTGTACTCAACTTAGAAACTAACAAAATTGTTGAGACCTGCAAAGTCATTTTTGATGAGGCTAGTTCTGGAACTAGACCCGACAATGCAGGTATACAAGTAACTGACGCACTCAAGGGCATCTTTTATGACTCTGACGACGACAAAAGGGAGTTCCCGAATCACACTTCTACTCCTACGACCACAACTATGACTACTAATGAGGTAGGGGCCACTACGACTACACCTACGACCACTCTACAAGCTTCGACCACATCAATATTGTCGTACTAAGTATAGATGTATTAAAAATCCTACATGTTTTTTTGAGTGATAGAGTATACAAACTGTCATGCGGATTAATAGAGCACTAATAAAAATCTATATAATTTATTTGTCAATGTTAGTATTTGTTATCGTTATGATGCCATAAAATTAAATTATTTTCATAACTAAATATGTAAAATAGCCAATTAATTAGGATGGAAACACAACTAATTATATAGTAATGTTAAAGTACCATGTGAATACAATATTCATAATGCATGGTTTACCCGATGCTAATATTTTATTACTCACTTTGTTCTCTTTTAAGTGATATTTTTTATTTTTCACAGTCTACGAGACGTGACTTGGACTGTTACTGTTTGTAACTTTATCTTATAGTATACTAATAAAAGTATAATATTATGAAAGTATTTTAGTGACAAATCTAGATAGTTTTAAACATATTAACAGTCAAATTTTAGAAAGTTTGATGATATAGATTATAGGACGCCAATTAAAAATTTTATGTGAGTGACACGGTGAATCGACAATTGCAAGGGCATGCGTCAGAAGGTGCCTAACGGCCGCCGTGAGGGCGTGCATCCAAGAAGCATGGCATGGCAATTGGGGGCCTTAAGGAGGTGTGACACGTGCAATGTGCATACCTAATGAAAATTTTCTAACTTTGCCACTAGATATTATTGTTGTGTTGTCTAATGGATTGAGAATTCCCTTTTTTATATAAAGAAAGTAAACTTGCCTACAATAAATCCATGTTGGACGGATATATAGTTCTCCACATGGCTTAAAAGTTATGGTTTTTGGCTTCTGTTATAGGCCTTTTACTGTAATTGCATTGTAGCGGCCGTTAGCTTTTTGAGTCAAAAAATAAGAAAAATTAAAAAAAATCACAATATAAATAAATAAGTGAAAAACAAAAAAATGCCAAAAAGAAAAAAAAGGCCAAAATTAAGAAGTAGACGCGTTCCAAATGTCTTCTAGCTTCTTAAAGCCAGAAATTAAAGCCGTTTGGAACAAGGCCATACTCCTTTACCACGTAAGTCTTGGTGTCAATCCTAATTTTGATAGGACTAGATACTCGATACAATATATATTAGGTAAAACGTGCATTCCGCGTGCACGACTATTAGAACTTATAAAGCACTCGTTTTTGCAGATCCGGAGGATCACAACCATCCGTCGTGCAAATCGAGTGGCTACGATTCAGAGTTATTCCCCTCCGCAAAACAATGTCATTCCATTAATCTATTGATTATTGCTCGGTTGTTTTAAGGATTAATTGCCTATATTATTGTAATTACTCATCACAGTCCTTAGTACTCATCAATTACTTGACCTAGAATTAATGATGTTTGTGATTTGGTATCGGTAGAACGTAGGTTCCACGTACCAAGCGACCAGCGAGACTTTAACTGGTGCCATAGCTGCCAATGACCATGGACCAGTTGAGTTATATGGGCCGTGTTTGGGCTGGATAAGGCAAGGAGCCCAAAGCCCATGAATGTTTCCTCACTATGACTAGCCCCCTCTCGGCCTAAATTGAGATTTAAAAAAAAGAATAAAAAAGAAAAAGGAAAAACAGCTGCCCACCCAAGCGCCGACGAGTCTGACACTCCGAGATGGCGGCGGCGCCGGCGCCGGCGGCAGGGACGGGGAAGCGGAAGCGCGGATTCTCCGAGGACGACGTGTACCTCCTCCTCCACAGGTCCGTCCTTTCCCCTCGCCCTCCCCGCGCACTCCCACCGCACCTCCCCCGGCTCGCTCTAGGGTTTTAGCTTGCCGCCCCCAATCTTCCCGCAGGTACACACCAGCGACGATCCTGACGGCTCTGCAGGAGGTTGCGCAGCACGCGGAGAGGAGGGACATCGACTGGAGGGCGCTGGTGAGCAAGACGGCCACGGGGATCACCTCCGCCCGCGAGTACCAGATGCTCTGGCGCCACTTCGCCTACCGGGACGACCTCGCCGAGAACGTCGACGACAGCGCCCAGCCTCTGGTTTGTGCCCGCAAACCTCGGATTTTGTTGCCTGTTTCAATTCGCTCGTAAGGTGTCCGGTAACTAGGATTATCGTAGTAGGGACTGTTATTATCTTAATGTAGTTGTAGTAGTAGACTAGTGGTACACAGAAATTCAGTTTGTTCAACTGTTGGCTGCTCTTTATCTAATGGTATTGTGGTACTTGTGTTGCGCTGATTGATGACGGTAGGGCGATGAGAGCGACCTGGAATTTGAGGTTGAACCTGTTCCTACCCCAAGCAATGAAGCATTAGTTGAGGCCTCAACGTTTGCCAAGGTACCACCTTGTGTTTTGTTAAAAGCATATCTTGCTGTATTGTAGCTTATACTTTTGAATAGCGGACTCTCCTTTTGAATTTAAGATGCCAAAAGCCTGTTAAAATTTCTTTTCCGCCCCTTGCCTTATTTATATGTGTTTATCTACGTACCCAGCAATTAACTTAAACACATCCCAGTGTAATTAGTACTTGTATTTTTCTATTTGATTCTTTGACCCACAATATTCAGGATCAAGTGCAAGACATTTGGTGTGCATAAAATTTGGTTTGGCGTCTGCTTAAGGTCATTGTCTCCTATTTTTCAACAATCCAGTATCTAATGTCATGATATGCATGTTGTATTGTTATTTGCCCAAACAGACCTTTTATTATGATCTTATCCATAAGGAGTTGCAAAATATGATATACTCAGATGACCCATTAGTTAGGCTGGTGTGCATTCAGAATTTCATATAGTAAGCATGCGTGTAACTGTAACATTTGCAGTATGAGCCTATTTAAGACTGGTTGATGTGCAATGTTGGCTCTGTTCAAAAGCTTGATCGATGTCTCATTTTACAACTGGAAGATAAAGTGCCGTGTGGTTTCACTAGAAATCAGAGGATAATGAATTATTTTTGGATGTATGGTATAAAATATGTAAGGACTTGTCAATAAAATTCTTATGAGAGCACTTTAAGTTTCTTGTTATTTTTCAGTGAGTGTAGCCTTTCATTTCATTGAATACTTTTACAAGATGGATATCACAGAATACCACACAACCCTCTCTTGTGAGTTTTCAAGAACTTAAAATAGCGTCTACTGATAGACTAATAGTGCTTGCATCTGCCAATTCCACAATCGCACCTATGAGTATGTCTATGTATGCTGAAATACATAAAAGGGCCATCATATTTAGTAGTTTATGAAAAATGTAAGGATTTCTCAAGAAAAAGTTTAAGTTCTTATGGGAGCTCTTTTAAGTTTCTTGCTCTTTTCCAGTGAGTTAGCCTTCAATTTGTTTTAATAATTTTACAAGATGGATCTCATAGAATGCCTCACAACTCTCTTTATTTTTAAGAACTTAGGATAGTTTCTACTCATAGACTTATAGTGCTTGCATTTGCCAATTCCAAAACCGCTACTATGAGCCTGTGTATGTATGCACAAAGACACAAAAAGGCCATCATGTTTAGTTCATGGAAAAGATGTCTTTTCATGCCTATGTGATGCTGCAAAGAACTACTACATAACCTCTAGTTTCTTCGGCAAATCGTTTACTATGTCAAATGCCATGCAATCATGTCTTGCACTCTTGTTCTATAGCATATGTCTGCTATAACTTTGTTGATATCTTAGATATGTACAATGGCACTTTATCCTATATAAATTGCAGATCTTAATATCTGGATCTTCACGTGAGCAAGCCTCTAGTCATCGTGTTAACTCAGAAGCACCTGTGCTCAACACTCCAAATGAAAAGATACCTCATGTTCCATCTGATAAACAGCTTGTTCAGAGTCACCGCCTAACAAATGGTACAGGTCCAGTTTCCAACTCAAAACAGGCATCCCATACAGGGTTATCTCCTGATCATTTGGATGCAAATGGACCTCCTAAAAAGAAAAAGAAACCTAAACCATGGTCTAAAGAGGAGGATGCAGAGCTAGCAGCTGGTGTACAGAAGTGTGGTGAAGGAAATTGGCTGGACATTCTGCATAAATATAGCTTTGATAATACAAGAACGCCTGTTCAGTTGTCTCAGGTAACATTGCGATCACATTGTCAATTGTATACTAGCATCCATTATTATGTGGCTGCTCATCCTTATTTACATGTGTGGAATTACCAACCCGAAATCATCCCAATTTATGGTAACATGCTTTGCAAATCTTTATCTCTATTAAAGCAGAGTGCAAAACGAAGCACAAGAGAGTGCCACATCATCACATTTGCCCATTGTTGTCCGATTCCAATCCAACGAACACAATTCACTTAAAAAGGACACTCAATAGAGCATACATCTACAAGATGCTAAGTGCCTCCTCCATAGATCATACTTCTAGAACCATCTACATATTTATATGGAACAATAAAACTTGATAATATAAATTTTTCATACACTAAATTGCAAATAAAGAATAGGATTACTGCAACAATGTGCTGGCACAATCCTAGTATGCTAAGATGGCAGAGTAGCCACATACGTGAATCTGTTGCAAGTATTTATCCAAAGTTTCAATTTCCAAACATATGTGCTGCTTGTTGCAATTGTTTGGTTGCTTCTCATCTATGCCCCGACATAAGTTTCATCTCAACCTTGTTGGGTCTGTTTGGTTAGTTTTCTTATGCATCTTACAGTTGTGAATACGATGATAACCATGATTTGATATATCCTTTTGTCCTTGTTTGGATATCTGTTTTTAGAATAGTTAGTTAAAATGTATTGTTATTTTCAGAGATGGGTGCTAATTTGTAAGCGTCAAGGAACAACCAAGCCTGCTAACACTAAACCAGTCAGTGTGGCTAGCTCAGAGGAAAGAAAGGCAGCTCAAAAGGCATTTTCTATGGCTCTTGATATGCCCATGACTGGATTATCTACGTTAAGATCAGGTATTTACAGAATTTATCATCGTTATTAGTGAAGGCTGGGTCATTTAGAATAATGTTTCTTTGCTGAACTACCAACAACTCAAACATTGTTCTGTAGCTTACATAGCTGATTTGTGCAATCTTTGGAGTGACCTCCTTGTGCTGGCGTTTTGATGCTTATTTAAACTGTGTATGCAGGAGCTCTACAGCAAAGCATTCAACATCCTTCTCCAGTGTTTGGTACTATGACACCTGAGGTGAAATCTGCAACAGCCCCTTCATCATTGCCGGTGCCATTACCAGTGCCAGTGCCAGTTGCCGTGCCTGTTCCTGTGCCAGTACAAGTGCAGTTGCCCCTTCCTCAGGTGCAACAAGCACCTGCCCAAGCTGCGCCCTTGAAAGTGTCAAATACTTCAAACAAGTCACGAAATAACTCAAAGAAGCAAGCTGCCCAACCAAATCCTACGAATGGTCCTTCCTCAATACAAGCAGCAGCCATTGCTGCTGGTGGGCGAATTGCCACACCAAGCGTTGCCACCAACTTGTTAAAAGCTGCACAATCCACAAAAGCTGTGCACATAAGATCTCGAGGAACAGGATCTTCAAAATCTTCTGCGAGCTCTAAAGCATCTACTATGGCTGGTGAGCCTGGGACACAGCTTGGCAGTGCTCAACACCCAGAACCTCCAAATACTAGTGCCCCTACATCATCTCCGTCGGTTTTGACCACGCATGCATCAGAGCAAGTTCACGATGTTTCAGAAGTTGCAGGAGTTAATCCCCCGGGACAATCTGCTGGGGTGCATTTGTCGGAATCTAAGAGAACATTGAGCACTGCACCAGTGTCTGCCCCATGCAACAATGTGGAAAAGGACGATGACTCTACATTTTGTGTTGTCACGATGGCGGACTTGTTTCCTGAAGAAGCGAAGCAGCCAGATATTGTAGATCCTAAGGCTGAGGAGATCATAGACCCCAAGGATGCAGACATGATAGAGTTTGATCGCTTTGTTGCCCAAGGATGCTTAAATATAGATTATTTGGATAAGAGCAAGACTGTCAAAATTGCTCCTGGAGCTCAAGATGTTGTTGGCAGCCAGAAAAAACAACTGAAACCGTTGTCCGCAGCTGGGAAGAGCAACCCTGTGTCTTCTGGAGCACCAGCAACCGGGAAGAAAACTAAAACTCCGGTTTTGCATGGAGCAACCTCTACGAAAACAGGGACCTCTAGGCTCTAGTGGCGTTGTTGGCACAGGCAATGCCAGTGTGCAGAATAAAGCAGCAGGAGGGAAGGCAGCTGCTCCTGCTACCACTGGCAGCCAAAATACTGTCCAGAAGCAGCATAGCACGAACTCAAAAGGTAACGGAATGCCGAAGAACGCGGCTCACTGGAACACCAGCCAATAGCCAAAGTAACCCAGTGGTGAATGGGCCTCGCAAGGGGAATACACCAGCCAGCCAATAGCCAGGCTAACATGGTAAATGTTGTAATAATGCTTGTAGGACTCGTGTGCATCTACTGTACTGTGAAGTGTGAATAGGGCCGCATAGACATCGCGTATTTTTCCCCCTTGCATTTGCTCCCTTCTTTTCTGGACCAAGTACTGGAGGAACACATTTGATTGGATTGATCTTGTCTGTTAGTACCACTAGTCATTATCATAATTGTTAGCCTCATGTGATGTTTAAAGCGATATTGGGTTACTTGTTCTGAGATGATCATGCTCTCTCTCTGGACAACGTCCTGCGTCTTTGTTGGAATATTTGGATCTGTGAAATTATATCACTGTGGTCTGTTGAAGTTGTGACAATGACACGTCAAGGAGATCCATCTGCATGATGGCTTTGAAAATTCAGTTGCTTGTTTTGCCGTCAGATATTTTTCCAGTGCATGAACTGACTGCCTGGTGTTGGATCAGTCATTACTTATTATTACTAACAGAAAGGGATATTTGTGTGCGATTTGAATGTATGGCTCATGTCTTAACCACCACGTCAAATCAGAGGATAGATGAACTTTTGTTTGGCGCAACTGTCGCTGCCATGATGGTGGCATCAGGTACCATACCACATCTACTGAGGTTGTTGACATTAGGTCACCTCAAGCGTCCCTTGCATTTTGTCGGTTCATGACTTGCAGTTTTTTTTATTATTATTTTTGAGACTTGCAGTTTTCATTTTTGCCATCGTGAGACTTGCAGTTTTCATTTGAGACGTGTCTGCCTAATTGGGGTGTTGGGATGCTACACAGCAAAGACCGGAGAAATATATGCTCCGTTTTGACACATTCATGACGAGAAAAATTTGTACTGGTAAGCACTGAATCTAAACTTTTTTAATGTTATTGGGTCACACATATCTCTATTAAATAACATACTACAATTATTCATTCACCTTTTTCTATATTAAATCAAGAGTACTGGATGAAAATAATGCAATGACTACACTTTAATTCTCTTAACAGATTTATATTGTGGGACAATAATTTTTAATAAATATACTTATATTACGGGGTTATATTATGGGATGGACGAAGTATGTCCAAGCTTCAAATAGAATGTAATAAATAACCTCTCACTGTACTTACATAAGCGTCTTTAGAACTCATTAACAAGCTAGCCATGCTCTCGGAGCATTAATGTTCGCTTTGACAAAAAAAAAACATGTGCGTACCTCGACGAACAAGTTGATTTACCTATTGGGAACGTAAGAATTTTACAAATATTTCACTAGGGTTTTATCGGGAACAATTGGTCTCCCACGTAACTTCATGAACATTCTCATATTCCAACTGGAGCCTTAGGGGGTGATTATTTGGGCTTTTGTTTTGGTGATTTATAGCTGAAAAGCACTGTAGCTGACTGAAAAGACATATAGCTGACAGAGACTTATTTAGCATAATTAAATTTTAAAAAATATAAAAAAATATGTTAGCCCATTACGTATAATACAAACAAATATGGGAAAAAAAGAATCGGCAAAAAAACTTAACAAAAAGTCAAAAGTTTAAAAAAAACGAAATTTATGAATAGTGAAAAATAAGCTGAAAGCCAGAAGCTGAAACTTTTTTGATCACCACCTTAATTAGGAACCACTGCATCTTCGGTGAAGTTTGAAGCAAAGGGAAAAGAATGGCTCGCGCGACCTACCCCTTCTCATTTCATCTCGAATCAAAATCCAAGGGGAAAAGAGGAATGAATAGAAGGGTTCCTGGTCAAGGAGGAGAGTTGGGGCTCACCACCACTCGGCCTGACCTGGCAAAGTCAAAGCAAATACGGGGTAGCTGATGCGAACATCGTACGCCGTCCTCACACGCGCCGGCGCCGCGTGCCGTCCTACGACTATCCACCTTCGTTTCACACCTGGCGAGGTCGCCGTCTCACGGGACGCACCCCATCGTTTTAGGAAATTTGGCCGTTGCCTGGTTTAGTTAGACCTGCTGCGCTGTTTAGGAACGCAGGAAATTTTATCTGGTTCTTGTAGAAGATGATTTGCTTCGAGTGGAAATCCTGCGCTCCGAAAAGTATCCTGTGTTTTATTTTATTATTGCCCCGTTTCCTCGTCGGCAGTTGATTTCATTTGCTAATGATATAACAATCGGTGGTGATTGATGTGAGTGTTACAGTTTCGAAAAACAAAGCAAATCACCAGATTTTAGACTTAGAGGAGGGATGGATTGGGGCATATGAGCATATAGTGTGTGTGTTTTTTTTGTGTGTGTCGGTGCGAAACTAAAGTGAGGAAATGTCAAACCTTACAGGCTGTTTGGTCTCGTTGGAGAGTAAGAATTTCATATGCATTTTTACATAAAACATTTCAATTGTAACTTATTTAAGCCCCATCAACTTTAGAACAAAAAACTGTTATGTGAATTTTGCAGGAAATCTTACATCCAATGAAAATGGATCTTTCATTTCCTCTCAAATCCCGGTAGGATTCACGTCTAGTCCTACATTCCAATCAAGGCTTTCAATATTTCTCTGAAGTAAATCACCAACCCTTGTAAGGCTTTCTATAGGTCTCTTCTTTTCAGTTTCTAAAAACTGTTTTAGATTTTTTTATAGCAAATAGCTTTCAAATGAAATATCTTTTAAAGGTGGAGTATATAAGTTGATTGTAGTATATACAGTAACAACTTCATTTATATCAGGCCAAAACCGCACGCGAGTTTCTGTTACTCCATACTATCTCATAAACAACCCAAAACACATAATCCATAGTATAAAACTATAAGCTAAAGCTAAAAAGAGCAGAACCATGCTTCTCGAACAAAATAACCATTCTCTGCAAGAAATCCACCAAAGGACTAAGTTGCAAAAAGAGATAAATGAAAGGGTTCATATAATGAATAGCCCATACTAGGAGTACTAGTCAGCAACTTTTAGGGGGGCATATCATAGTTCACACGTCTAATCACGGCATAAACTAATCCCGATCGCCTAAACTAATCACACCCAAATCCAAACCCAACCAGTAAGTGAAAGCACATAGGCTAAAAAAGAGAAGCCTCCTGCTTTAAGCTTCGAATCCTCTCCCATTCCCTCCTCCTCGCGCTATCACCCTCTTCCTCTCCACCCCCAGGAACAAGCTTCCCGAGACCGAAACCTCGCCTCCGATCCGATCGAGCTAGCTTCGAACCGATGGAGAAGTACGAGCTCCTCAAGGACATCGGCTCCGGCAACTTCGGGGTGGCGCGGCTGATGCGGGACAAGGAGACCAAGGAGCTCGTCGCCATGAAGTACATCCCGCGGGGACAGAAGGTGCGCGGCGGCCTTGGCCTCGGATTCGCTCCCGCCCCCCCCCCCCCCCCCCCCCCCCCCCCCAATTCGAGTTCTTGCGCTCAACTCCCTGCGGAATTTGTGGCCTTTCTGGGTCGAATTTTGATGTGTGTGTTCCTGCTGAATTTGTGTGCAGATTGACGAGAATGTGGCGAGGGAGATCATAAACCACCGCTCGCTGCGGCACCCCAACATAATCCGTTTCAAGGAGGTGAGGAAAAATTCGGATTCTTTTTTTTGTGGCAATTTGTTGTTCTCGGTGGAGGGAATTTGATCGTTTCGGTCCATTTCGGGGCGTGTTGTTAGGTCGTGCTCACGCCTACGCATCTCGCGATCGTCATGGAGTACGCCGCCGGCGGCGAGCTGTTCGACCGGATCTGCAGTGCCGGCAGGTTCAGCGAGGATGAGGTGATCATTAGTGTGCTCGATTTAGACGGCTCCGAATCTTTCCTAATTTCCCCCAAAACAATTTAGGCTGGTGTTCTAATTTATTTTCTGATACTATTCTAGGCGAGGTATTTCTTCCAGCAGCTAATTTGCGGTGTTAGTTATTGCCACTTCATGGTGAGGACAGCAACGAAGTAAAAGAAAAACCAAACTTTTTTCTGAAATAAATGTTAAAAAATGTGCTGATGAGTGATGAAGTGTGGGGTTGCAAATTTGTTTGAGCTTGCAGCAAATTTGCCACCGGGATTTGAAGCTGGAGAACACGCTGCTGGATGGCAGCCCAGCGCCGCGCCTCAAGATCTGCGACTTTGGCTACTCCAAGGTACCAATTTTATCTTTTGTTCTTTCGTAGTTTGTTTTCTTTGGAAAGGTATACCGCAAGACGCCTTTCTTGTTTAACTCTGCATGCTGGGAGGACCAAAATTTTTTGACACGAAACTGTGTTGATTTCCTCAATGTGCTTATTAAACTCGTTCCTTTTTATTATTGCCTGAAAAGAAAACAAAAGTTGGCCCCTTTCCCAGCTTTAGGCCCTGTTTGGAATGCGGGAATTTTTCCCGATTCCTGCGGGAATTGAACTGTTTTCTGCAAAATTCCTGCAAAATTCCTGTGAAATTCCTCTGTTCCAAACAGGCCCTTATTGAGTGATGTTACTAACAAATCGTTCAAAACCATATTTTTGCAAGTAAGGGAAAAAGGACTGCAGTTAATCAAACAAAAAAAAAGCATGCTCTGTTGTTCCTCATTGTAGATATATACTCGGTTACTCACACCTTTCTTTTGCAATGTTTGTCCGTCGCAGTCCTCGCTGCTGCACTCAAAGCCGAAGTCCACGGTTGGTACTCCGGCGTACATTGCTCCGGAGGTGCTCTCTCGCCGGGAGTACGACGGCAAGGTCAGTATTGTCATTTTTCTCATCTATTTTGCTTATGTCACTGCAACTGGGTCCCGCGACGAGGGGCCCCTATTGCAGTTTCTGCTAGTACTTATGTGCATCATCGCATATGCTTGTGCCAGCCTGCAATACCCTCTGGCCCCCAACCTATCATATCGGTCCTTTGCGTTCCTAGACCCAGTGCATGAAAGCACACTTGCATTGGTATGTGGCCCCGATGCAGCATACATCTGTGCCTTGTAGACTAGGTTCCTGGTGTGCCTCCCTAATCAGTGGCTTTGGATTTTGGAATTTTGTTCTGCGGTCAAGTAGACAGGGAGTGGGTCTGGCCCCACATGTCAGTATCGGTGTGTTGTACCTATCCCTGTAGGGGGATGCCAGGTTCCAAGTGCTCCAATTATTTGTGTTGACAATTTTGCCAAAGAAGCAGGGGGAAGAGAATAGTCTAACGAAATGTTCCTAATGTTCATTCAGTGTCACCAGGACATTTTATTTCTAGTAATCAAACAGTAATCACATCATGCTTGATGGCGATCTTTGCCCCACTGGGTGTGCCTGTTTTTATTGCATGCATAAATTCTGCCATTGATCGGATTCACAGTCGATTTACATGTCGGAGTCCTGTCTGCGTGGTGTTGTTGAGGTAACGACCTCAAAAGAAAGTTAGATTTGCTAGAGAAAGGCACAAGATTTTGTTGATGCGAATCTTGTTATCATGCTTAATTTAAATGATCTACTCGACGTGAGGATTAATAAAAAATATTTGTTGTACACTTTGTTGTGTGGTGAATCCTTGACCAACAAACAAACATTATTTCATCTTGCCTAAAAAAATTTGTAAAGCTCCAGAAAAAAAAGTAGTTGTCTCTGCAGATGGTACTTCTTTTCTTGTCACTAGTTTGGCACTCTTTCCACTCCTAGTTTTCATATTTATGCCGTTTCTCATGTTCCTAGGTTTGCTGTCGCCACCTTACTGGGAGTTTAGTTTATCTTGATATCACTCATTCTGACATCTCCCATACTGTTCACATTATGAGTCAATTTGTTTCTACTCCTACCTAGCTCCACTATAACCACCTCCTTTGTGTTCTACGATATTTTCGTGGGACCATCACTCAGCGCCTTTTCTTCTCTCGCTTCAGCTCCTTAAAGCTTTAGGCGTACTTTGATGCGACTTGGGCTAGTGATCCTTCTGATTGTCGGTCTCTCTCTGCTTTTTGTGTCTTCCTTGGTTCTTCCTTGATTGCCTGGAAAACTAAGAAGCAAATTGTAGTTTTCTGTTCAAGTGCTGAGGCTGAGCTGAGGACTTTGGTTTCTATGACAGCTGAGATTACTTGGCTACGATGACTCTTTGAGGACTTTGGTGTTTTAGTTTCTACATCGACTACGTTACTATTAGATAGCACTGGTATGATCAGTATTGCTCAAGATTCGGTGAAGCAAGAGCTGACTAAGCACATTGGGGTCTTCAATATGCGCCTTCTGAGGTTCGGCTAGCTGACTTCTTCATGAAGGCGTAGACTAAGGCTTAGCAGAGCTTCTATATCTCCAAATTCTGTGTTGTTGGTCCACAATAAGATTGAAGGGAGGTGTTAGAAGTATATGTATATAGTCCTTTGTATAGGGGGTTTCTGTTATTTGCTCATGTCATGTACATGATTATTATGGCCATTTTTGTTCATGAAATTGAGATGAATTCATTCCAAAACAGTTTCCAGCCCTAATTGATGTGTACCACGGGGCCCTCAGACCTGATCTTTCATGTAGCCATGTTAGACTGAACATCTGGTTGGTCACCTGTGGTCCTTTGGAGCTTTTTTTTGTCCTCTTTGTTTATTTGTGTCATCTATTACTTGTCCTGCTTAGCAGATGCTGTTTCACCTATGGTTATTGCACTTTATTTCTTACTTTTCGGGATGCCATGCTAAACTGTAGACAAAATTTCCTTTACAGCATGCAAAATTGGTTGCCTTTGCTTGTGAAAGAGAAACTGTAGGGAGGCACTGAGATTAGTTTTGGAAATGGACATTGCTGATTTTTTTTATATTGTTGATTTCTAGAAGCACTATTTTATTTTTTGTGGAGTGGTATTACTTTCCAAACGTGCACAGTTCTCTGCCATAAGTTCTGTACTCTTGGGCTGCTACAGAACTTCAATATCCTCCCATAGTATTCTTCACTTTATCTTTATCTATCTATTTTATATTCTATTTCTATTTTATGAGTGTTTTAATTTCAAGGAAAATGACTTTCATGAACACGTTTGTTATTTCTTAACATTTTAAATGAGTTATTGTGCTTGAAGTTCTAAGTGACAAAATTTGTAAGCCAACTTTTTTCTATGTTCTTATATTATGTAGTGGATATTTGATTTGTGCACATTATTTGGTGGTATTTGTTCTAGGTTCACATATAACCAACTCCCAAGTGACCTGTACTAGTTTCACTTAAATTCGCTTTCAACTTGTCTGTTTGAACAAGTGAATTGTGTTTCTTTGAAGTTTTGCTACCTGTGGATACGCTTTGAAGAGCCCCATGCTTGCACTAGACATTCTTCTGTCCTTGTGTTGTTAGCGTGACTGCAGGTAACAACACATAATGAGCATCGTCGTTTTACTCATGGTGCAAAATATTTCCCATATGATTGTGGATACTGGGTTGGAGTGTAGTCTGCTGAATTTGTTGGGTCTAGCTCAAATTTCTGGGGAGGCACCGGCTTCCTTGAGCATCACTGCATAATTGATGGTTTCTTTTGTGCAGATGGCGGACGTGTGGTCTTGTGGAGTGACCCTTTACGTGAAGCTCGTTGGTGCTTACCCTTTTGAGGACCCTGATGATCCCAAGAATTTCAGAAAGACGATTGGGGTAATAATTCGCTCACTTCTTCCAGCTGTTTCTCTAAACCCCTCCTATGTACGCTTGCGAATGTACTAATTTATTGTGCGCACATTTTTGTTTTGCAGAGGATTGTGTCAATTCAATACAAAATACCGGAGTATGTCCACATATCGCAAGATTGTAGGCAACTCCTCTCTAGGATCTTTGTCGCGAATCCTGCAAAGGTATTCATTGGAGTGAAGCCCACAAAACCAAAACTTCAATCTTTGTTTCATTGTTTATCAAAGCCATTTCCCCCATATCATGCAGAGAATAACGATTAGGGAGATCAGAAACCACCCCTGGTTCCTGAAGAACTTGCCTAGAGAGCTAACAGAAGCGGCACAAGCAAAGTACTATAAGAAGGGCAACAGCACCCCGACCTACTCAGATCAGACCGTTGAAGAGATCATGAAGATTGTTGAGGAGGCACGGACGCCACCTCCGTCATCTACTCCGGCGGCTGGTTTCGGTTGGGCTGAGGAAGAAGAGCAAGAAGATGGCAAGAGACCTGATGAGGAAGACAGGAACGAGGACGAGGAGGAATACGATAGCGAGGACGAGTACGACAAGCAGGTGAAGCAAGTCCATGCCAGCGGCGAGTTTCAGATCAGCTGATGAGATCAAGTTGCCGGCAAGAGGAAGTTTTTGGACATGAGAAACTGTGTATATTTGTGGTAGCTATTGTGGTGATGTTGAACCCTCGGTGTTAGCTTGTAACCTCGTAGCTCCTGTTGTTGAGGGTCTTCTTTTTTTCTGGTATGATGCTACAGCTTTGTAAATTACCGAACTGGCTCCCTCGGTGCCTATGTAATTGCATGGACGGTTGAGTGATTAAGCTAGCAAAATGGAATGTATTTTGTGGAATAATACCTCCAGCATGATGGAGGGCTCTGATGTACTTAAGCCAGTGCTGTAAATAATACTAGAAATCGATGAAAATCTGGTACCTTGAGTATAGCTAGGCCCTGTTTGGAACACATGAACTAGGTGCCATGTCCTCTGGATCAGCGGCATTTCTTTGTTTCAAATGGATCCTAGGAAATACTTGTTGTATAGGATTGAAATCCTCCGTTTCTTCTTTGTTCCAACGGGCCTCACGGATATCCGGTGCACACTTCATGCCCTCTTATCTGCTATGAGATTTGTGCTATGATGCGCTCCAGATGGCTTATTAGTCGGAATTTTTGATTTATTTTGTAATGTATCTGTTGTTGGTTTATTTTACGTAATTAAATATAAAAATGTTATATCAATACGGACAGTACGAATGAATAAGCGGAAAAGAAGAAAAAGCTAAAAAACTAGAAAAAAACCCTTAAGTTATAAATCAGAAGCTGAAACCGTTTGGAGCAGAGACTCATCTAAATTTTCCTCTAAACTTGCATCTCCCTATACATATATATTTGAAATTATGGTGGGAGCTCTCCACCTTGCATTGTAAGGAGAGAAGTCTCAGCTCCATTGTAGCAGTTGGTGGTCTTCGTCGAATAAATAGCATCCCCCTTCGTTCGTCCGTCCGTCCCAAAATCCTCTCTGCCAGCGCCGCCGAAACCCCTCCGCCTCTAGTCGGAGATCCTTCCGCCGAGGCGAAGGAGCTCTTCCCCCTCGTAGGCGACCTCCTCCTCCCCACTGCGCGGTTCGCTCTGTTGGTAAGGAAACCCTAGCGCTCGCTTGCTTGAATTGCTGTTCCTTTTGCTCTGGTCTTCTCTTTGCTGTCAACAATCGAATCCAACCAGATCTTTCTTTATTTCCTGTTCAAGATCGATCCCACCGATAGGCCTATCCAAGGTACCCTGAACTAGCACTGCTGAAAGCAGTTTAGTTCCTTTGCAAACAAAAATTGCAAGTGTAGCGGCTCCTGCCCGAATTAGGGCATGGATAGTTGATTGCTGAGCTCTAATCTTAGTAATGGTAGTTTCTTTTCTGATTCGTGAGCTGGGTCCCGGGTCTTGCTTAACGTTGATGCCGTTTCTTGGGGGGTGTTGCAGCCATGGTGAACGTTGATGGTGAAGGCGGCAGCGATGGCGAGGGTGGAGACCCGATGTGTGTCGATGAGAATGCCGGCGTTGTTGGGGAGATGGTAATTGCTGTAGACCAAGGCGAAGAAGGAGTTGGACCGCAGGAGGATGGTATTGGCAACGATGGGATCAGGGAAGGAGGACAAGGGGCGGTTTCTAACTCCGGTGATGAAATGGGGAGGATAGGGTATGCCGATGAAGCTGAGAATGAAGAGGCAGCGACGGTTCACGGCAGCAAGGAGGGGACTGAGGAGTTGCTCCGGAAGGTGGTGTACAGCGAGGAGGAGGCGTACAAGCTGTACTGCGACTACGGGCACCGCATGGGGTTCAGCATCCGGAAGGGGAAGCAGTCCTACTTTACTGGCACCAAGAGGATCAGGACCAAGGATTACTTCTGCTCCAAGGAGGGCCTCAAGGAAGGGGAGAAGCTTACCGATGCAAACTTCAATGACCCGCACACCAGGACGAATTGCAAGGTCATGGTCCGCTTCAGAGTGAACGACCAGGGTGAGTGGAAGGTCATCCGGCTGGTCTCTGATCACAACCACAACTTGGCAAGACCAGAAGAACGACACCTTTTGCGGTCTGCAAGGTCACTCATAGCGGGGAGGTCAAGTTCTGTAGAGGGAATGTTGTATGGTGGGTACCAGGTACCGGTTGCACCTTCCCAAATGACTGTAAGCACTAGTGTAACCAACAATGCAGAGACTTCGAAGCAAGATTTGCTCCCTTATACTAGTATGGCAAAGACATCGGGCATAGTGAATGGAGACTTGCAGAGCCTCGTAAAACACCTTAAGAGCAGAGCAAATGAAGATGGCATGTTTTATTGGGATGTTCAAATAGACCGAGGTGGTCGGATGACTAATTTCTTTTGGCGCGATGGTAGGAGCAGGATTGACTATGACTGTTTCGGTGATGTAGTTGTGTTTGATTCAACTTATCGCTTAAACAAACAGAACTTAGTATGTGCACCTTTTGTTGGTGTGAACCACCATTGGCAGAGCACTATGTACGGATGTGCACTATTAGCTGATGAGTCAATGTCATCTTTTGTGTGGCTGTTTAAGTCTTTCTTGGAGGCCATGGGGAACCGGCATCCTCAATCTATTTTTACCAATCAAGACCAAGTTATGTCAAAAGCGATTGAGGAAGTGTTCCCAAATACATGCCATCGCATTGCTCACTGGCACATTCAAAAGAATGCTGCTTCTCGTCTTGGGGTGCTTAATGGTTCAAAAGCATTTAACAAGATGTTCACCAAGTGCATGCAGGGATGCGACTCAGAAGCAGAGTTTGAGGAAACATGGGCCGAGATGCTCCGTGAGTTTAAGCTGCAGGATAATAAGTGGCTTAAGAAAATTTATAAGTTCAAGCAGAAGTGGTGTGGTGCTCTTAACAAATGCACCTTTGATGGTGGGGTCGAGAATGAGCCACAATGTGACAGTTTGAGTAACATATTCAATTGCATTGCTGATAAATTGCCTTCTCTTTCCGCAATTGTTGTTGCTGTGGATAAGATGATTGAAGATTGGCGCGAAAAAGAGTTTGATGAGGACATGCGGTGTTGCCAAAAGCCACCTGCTTGTATTATAAAGCACAGTGATATTTTGAACCATGCAGCAAAAGTGTATACACACAGAATCTACAAGTTATTCGAGACAGATTTTCTTGATGGGTGTGGTGCTACAAAATTCAAGGAGCTTCAGTGTGAAGACAGTAACACATATCGATTTGAGATGACCATGCAGGGGAGAGGGTCAAGAGTCTGCACAGTTCATCTCAATATGTCTACAATGCAGGTCACTTGCAACTGTAGTAAGTTTGAGACAATGGGTTTACTTTGTCCACATGCTCTAAAAGCTCTTAGTATCAAGAATGTATGCAAAATTCCAGAAACCTATATACTGAAGCGGTGGACCAAGGATGCTAAGAAGTGGGTTTTTAATCCAAAGCAATATGAATCATCATATCATGAATGTATGGATGATGAAGCTGCATACTGCAACCATGTTATGCGGTACGCATATGACCTTGTGATGAAGAGTCAAGGGCAGGAGGAATTGAGGAAATCACTTTGGGAGACTCTTGAGAGTGGAGAAAAAGAATTGGAGAAATACCTAGAAAATGTTACCCAATATGCACTTTCTTATGCCACTTGAAAGAAGCATCGACTAACCTTTTTGGACTTACTGCTGAGGATAAGCAAGATGTAATTCTGGGTTCTTTAGAAGATTCGTGCATAGCTTCTCTTATGCTGACTCAAACTGTACTCTATGAAATTAAAATAAAAATTTCTGAAAAAAGATACAAGTTTGAGTACGTAGTTGTTCTTTCAGCTCTTCCTCGTTAATTCTTGTTGCGAGTCCCTGTGGTTTGATACTATTGTTTTTGGTACCTCATATTTGTCAATGCCTATGAATTCATGATGTTTGTCAAATTGTTATGATGAAAATTCAGTAGTGTTCTTTTTAGGTTTGTATTGGTGGCAGCATATTGGGGCCAACTGGCCAGTTTGAACCCTGCAATGGTTTGCCATCTTGAGGCAAGTGTAGGATGAATATGTGTGAATTTAGGCTGGTTGAGTTTGGGTTGGTCGACATTTCTAAACTCCACAATTAAATGTTTCAGAACTATGCAAGGAGTGATAAAGAACAATTATGGTTCTTTTTTAGCCAGTTTTTCAGCTCATGTTGGTTGTTTAGTAGCTGGTTTCTAAGTGAGATATGGAACCCAATGCATCTGCCTCTTATTTAAGATGTGAACTCACCAGCTTAGGACTACTATACTCGTTTATCACTGTAACTGGCTTGAAACTGGCCATGGTAACATAACCAGGATGCCAAACCTTGTAGTACTGTATATATGAGAATTTTGTAGCCAATAGATATAATGATATGGCAAGCACTAAGTGCTATAATTCAGTGCCATCATCCATGATCATTAAGAACACTGCTGTGGCACATTCTAATAAGAGTGCTTGCCTCCGCAGCCTTGAAAAATTAAAATTGGGAAAAATACAGATTCATTTCCTATTTGTATGAATGCTTGACATGTGTAGCCAATTGAGTTTCTGACCTGTATCTTTGTGACAGTGCATTATAAAACTATGATTGTTATGAACTATTTATATTTTCTACCATAAACTCAATTAGTATTAGATTTCACCTACTTCTTTTCAAAAAGATTCTTGATGCAATCCATGGAAAATTAAAGTACGGAAGTTCGATACATGCATGGGTCATGGCATGAACAAGTGCAATAATTTGTAGGGAAAATTAAAGTACGGAAGCTCAATTAGTATTAGATTTCACCTACTTCAAATGTACAACATACAATATCCTAAAAGAAGAAAATATTCCAGGTCAAATTAAAAAAGGCTGCGCGCTTCTTTTTTTCCTTCGTAAACTTGTGTTTACGCTCCATCAATGTCGGACAACGGATTTGTAATATGAAATCCTTTGTGATTCCATCGTACTTTTCTGGATCTGTAAATAGCGCACAAAAATACATTACTGAATATTAAACATATCTCGCTAAAGCAAAACTAATACAATAACAGTGGATAATACATAAATAGACTTAACAGTCCTTGACTACACACGGACCGATGCCAAAACCTTTGAAGAGCAGCAATGAAAACAAAAACAACACACAGATAGGACCCTCGGGATATACCATAGCCAATCAACTGAGGCTCGCAACCTAGTTCTTGGTATCTTCATATTCTATTCTTGTCGACAATTTGAGATGACTGCAGGGTTTATCTTTCTCCTTTTTACTTATTGAATAATAGTAATTGAGTAACAATAAATATGAAGGTACTCAGCAAATCACCACATGGAATACAATTATGGGCCTGTTCTTTTCGACTAAATGTTATGGTTTTTGGCTGTGGCTTGTGACTTTTGGACTGTTCGTGCGAGAGATTACAAAGTAATAGAAACTCACGTGCAGTTTTTGCTGATATAAATGAAGTCAGTACAATATGTACTACAATTAACTAGTAGACCTCATCTTAAAAAACACTTTGTTTAAAAGTTAGTTACTGTAAAAAAACCAAAACTGAAGCCAAAAGCTGAAAAAGAACAGGGCCTATAATAGATGTAAAGCTGACAAAGGAAAGCTTGAGGTTCCTTTATTAGCAGAAATCCATAATTGAAATGCAAGAAGTAAAAAGGCTAAGACTTAGCATTTTAACTAAACCATGTTTTTAAATAATGTAATGTGATAATAATCTTAGCAAAGGTTCCACCCACCTTTTACATAGCACGGTTCTATCCACCGTATGCTATTTTTATTTCTTGAGTTCTATCAACACTTTATACTCACTAGGTTTTATCCACCTAAGGAAAAATCAAGGCAGAGTTCTATCCGCACATCGTTTTTCTGTTCATCCCACCAACAAATGGTTTTTATAAAACAGAGACTAACTCGAGTAAGTTTTCATGCTCACCCTTAACTGTGAGCACAACTGTCCGAATAATTTTTACTCTGCAAAGGTCACATACTTTACCCACAAGAGATATTCAACTTGTTATATTCCATATGTTTTCTTAAGCATAAAGATCAAGAAGACCATTACAAGGTTTTTACAATGCATCTTCCTGACGTGACTACACCCGCTAAGATTTCCCACCACCGTGGGGTTCTGTCCACCTGCTCCGGAAGCCCCCTCTTACGCCATCACATCAAAGCCTCCCTCTAGCACTCTTTGCCCATGTTCCATTGGATGGCGCATCCAACTATGGGTCGATGCAAACTAATTGGTCAGGCGACACCCGTTATAGCTTGTGGTTGCTTTGTTTTACCTCAGGAGGTCATCATAAGATTCAGTTCTGCTATAAACCACACTCTTGTGCTAGCCCCACCTACCATCCATCTAGGTATGAAATAAGTTTAGAGTTTTTTGTTCTAAAATATTCTTTCTAGTTCAAATACCAGCCACTTCCCTCCAATGGTTGTATAAACAAAGTCTTCATGTTTGAAATGATGTTGAGACAATTTAATGACCACATATATCTAAGCAAGGCTAAGCACTGCACTTAGATATAGACTTATCAACTAGTATATATAGTATTTATTCTAAGGTGACAATGGTTTATGTCCAAAGTCAAGAAATGAAATTTAATAATGCGAGTAGCATTAAGGCATTAAGTACAATCTAATGAAACAATCTAATGAAACAATCTAATGGCAATATAACTTTAATCAAAGTATGGCATGCAATTTCATAATTTTAAATGATATAATTTGCACTTAAAAAGTATGTGCAATATGATTAAAGTGATAACTTATTTTGCTCAATTTACTGCGGGTCTTATTCTTTACTCAAAGTCTTGATCTTCGTCTTTTTGGGTCTTGATCATTGAACTGTTGCTTCTTTGAGCAACTAAATTCTAATTATGCCAAAAAAAAAAAAACCGAATCCAAATAACAGCATGACAAGAGTTAGATTAACTGTAACTTATAGGCCTGCCAGGTAAGAGTGATTTGTGTTCCTGTTCTGTATTTGCTCTTTTAATCTTCAATAACGGCTTTGTTGTACAGACAATCAATCGAACATCTCCGTGACACATAGCCAAGCTTTCCTGATTGAAGGATCTTCATCGGGAGTGGCGTACCACCGTGCATTGGGTTCGTGTTTGTCTTCTGTGCTTACCGTTGTGACAGAAATGAGCAGTTAACACTGGCAAAATTTGTACAAGCTAAAGAACACTGCTCTAGAAATGATTTTGAATTAATTTTTAGATCAAATTCTGTTACTAGTCTTCCATTGCTTACTGTGTCGTTCAATCCTTTGAATCTAACCAATGACAACACAAAAAAGAGAAGAAAATTCCATGGATCAATGTCAATTGCAGTGTGTGCTTGAACTCCAGTTCGATCGATCTTGGCTGTTCTGATGGAATCCAATTAGAAGATGACCTGCCTGGGCTGAAAGCTTGGGTGGATGAACCAAGCTTTTTTAGAAAACCATTTCGATTCTCTAGGATCGGTTTGCAATTTTGCATGCAGGTGCAAGCTCGGAGGCTCTATTGCATGAGGCAACAGCACCAGGAACCTTTTGAGGGCCTTTCAAGGTCATAGTTTGGTTTTTTGCATGCAGGTGCAAGTTCAGGAGTGATCTGAACTTATTGTACTAGCAGCCTCTAAAGTCATGCCAAAATTAAGTTTGTATCAGATCATTCTTGTCCACACTTTCTTAGGGCCTGCTGTTTCTTCCGGTTTGCATTCATGTGTTTCCCACTGTGGAGGCCAAAGAATTTATCGACTGAATGTGTTTTGCATGCATGTAGCACACTAGCAACGCAGTTAGTATGCCTCCCAGGCTCCCACTCCCTTGAGACCCCCTTCTATGCTTCCTATACATATGCTTGCACATATGGTTGATGATCAGTCTTGACTCTTGAGTCCTGTTTATGAAACCATTTTTTCCAAAGGTTTTACCATACATATTAATCTTGAAAAAGGAGGCTGGTTTTGATGTGAAACTTTGGTATATTGGAGGAAACAAAAATGGGTGTAGCGCCATATTGCCAGAGTACATCAATTCAGCAGGCTGTACTTGCGGGAACCTATATGCAAGTAACTATTTTATGTCGTCATGCACACTAGTGTGTGGATTTGGAGACTTGTTATTAGCCTTCATTCAGTTATAAACTCGAGACAAAGGCTCCGGAGCAGAACAACAGCAGTACAATAAGGGCATGTACTTTTTCTCCGAAATTGATGGTTTTTTGTTTTTATTACAGTATCTAACTTTCAAACGAATTATTTTCTTAAGACGGGGTCTACAAGTTAAACGATGTACACGTAAAAACTCGACATCTGTACCATCCAAAATCGCAAATGAGTATCTATCTCTCCGTAATCTGTACCGTAAACAGTCAAAATTCAAAAAATTCAGCTAAAATTGGCTTGAACTAAACAGTCCCTGCGTATAGGTAACGCCTTATTGGCTTGAATTTTCATGAGACAATAGTGCTGATGGGATGTAGATACTCTACAGTAGTGTGTAGACAAGAGGGTAAACCTGCAAACATCATATAACGTAGTCTTCGTAGCGTTTCGAATGCATCAACTGTTGAATCTTACATGGAAATGTATGATTAAATAAATCTTGGAAATTTTCCTACCATGTCGTCCTCTTTTCATTAATAAAATTCCGTGGGCTTATGCACGCATGTACTCGTTTGATCACACTACTGGAAGACATACTCGTTTGGTGACACACACACAATACCCTACCCTGCCCTTGTTTTGTCTCGACGACGATGGGTGGATTTTTTTCATTTTGGTTTTCATCGCTATAATAACTAGATTTTAAATAGTATTGTTGTGGTTACAGACCAAACAGAGAGAGAGAGTAGTAGTGGGGAGTTGAGTAAAATGAATGGCTTCTTCCTCCTCCCCGTGGCCTATGCCACATATATATATTCACATGGGGAGTGCTTGTACAGTTATACCCTTACATATGAGTATTCCCCTCGGAGGCTCTTATGTCATTACACATGTCCTATTTCGGACCCAACAAGCCTACTGGGCTTAGGTGGGGGCCACCCCTACAACAGGAGCCTCTCATGGTGAAGGGCTTCACGGGTCGAAGCCATGCCGCTGAGTCCTTTGGCCCCCTCCGTCCCAGCGGCCTGTGATGCTTGATGACTTAGATAGTTCGCACGTTCGCCTGTGCTTGTGCGAGGGCTGTCTTCAGGTCCCAAAGCTGGTGCGGCCGCGAGGCCGAAGGCACCGGGAAGACCGAGGGCTTCGACGGGGCCGAGGTCATGCTTGTGCGAGGGCCGTCTCCCGCACCTGGGGCGGGCGCGGCTTCGAGGCCGAAGGCACTGGGTAGGCTGAGGGCTTCGACCGGGCCGGGGTCGTGCTTGTGCGAGGGCCGTCTCCCGCACCCGGGGCGGGCGCGGCTTCGAGGCCGAAGGCACTGGGTAGGCTGAGGGCTTCGACCGGGCCGGGGTCCGGGCGTGCCCTACCTCACGCTCCGGATATTTATGGGCGAAGCCGAACTTGGTCGGCTGCCCTTGGCGGCCGAGTCTCGGGAAATGCTTCGCGCGATGTGGCGCCCGTGCAGGGAGACGGTTGCTTGGTCCGGGAGTGCGCTTTAATGACGCCTGGAATCGCGCCAGCCTTTGTCAGGGGTAGGCTGGCACGGCTGCTACGCCTGCCCTGCACTGGATGTGGGCACGTGGCCGGCTGTAATTGGAGCGTCGTGGGGTGCCAGCGTTCCCACGACCACGGCCGTTCGCCTCTTCCCCAGGAAAAGTGGCCACGCGGCGGGAGTGTATCAGCGCATTGGGCGCTGAGTGGCCATCTACCGCCGCCTGCCGCGGTTGCCAGCGGTTGCACTGCCCGATCGTGGGTAGCCGAACCGCTGTAATTCTGTCGTTCGATCTTCTGCCTGTAGGGGAGACGGGGGGCTTTATAAACCGCCCCTGTGGGCATGCAGTCGTTCCCCTTGGCTGCTTGATCGCTTGTGCGTTCCTTCCTGTTCTTCTTGCACCTCCTGCTGCTAATCTCGCCTCCGCGCCTGCCCGCCGCCGTGAGAAAGGGATGGCCGCGCGCGACGACCTCCCAGCTAACATGGGTGCCGCCCTCGACGACCCTGCGCGCCGCCTTAGCGAGAGCGCCTCGTCGAGCCAGCGCTGCCTGACGCCACCACCGGCGGAGTACCGCCTGGTTCCGCGCGACAGGAAGCAAACTACCCAGCGCTGGGATGCCGTGAAAAGGTCCAAAGGTCGCTGCTCCCGTGTGCTGGGGCGAAGCCGCGTCACGGAGGAGACCCTCCGAACCCTTCTTCAGGAGAAGAAGCTGGAGGAGCGTGCCGGGGCTCGCCTGCCCGGGCCTGACGAGACGGAGCCGAACCCGGGAGAATCGGAGGCGATCGTCTTCGTGGCATTCTTCGACGCCGGGCTCCGAATCCTCGCGACACACTTTGTTCGCGAAGTGCTACGAGCGTATGGGTTGGAGCTAGCGCAGCTGACTCCGACCGCGATCGTTCGGTTGGCCATCTTCACTTGGGCGATGCGGGCGGAGGGTACCCGTCCCCGCGCCGAGTTGTTCGCCATCCTGCACGACGCGCGGTGCCAACCGAGGAGAGTGGAAGGGGGGCTTACTCGAACTTCGACGGCGTGGACTTCGTGCTGAGGCCGGAGTGCTCGCACCTGTTTCCCGCGTTGGCTATGCGGGAAAAGTGGGAGACCGGCTGGACACGGCGGTGGTTCTACTACACCGTGACGAGCACTAGCGGCCTCCGGAGCCGTGGAGAGCCGATGTCATTCGACCGCTGTCCGAATGTGACGCCTCGGCCCAGCGACGAGCAGCAGGCGCGAAGACTTGCTGGGGTCGCACTCCGGTTCAACATGCGTGACCTTGCGGAGGAGTTCACCATGTACGGGATATCCCCGCTTTCTTGTACCTGGAAGTACGAGCGGGGAGGGCCCGATCGGAAGGACGGCATCCACTCGGGGGTGTCTTCGCTTCATAGGTCCTCCGCGCCCTGTAAGTATCCCTTCGATATGCCAAGTACCACGTGGGTGGTTGCAAACCCTTAGGTATGACACTCTGCTTGTGCATGCAGTACACCGGTTGGAAGATGCGGAGTGCGCAGTAGCTGCGATACTTGGGCCGTACACGGCGAAGGAGCACAAGGCCCGTGAGTCCGCGACTTCCTTGGCGAAGCAGGGGCACATTAATCGGGTGTGCGAGGTCTTGGAAATCCCCGTTCCAGAGCGCCCAGTGCCTGCGGAATCGCCGAGCGGTGCGACGGTGGTAGCGCCATCTTCTCGGAGCGGGGTCCAGTCGGAGGTCATCGCCCTTGGTTCGCCGACCGTGCCGCCGGTCGAGAACGTGAGGATGGGGGGCGAGATGGGCGCTGGGCTCGGATCGACCGCTTCGGGGGGCCGCGTAACTCCCGACGAGGTCGTATATGGTGGCAAGGCGACGAGCATGCGCCTCGCCGTTCTCGAAGATGACGCCTCGTCACCTCCAGCGGCAACCGCCGCGCTGTTGCTGACGGCGGCTTCCGCGGCTGCCCAGGTAGCCACGGAGGCTTCACCTACGACTCCGAAGGCAAAACGGCCTCGGGTGCAGTCGCCGCCATCTTCTAGGGGCCGGTTCAGTGTGGCGGGTCCAGTGACTGCGGCCCTGACGGCTAGCGGGGATGCTCTTGAAGCCGGGAGGGCTGTCGCGCCTCAAGCCAGCGAGGCGCTCATGACCCAGGTGGAGGCCGCGGTAGAGGGGACCGGAGGTAGGTGTAGTTCGTTTTCGTCGCGCGACTTCGCGAAACTCTCCCCGATCTGCTCGCTTATTCCGTCGACGCCAGGCGAGATAGGGTCTCCCAAACGAGGGTAAGAATCGAGCAATGGGGGGCCCCGCGATGTCGCCGGCCTGATTGAGCCGGGGACTGTGTGTGCCCCAACTGCTGTGGAAGGCACTGGGGCGGGGGCTCTAGGGCCTGACATCTCCGACTTCGTACCTCGGTGGGAGGCGCTTCGCGCCTGGAACGAGGTGGCAGAGTATGCTGGCGCCCGCCTAGATCGACAGGCGCTGCACTCCTGCGGGGGCGACCTTTTGGCGCTCGCGCTGGGGGCCTCCGAGATGAGGGTAATGGTCTCCGTTCTCGCTGCATACCCCTTGCTTACCTGATAGGTAACCCTTGTTATACTTCGTGTAGACGCTTGCAATTAGCAAAGCCCTCGAAGAGACCCACGCTCGCGAGCGGAGGGTACTGGAGGACCAGCTGCGCGTCGCGGACGACGCCAACGCCACCAAGGACGAGGTCATTCGAGTGCTGATGGCGGAGCGGGACGAGGCTATTGACGACGCGCAGCTGGTGGGCAGGAACACGAAGAACGCGACAGTGGCCGCACAACTTGCGCTGGAGGAGGCCCAGCGCGCCGTGACGGAGGAGCGAACCGCCCTTCTTCAGCGAATCTCTGCGCTAGAGGCGAAAAAGGAACAGCTTACCGCCTCCGTTGCGGAGAAGACGCTAACCTGGGATAACGCGTGCTCCTCCGCGTGGAATGCGATGGAGTCTTTAAAGCGGGCCCTCCGGGGGCTTTGTGTGCACGTGGAGGACGCCACTCATAGCCGCCAAGACCTGATGGAGACGCTTGGGCGAATCGAAGAGGGCTCGAGCGTTGCCCTCGCTGGCGCCAAGGCTTTCGGCACCCACTGCGGCTATATGAGTGCTGGGCTTGCCCTCGCCTTGCTGCACACTGGTGTGTGCGAGCATGTCAATGAGTTGGCGAACCCCCAGCTCGACTTGCCTACCCAGCCCGGGGTGATATCTGATGCCGTTCGTGCCGCCGAGCCCGCGGCCCGAAACTTCCATGATCGAATTTGGAATTATGTCGGGGACGGGGCCGCCGCGGTTGCTTTACGGTGGACGCTGCGGAATGAGGGGGGCGTGCTTCGCTGGCTCGAAGAGGTCTCCCGGCGCAGCGCAGCGACGTGGGCGCTCGTCGCGGTGAAGATGGCGCGGACTCATAGGAATAGTCAGGTTTTGGCGCGTTCCACGCCATGCGTGTGTCTGCTTCTGTAATGTAACTGTCTTGCTCGGGCCAAGCGACAATTCTCCCATGCACTTGTTCTTATGTAATATGCTGCGAGTTGGGGGGTCGTGTAAAGCACGGGTATCGTGTCGCCCCTCGTTCGGGTATTAGCAAATGGGCTTGCAAACACTTTGCGCCTTAGATGCGCGAGCGCTCCGTCCCCCTACCCTTTGAAGTGGTGGCAGCGGAGCTGGCGCCTAATCGGGGTAGACGCGCGAGCACCCCATCCCCTACCCTTCGAAGTGGTGGCAACGGAGCAGGCGCCTAGTCGAGGTAGACGCGCGAGCGCTCTGTCCCCTACCCTTCGAGGTGGTGGCAGCGGAGCTGGCGCCTAGTCGAGGTAGACGCGCGAGCGCTCCGTCCCCTACCCTTCGACGTGGTGGCAGCGGAGCTGGCGCCTAGTCGAGGTAGACGCGCGAGTGCTCCATCCCCTACCCTTCGAAGTGGTGGCAGCGGAGCTGGTGCCTAGTCGAGGTAGACACGCGAGCGCTCCGTCCCCTACCCTTCGAAGTGGTGGCAGCGGAGCTGGTGCCTAGTTGGGGCATGCATGGGAACCTCGACCACGCCCTATGTTTTGTATGTTCCAGGGGGTACGCGCAAGGGGCGCGGCCACGCGTGCTTGGGAGTATCCAAGCCGCGGTTGTACGCCGTAAAGCGTGCGGAGATAGCATCCGCGCTGGGGTTTTTTTTACTCCGGAGAGTGCGCGGGATTGACATCCACGTCTTATTTATACTTCGAAGAGTACGCACTGGGGGAACGCCCATGCGTGCGCGGGGTTCACGTCTTGTTTATACTCCGTAGAGTGCGCAGGGATAGCATCCGCGTCTTTTTTATACTCCGGAGGAGTGCGCGGGATCGACATCCACGTCTTATTTATACTCCGAAGAGTACGCACTGGAGCAACGCCCATGCGTGCGCGGAGTTCGCGTCTTGTTTATACTCCGTAGAGTGCGCAGGGATAGCATCCGCGTCTTTTTTATACTCCGGAGGAGTGCGCGGGATCGACATCCACGTCTTATTTATACTCCGAAGAGTACGCACTGGGGGAACGCCCATGCGTGCGCGGGGTTCGTGTCTTGTTTATACTCCGTAGAGTGCGCAGGGATAGCATCCGCATCTTTTTTATACTCCGGAGGAGTGCGTGCGGAGGCGGACCTTGACGCTACGTCTTGTTTAGAGTCCGTAGACTGCGCGTGGAGGCAAGCCTCCGCGCGTTGCGGGCGGTGAAATTGCGTGCGGAGGCGGACCTCGACACTACGTCTTATTTATACTCCGTGGAGTGCGTGCGGAGGCGGACCTCACGCTATGTCTTATTTAGAGTCCGTAGACTGCGCGCGGAGGTGAACCTCCGCGCGTTGCGGGCGGTGAAATTGCGTGCGGAGGCGGACCTCGCGCTACGTCTTATTTAGAGTCCGTAGACTGCGCGCGGAGGCGTCCCCCCACGCGTCTTTATTCATGCTCATGCGTAGTGCACACGAAGGTGACCCTTCGCACGTTTTTAGTACGAAAACGGGAGAATTGGCATGAACGATGCACTTTATTAAATTCCCGTTTGCGCGGGTGAGCGGTTACAAGGGTTAAGGCACTAACCGTTAGCCGCTTACGTCCGCCGAAGCCGGGGAAGGCCCTTGGCCTTGTGTGCTTGACTCAGGCGTAATACCGCCATAGCCTGTCCGCATTCCACGTGTGGCGGAGCGTGTGCCCTTCCAAGGTGGCTAAGCGATACGCTCCCTTCTGCAGGGCCTCCGTGACGATGTACGGGCCTTCCCACTTGGACTCGAGCTTGCCTACCGTCTCCGCGTGGAGTGCCATCTTGAGGACGAGGTCTCCTGGTCTGAATTCGCGTGGGTACAGCGAACGATTGCGACCGCGCACCATCTGTCGCGCGTATTTTATGACGTGCTGTGTTGCGCTTGCCCGGTCTCCGTCAAGGAGATCCACGGACAATTGGCGCTCCTTGTCTGGTGCTTGGACGAGGACCCGCCGCGAGCCCGCCTTTATTTCTTCGGGTGTGACCGCCTCGTCACCGAAGAGGAGCTTGAAAGGTGTGAACCCCGTTGGGCGTGTGACCGTTGTGTGAAGGGACCAGAGGATGCTGTGGAGCTCGCCCGGCCACTTCCCTTTTGGTAACCCAACGAGGCGCTTCTTGATTGCGACAGAGATGGCGCCGTTTGCCTGCTCCACCGCCCCGTTGGACTGTGGGTGTTCGACCGAGGCGAACCGGAGGGTGATGCCCATGTTGCCGCAGAATGCTTTGAATGGGGCTGCATCAAACTGCAGACCGTTGTCGACGATGATCTCCCTGGGCACGCCGAATCGACATATGATGTTTTGCCAGAGGAAGCGCTGCAGAGCTGCCGAGGTAATCTTGGCCAGAGCTACCGCCTCCGGCCACCTGGAAAAGTACTCCAGGGCAACTGCGACGAATCGCAGGTCCCCTGGGGCCCCGGGAAGTGGTCCCACGACGTCGATGCCCCACCTCACCAGCGGCCATACCGGGGGTATGGGGTGGAGGCTTGTCGGGGGCCTGTGATAGCTCTTCCCATCCATTGGCAACCTTGACAACGGCGCACGAGATCCTAGGCGTCCGCGACAGTTGTTGGCCAATAAAAACCCTATCTGAATGCCTTGCCCACCAGAGACCTTGGTTGGAGGTGCGAGCCGCAGAGACCCGCGTGAATTTCCGCGAGGAGGCGCTTGCTTTCTTCACACGGGAGGCACCGCAGGAGCGGTGCGCAGACCCCCTTCTTGTAAAGCGCCCCGTCGAGCACCTGGAAGGACCTAGCGCGGTGTTGCAAACGCTGGAGCTCGGAGGAGTCATCCGGTTCCGCGATGCCTTGCAGAAAAGCGAGAAGGGGCTCCCGCCAGTTGCCCTGCTGGGTGATCTGGTGGACGAGGGTCGCGTCCCGATTATCCTGTGCTATAGCCGCCGCTGGCAGGGTCTCGTAAAACGCCCATTCGGGAATTGAGAGCTGCTGACCGGTAGCCTTGGCCAGGACGTCAGCTTGTTCGTTGTCCGCTCGAGGGATGGCCTTCACCGTGACACCCGAAAAGTGCCGTTCCTTCGCCCGTACGGCTGCTAGGTACTTGGCTAGCTCCGGGTCCTTGGCTTGGTATGACTTGTCCACATGGCCCGCCACTAACCGGGAATCAGTGCGGACGAGGGCTCACCTTGCACCCATCGCTTTAAGCTTCCCGAGGCCGAAGAGTAACGCCTCGTATTCGGCCGTGTTGTTCGTAGCCGGAAACGCTAGGCGCGCCGAGTAAAACAGGCGCTGCCCCTCTGGGGTGGTGATAACGGCGCCCACCCTTGCGCCCGCAACACCGTACGATCCGTCGGTATTAAGTGTCCACACCGGGTCTTCGAGCTGGAGGGCGGGCTGAGCTGGGGGGTCCATTCCGCGAGAAAGTCCGCCAGAACTTGAGACTTGATCGCCGTTTGAGAGGCGTATGTTAAGGAGAACGGGGCCAGCTCTACCGCCCATTTCCCAATTCGCCCCGTGGACTCCTTGTTGTGGAGCATCTCTGCCAGGGGGAACAATGATGGCACCGTTATCGGGTGAGCCAGGAAGTAATGTTGGAGTTTCCTTGAGGCCATGACTAGCGCGTAAGCAAGCTTCTCGAGCTCGGTATATCGCGTCTTGGCGCCCTGAAGGGCTTCAGAGACGAAGTACACTGGCCGCTGAAGCGCGCCCTCTTCCAGGACGAGGACGGTGCTGACCGCCGTTGTCGAGGCAGCGAGGTAGAGTAGGAGGGGAGCCTCTGGTGCTGGGGCCACCAGAGTGGGAAGGGTTGCAAGGTGCTTCTTGAGGTTGTCGAAGGCCTTTGCGCAGTCGTCGTCCCAATGAAACCCGTCGCAACCGCGGAGGGTCTTGAAAAATGGTAAGCCCTTCTCCGCCGCTCTAGAGAGGAAACGGCTCAAGGCCGCCATGCGGCCTGCCAGCCTCTGGACCTCCCGCGTCGTCTTGGAGGGTTACATGCCCAGGATAGCGTCAACCTTGTCAGGGTTCGCTAGGATGCCTCGCCCAGATACGAGGAAGCCCAATAGCTTGCCCGCCTGTACACTGAAGACACATTTGTCCGGATTGAGCTTAATGTCCGCCTTCCAGAGGTTGTCAAAAGTCTCCTGAAGATCCCGGCCGTGTGAGGCGAGCTGCCGGGTTTTTACTACCACGTTGTCCACGTAAGCCTCCACGTTTCTCCCTAGCTGGACGGCCAGGGCCAGCGCGACGAGGCGGGTGAAAGTTGCGCCCGCGTTCTTCAAGCCGAAGGGCATCCTTACGAAGCAGAAGGTCCCCACCGGTGTAATGAAGCTGGTTTTCTCCTCGTCGTCCTTGGCCATGTAGACCTGGTGGTAGCCGGAATAGGCGTCCAAGAAGCTCATGAGCTCGCACCCGGCGGTTGCGTCGACTAGTTGATCTATGCGCGATAAAGGGTAATCGTCCTTCGGACATGCCTTGTTGAGGGCGGTGAAGTCGATGCACATGCGCCAGGCGCCGCTGGCCTTTTTAACCAACACCGGGTTGGCGAGCCTGTCCGGATGTTGAACCTCGCGAATAACCCCCGCTCGAAGGAGCTTCGCCACCTCCACCTTAGCTGCTTGCTGCCGGTCCGCAGACATACGGCGAAGTTTCTGCTTGACGGGCTTGGCGTTAGGGCGGATCGCGAGGTTATGTTCGATGAGGGCGCGGTCCACTCCTTTGATATCTTCCGGGGACCATGCGAAGACGTCTATGTTGTCCTGGAGGATTCGGAGCAAGTCTTGCTCTACTTCCGGAGGGAGGTCTTCGCCTATGGATACGAACTGCCCTTCTGCTTGGAGTGGCACCCTCTTCACTCCGCCCTCCGGGTGGGGCTTAGGTGTCCAACCCGGGGCGGATGGCGTGTCCGCCCGGTATTTGTTGAAGGCGTGCACCTTGTGGTGCAAGCGTCCAGCTTCGGTTTCGATGCTCCGAGCTATATCCTGATCGCCGAAGATGGTGATAACGCCCCGCCAGCCTGGAAGCTTCATGCATAGGAATGCGAAGTGTGGGACGGCTTCGAAGGAGTTGATGGCGGGCCGGCCCAGTATGGCATTGTACGGATATGAGACGTCCACGACGTCGAAGACGACCTCTTCGGTCCTGGCGTTGTCGGCCTGGCACAAGGAGACTTGGAGGCAGACCTGACCCAGAGCCTTCAGAGGTTGCCCTCCGAGGCCCTGAAGGGGGGCTTCCGAAGCTTTTAATAGACTCCGAGGTATTCCCATACGATCAAGGGCCTCCGCGAACAAAATGTTGGCGGAGCTCCCTCCGTCAACGAGAATACGCCTGACGTCGCATCCCGCAATGTCGGCCTGGATGACCAAGGGATCTTGATGGGGGAATTCTACACCCTGGGCATCGGCTGATGTGAAGGTGATGCTGCAAGGGGACGCCCGCCGAGGTAGTTGTGCCGAGGAAGCGCTCGACGAAGAGCCTCCCTCGATGACATTAATGTCGCGGTATTGGCTCTCTCCGAAGGACCCAGTACGGGAGGGACCGCCTTGCCTATGCTGTACTCGGGCTGTTACGGGGGTCAATGTCTTCGAAGTCTGTATATGGGCCGCCGCCTGTCGTAATGCCGCGACTTCGGTGCATGCCCGCGTGAAATGGCCCTCGTAGCCGTGCACCTCGCACCATCTACCGTATTCTAGAATTTCCTGCTCCGCGCGCGGCTTGGCATCGCCGCCTCCTTCGTGTCCCCCTGCGGCGCGCGAGGTTGATACGGCCCCCCGGGGAATGCCCTGCGCAGCCAGGATGTGGCGGGCCTTTTGGGGTCTCCGCTGGTTGCGCCGGGGCTTACGCCAGTCGCCTGGTGAGGTTTGATGCTCCCCGTCATCGACGGGCTTACGAATGTCACCTGCGGCCACTTCCTTGTGGTCTGTCTTCGGGTTATCTCTTGCACTACTTCTTTGTGACAAGCCCTCCGCTTGCCTGGCGTCGGAGTCGTTGCCGCGGCGCCTCCGTACGTCCTCTTCGGCTCGGGTGTACGCTTCCACTTTGTCGAAGAGCTCTGCCTCCGACTTGAGCGGCTTCCGCGCGTTATATTCAGCGAGTGGTCCCGGGCGGAGACCTTGTGTGGCTGCGTTGATGACGGTCATTTCGTTGACATCCTTGACCTGGCAGCGCACTTTCGCGAAGCGCTTGAAGTAATCCCGGAGCCTTTCGTCAGGTTTTTGCTTGACTGCGAAGAGTTGGTCCGCATCGACGCGCTAGAAGTTGCTGCAGAGTTGACCACGGATCTGTTCCCACGCGTAGATGGACTGTGGTGCGATGGAGAAGAACCAGGACAGCGCCACGCCTTGTAACGCGAGAGGGAGTCCTCTTGCTTTCGTGGTATCGTCTCCGCCGGCGGCTTCGATAGCGGTCTCGTACACGCGCACGAAGCCTCGCGGGTCGAAGTCGCCCTTGTAGGCCTCGATGACGTTCGGGAACTTGAAGCCCGCGGGCCAAGCCGCCTGCTGCAGGCTCGCGGAGAGTGGGGACTTCGGATCTATTCGCCGCGATGGGGACGCGACTAGACGTAGGGGGTTCGGACGCCACCGCCGGGGAGGGGGGGTTGGCTCCGAGCCTCTTGCATGTCCCGCACAGCTCCGCGGAGGTCTGTTAACTCCCGCTGAAACGCGCTAAGGGCCGCCAGCAGGGCAGCCTCCACCGCGGGCGTGGCTGGGGCCATCGGTGTGCTTGGCGGCGCTACCAGTACGGCGGTGGTCACGGCCTGCGCGCCCAGGTTGCCTGCCGCGTTGTCGCGGAGGGCCCTGGAGCCGGCGACGAGGTTCGCGTCGCCGCTGGGGCCGTTAACCGCTTTTGCGCTGAGTGGAGAAACGGACGCACCTGCGTTGCCATCGCCGGGGTTGGTCGTCGGGGTGGTGCTGGTGGGGTCGGTCGTCGCGTCGGTGGCGGGGTTGGTCGTCGCGTCGGTGGCGGGGTTGGTCGTCGCGTCTACACCACTGCTCGTACCTGCGGCTGCTAAAGCCGAAGCCCTTGTGCTAACGCGAGACTTCGCCGCCTCCGCCTTCTTCTTCGCCGCCGACGGTGAAGCTTTCTTTGGTGTCATCCTCCTTCAGATCTGGAGGCTTGCTCTTGTCCTCCCCACGGACGGCGCCAACTGTTGTGGTTACAGACCAAACAGAGAGAGAGTAGTAGTGGGGAGTTGAGTAAAATGAATGGCTTCTTCCTCCTCCCCGTGGCCTATGCCACATATATATATTCACATGGGGAGTGCTTATACAGTTATACCCTTACACATGAGTATTCCTCTCGGGGCTCTTATGTCATTACACATGTCCTATTTCGAACCCAACAGGCCTACTGGGCTTAGGTGGGGGCCACCCCTACAACAGGTATATTTTTTTAAAGTAGGATATTTAGATAAATTATAGTACATATTATACCGAGTTCAGCTGTACTAGCCAAAATAATATGCGATTTTTTCTATCTTCATACCGTCTTTCACGAATAGTCAGAATTCAAAATTCATAAGCCAAAAACTAAAATTACAGCTAAAAAAACCCACCCGATGTGTGTTACTGTGTCATGTCAGTGTATCATTATAGATTAAATGAGTTTGTTGAATGGATCCTTTAGAAAAGAGTACATTTAACTTCTTTTTCTTCCTTCCTTCCCGTTCTTTAAAGAGCGAATTTTCCATACGTAATCTTCCCATTGCTGTCTACACGCATGCGTGAAAGCAGCCGTGTAGCAGCAGGCAGCAGCAGCATATGGTACAGGGAAATGGTTGGTTTGGTGTGGTGCTCCTATCACATGTAGCACAGGTGCGGGGTGGCCACCAACCAGCTGCAGCAGCACGTGCTTTTTCTGTTTTTTTTAAGATTTACTAGTCATGTGTCTGTTTATTATAATAAAAATTTATTAAATATATAAATAATCATACTTTAAAAGAGGGTTGCTCTGATCGATGCTGTGATCGTTTTAGCTTCAGCTTTTAGCTTCTGGCTTATTTTTCACTATTCATAAATTTCGTCTTTTTCTAAACTTTTGGCTTTTTATTGAGCTTTTTTGCCGGTTCTTTTTTCCCGTATTTGTTTGTATTATATATAATGGGCTAACATATTTTTTATAAATTTAATTATGTTAAATAAGACTCTGTCAGCTACAGTGTTTTTTCAGCTAGCTACAGTGCTTTTCAGCCATGAGCCACCAAAAAAAGATCAAATGAGCACCACCTTAGTTATGAGAAGTAGAAGAAATGAGACAGTTATAAGAGAATTAATGTACAACCACTAACTTATTTTTTATGATGGTAATAAAAGCAGCTTCAAGCTAAAAAAACAGGGGCGTGACGGTTGGCCCGATCGGATTAGATTACCGCTAATCAAATCGTCGTCCATGTCAGTTGCACCCTGAGTTGCGTTGCGTTGCACCGCGATGTCTGAAAAAAAAAAGATAAAAAAATGCTGCGGCCTCATCACAGGTCGCTGGGCTCTCCAATAAACACGAGAAGATATTATATCCACTCACGTGCGACAGGAAAAAGCTTTTTTTAAAAAGAAAAACGGTGGGGCCGTGGCGAGGCGAGGGCTCACGTGGTAGGGGGTTGGCTTTGGCGTGTGGACACGGCGTAGCGTGTCCCGCGTGGTCGCCGGCCCGTCGCAGCCGAGCGAGCCAACCACCCACGGCTCGCTCAGCCGGGCGGCTGGCACCGGCTCGCGTCGCGCCCGTCCACCGGCTGCAGCCGGTGCCGTGGGCCCACGCGCGCCGCGTGCCACGGCTAATGCTCCAGTAGCTCGCTCACGGCTGTAGCGTCAGATCTGCACCGTTCTTTTCCAATCAAGCAGCCAGGAACCATCCAAAATCGTGACACCCACCAAGCCCTCGCGACGAGGCTCAGGACACTGTCTCGTCCGTCCGTGATGGTACGTACACGTACGTGCTAGTACTAGCTATACTTACTAATTTCTTTTCGCTTTTCCCGGGCGGTAAGTTTTGTCTCCTTGTAAGGCTAGTGCAATGGCTACGTATTGTACTAGGTACTAATCAGGCGTGCTTTCTGCCAAAAGAGCGAGATTTGAGGGTTAATCCGGACAAAAAGTAAGCAAGCAATCGCAAATCATCTCTCTCCGGGCTGCAGAAAAAAAAAAGATTTCTTGTGATACGTAATATGGTGCAAGACAGCGCCTTTAACGGCAGTAGGATCAGAACGGAAACGGAGCATCTCTGATTGGACTCCCCAGTCTCCTCGAGAAAGCGTGGATAATGGGACCCAAAAAAAAAACTATTCCAGCAATTGACGCAAAACAAAAATACCAAAACAAGGGCGACCTTGGATTAACCGTTAGAATGCAACTTGTCTTCTGTCCAACCTGCAGCAGCTTGCATGTTCGATAAACTATCACATTTATTATTATTATTATTATTATTATTATTATTATTATTATTATTATTATTATTATTATTATTATTATTATTATTATTATTTCACTGTGTGTTCATGCGTGTACTCGTGTGTTTGTTGGCTGAAAAGCCGATATGATACTTATAAAACAAGGAATCCCGATAAAAAAATTCATATTTTCTTCCTAATTTCCTCTCACGCGTCTAGATACATCATGCATGACAACACACTATGACCCGCAGGCCAGATCGTTGGCCATGCTTTTGTTTTCTTAATGGATTAATTAGCGCAACTTGGCAACGTCGCACGCGATACTTTATCCAATATATAGAGCAAGATAATCTTCTCTCTGTTTTTTAAGGGAGAAAAGGAGTAAAAGAAAATCTTCTCTTAAAAGATCTCATAATATCTCTCGACCTCAGTTTGATCCACTGTACGTGTTCACCGAATCTACACGCTTCTTCTAACTTGCGTCATTGTAACGTGGGAAAAAAAAAGAGAATATGTACCTGCTACGTGTGTAGGAATCTTTAAGCAAAGTCAGAATAAATATTTGGAGTGGTATACACCCTCGTTTTTCGTTGATACATTAGGTGGGTTCTTTGAGATTATAATTTATGATTTAAAATTTTAAATTCTAACTATTCATAAAAATGAGTATGAAGAAAGATATTTATGTGCAATTTTTGCTAATATAGATAAAGTTAGGACAATATCTACTACAATCATCTTACAAACTCTGTTTAAAAAATACTCTATTTAAAAGTTAGTTACTATAGAAAATAAGCTATAAATTTAAAAGAACTCACCAATGCCACAAGGTGGAAGATGGATGTAGATTCAGTGAACACGTACAATCCATCAAACTCAAATCCCAATTTGTTATGGCAAAACGAGTCCTCCTTGAAACTTCTGCCGCTCGAGGTCAATGCGTGATGTTTATAAGCAAACCTGATAAGCGATGACCACAGGCATACTATTGGAAAAACAGTTGACCTAGTGTGGATTTTTTGGCAGTGTGGTTTACAATTTTTAGCTCTAATACGAGTATTTATATGAATAAACCAAATATCGATAAATTGATAAAATACTTTAAAAAACTGTTCTAATAAAACACTTCGAAATAACGATAAAAAACTATCCCGTTTAGTTGTTTGTGAAAACCCATAAACCAAAAACAACTCAAGCCATAGATCGTCTCTATGCCCAAACGTTTTTTGTTTGGTTCATAACTTTCACCGGCATACCCGATGCCGCCTAGCACTAATTTCTGAATTTGACTGGTTAGGCTGAGGCATATACGGTAGTTGCCTCAGGTCTTGAGGACTTCTGCTTGTCAGGTTTGATTTACTACACAGTGCGCTTGGCAACTTGCGCATCAAAATTTATTCCACTAATTTGTGCGAAATTCTATGGCGAGGAAGGCTCGTTCTTTTGACTTTTTTTAATCGGTTTGTGATTTTAGCTTCTATCAATCTGTACTATTTATCAGACCTATCAACTATAGCTAAAAGTCATCAGACATATCAGAAAAGAATGGGACCAAAAGCTCGGTAAAGAAATCCATGGCACAGGGGTTTAGCAACGTATTATTAGCAAGAAAACGAGCCGAGGCATATTTTACCCGCTCATTTCGGTTTAAACTTATGGTTTCTGGCTTATTTTTCACTATTCCTAAATTTCATCTTTTTCTGGTTTTTTGAGCTTTTTTGCTGGTTCTTTTTTCCCGTATTCATTTGCATTGTCCGTAATGGGCTAATCTGTTTTTTATTTTTAAATTTAATTACGCCAAATAAGCCGACATTAGTTACAGTGTAATTTTAGTCATAAGCCACATTTTTTCAGCCGAACTGAGCAGGATGTAAGAGCTTGTTTGGAAGCCATGGGTAAAACCTAGGGAAGTAAATCCCACATGGGAATTTTGAGGGCACATGAAATCCTCTTAGCCTTTGGGAACTATTCCCCCTAGGAAATATTTCCTGTTGCCATTTGGAAAGGATAGGCATAAAAATCTTGGCCATCTAAAAAATTTCAAAAAATAAAAAATTTCAGAAACAACAACACAATTAAAGAAATGCCTAAAGATGGACCAGTTAAAGCACAAAATAATAGCATTTTTTGTACTGAATAAAGTAAACACATGAACAATCATATATCTTGTACTGATTGTACAACACCAAGTAATTTTGTGGAAGAGTTTTGTATCACAGTGCCCTTCCAAACACATCATTAGCATGCGACTTTGTAGCATATATCTTGTATTGAATTTTGATAGCATGCGACAACAAAATAACTACAATCATACCAAGATTACATATAACTAAGCAATAACTATATGTCATACAGATAGCATGCGACAACACATCAACATCAAGTCATCAACACTACAATCGTAGCTCAGAAGTGCGATAGCAAAGTCTAACAAACTCAAACCTCTCCTAGCATTCCCCAAAGCAAAGAGTTCATAATTCTTTGGAATCTATCACTATAAACTTCATGATTCTTTGAACTATCAGTCAACTTTAAGGAACCTGCAAAGCAAAGAGTAAATAGGCCAAATTAGAAAATTGGCACCTATTTTATTTTAATGTCTTGATTTCTTTGTTCTTTTTACTAGGTTACAAATAGACTAGGCAATACAACCATACAGGAGTTGTGGAAAAGATCTAAAATATAAACAAACCTCCTAGAAAAGAGAGAAAAGCATCATGGAAAGCGAACATCAAGACTGACATATAACATGAATTAGATTAAGAATTTGAATACACCATTATAGCTAGATCTAAACACAAAGAAAAACTATCAACTAATACTACCTACCAAACCACTTGCTGACGTCATTGGAAACAATATTAGATGAAGTAAAATGATTCATCAAAGCAACACTGAACATGATATCTATTGTAGTAACTGGAATTCCAATGACTGAAATTTCAAGAGAGCTTAGAAAAACATACATCCGGAGTAATTCCACTCTTACACCATCAAACACTTGGGTTTTGGTGTTGATAAAAAATTCTCGATTCAATCGACATTTAGTTCAGTTTGGTCTTGATCAGCTGGGCATAGTGAAAGGTGCATAGCTCATCATGATGAAAAGGTTGGGCATCTTTTAGGCTTGTCTCAATTTTAATTTTGGAACTAAAGACTGTACGAGGAGAAAAAAAAGATATATACATAAAACTTCAATAATTGAATTAAGACAAATTAAAGAAGAGATAGCTAGTTAGACCTTAGCCTCCCCATATGGAGTAATTTTTTGGCTACACAAAATCAACGTACCACCAGTGCGAAAGGCTTCTTGATCTATCTACCTACTCACCCATCAAGGCTTTGAGTTTTTCTTTCTCCATTTCATACTGTTGTGGCTACAGGCCAAACAGAGAGATGGTAGTGGAGAGTGATGGAGATGAGTATAATGGCCTGCCCCCTCCTCATGGCCTGTATTCATATATATATATATACACATGAGGAGTGCTTTTACAGTTATACCCTTACATCTGGTTATCCCCTCTGGGACAGTTATGTCATTACACATGGCCTATTCTGGGCCTTATAATCTCCTACCAGGCCTGCTGGGTTTAGGTGAGGGCCACCCCTACGACAGGAGCCTCTCATGGTAAAGGGCTTCACGGGGCCGAAGCCATGTTGCCGAGTCCTTTGGCCCCCTCCGTCCCCGCGGCCTGTGAACTTTTCCAAACTTGACCCGGGGCTGCGCTGCAGCCGAAGCAGACGCGCGCGCTCCGTCCCTCACCCTTCGAACGGGCGGCGGCGGAGGTGGCCCTAGCCGAAGTAGACGCGCGCCGGGGGCGTTGCACTGGCACAGGTCAGCGTAGCGGGCCCCTGAGCCGCCGCATGAGTCTTAAGTGATAAGGGACGTGCTGTGACGCTCGGTCTTCCGGCCTTCCACGTGGTGAAGCGTGCTTGGCGCGGTGCGGGCGTTTGAGGCGTCGTGACCATTAATATGACGGCGGACTCCCGGCAGTTGGACTTCTGCCGATTGGCCTTCCGCCGGTTGGCTCCCCTGCTGATGGGGTATATATATGGCGCTGGTGCGGTGTTGCTCCTGCGTATATTGTGATAGAAGCTTCTCCCCTAAAATGGGCCCCTGCCGTGCATCAACATTCCTGGGTGACGCTGAACGGCTTGGGGAATGTTGATGCACAGAAGGAGGTCCATTTTTCTTGGGAGCTTGGTCAGCGCCGGTTATCGACAGCCAGCCGCGCTTCCTGCCACCGCACCGCGCTTCCGCAGGCGACAGCAAGGTCTGCCCTATTTTTCTTAACAGGCCTACCTACAGTCGGTGTTCCTGATGGAGCCCGTCGGCATTACCTTTTATGTTGATGCACTGTAGGTGGCCTGTTAAGGAAAACGAGGCAGACTTTGCGGGACAAGACCCCCGCCTTTGCGGCGCTTCGCCGAAGTAGGCGCACGCGCTCTGTCCCCCACCCTTCGGACGGGTGGCGGCGGAGCTAGCGCCCAACCGAAATAGACGCGCGCGCTCCGTCCCCGCCCTTCGAACGGGTGGCGGCGGAAGTAGACGCGCGCGCTCCGTCCCGTATCCTTCGAACGGGTGGCTGTGGAGCTGGCGCCCAGCCGAAGTAGACGCGCGCGCTCCGTCCCCTACCCTTCGAACGGGTGGCGGGGGAGCTGGCGCCCAGCCGAAGTAGACGCGCGCGCTCCGTCCCCTACCCTTCGAACGGGTGGCGGGGGAGCTGGCGCCCAGCCGAAGTAGACGCGCGCGCTCCGTCCCCTACCCTTCGAACGGGTGGCGGTGGAGCTGGCGCCCAGCCGAAGTAGACGCGCGCGCTCCGTCCCCTACCCTTCGAACGGGTGGCGGCGGAGCTGGCGCCCAGCCGAAGTAGACGCGCGCGCTCCGTCCCCTACACTTCGAACGGGTGGCGGCGGAGCTGGCGCCCAGCCGAAGTACACGCGCGCGCTCCGTCCCCTACCCTTCGAACGGGTGGCGGCGGAGCTGGCGCCCAGCCGAAGTAGACGCGTGCGCTCCGTCCCCTACACTTTGAACCGGTGGCGGCGGAGCTGGCGCCCAGCTGAAGTAGACGCGCGTGCTCCGTCCCCTACCCTTCGAACGGGTGGCAGCGGATCTGGCGACCTTGCGTCGCGAACATCGCCACGCGTGCGGTGACTTGAGATCTCGCGATGCGGTCTTGCGCTGTAAAGGTGCCTATACCGCGCGACCCGCCTCGGTGCGCACGGGGCACGTGGCGGCTTATGACTGGTGCGCGGCGGGGTGTGGACGGTTGCGTGCTCGCGGCCGCTCGCCTCTTCCCTAGGCAAAGGGGACACGGGGCGGGCGACGAATGGCGCAGCGCCGATGCTGTTGTGATCCCCTGGCCCATTAGTCCGCCTTTAATAGCGGCTAGGGAGCGTCGTGCTGTGACGACCCTTGGCGCTCGTGGTCATGGCCTTTCAGCTTTGGGTATGGGGAACAGCGTTGGACAGGCGTTTGTACGACTGCGGTCGCGTCCCGCACGCGGGCCGTCGCGATGCTTCGGTACTGGGGCGAGGTGGCTTAACGTAGCCCCCGCGACCGCGCCCCCGCAGTTGTACGCCCCCTTCTTGCTTGCGCCGCCTTCCATACGCGCGTAGTATTTTTTGCCGCTGGCCTCCTTCTCGGAGAAGCAATGGCGTCTGATGGCAAGCGTGGTCAGGCGGGTGGTGTCTGCGACATTCGCCGGCGGTCTTCGCTGTTGGAGGTGAAATACATGCTCCAAGAGCGCGACCCGGCGGCGGCGGATAAGGAGTGGTTGGTGGGGGAGGAGGAAGGCACATTCTCCGGCGAGCTAGGCCCCTCGCTCGTGACCGAGAAGATGATCCAAGGGCTTCTGCGCGCGGGGAAGTTGTCCGAGCGCCAGGAGGTGCGATTGCCCGCCGCCGATGAGACGGAACCGCATCCCGAGAGGTCCGAGGCGGTCGTGTTCGTTGCCTTTTTCGACGCGGGGCTCCGCATCCCCGCGGTGGCTATCATGGGCGACGTGCTGCGGACCTTCGGGCTGGAGCTGACGCAACTGACTCCGAACGCCGTGGCCCGGCTTGCGGTGTACAGCTGGGCCTTGCGCTCGGGGGCGTGTTGGCCCAGCGCCTCGCTGTTCGCCTATCTTCACGAGGCACGGTGCCAGCCCAAGGACCGGAAGGACGGGACGCTGTCGAGCTTCGGTAGCGTCACCTTTATTCTTCGTCCGTCGTGCAAGAAGCTCTTCCCTGCGAACTCAACTCGCGGGAAGTGGGAGTCTTACTGGATGAAGCGGTGGTTCTACCACCGTGTGGAGAGCGGGAGCGGCCTTGAGTGCACAGGCTGACCGATCGCGTTCAAGCCCTCGCCCGGCCGGACGCTCGGTGATGAGGACAGGCGGAGGGCTCAGCGGCTCGTAGGCGTGGCCGCCCGCCTCAACATGCGTGACCTCGCCGAAGAGTACGTGATGTACGGCGTGGCCCCGCTTGCCCACGACTGGCGTCTTGCCGCCGAGAGGCGTCGAGACGACAATGTTTCGCCATCGATCTGCTTGCTGCCGGCACCCTCTAGTTTTCGTAAGCCTCGACCGCGTCTCTCCTTTGTTCCCGCGAAATGCGCTATACGCTGATGCTATCTCCGTTGCTTCAGGGATTTGCTTGGAGGAGGCGGAGCAAGCCACGCGCGTATTCCTAGGGCTGTACACCGGCAGGGAGCACGAGCAGCGCACGTCTGCTATTGTCGAGGCGGGGCTGGGGCGAATAAACCGCGTGTGCGAGGCCCTGGGCCTTGCCGTGCCGGACCGTGTCGCTCCAGACGACGGTGCAGCGAAGAAGAAGAAGGCGCCGTCTCGGAAGAGGGGCCGCAGCGGGGCGCCTGCCGCGCTTGGCGCGGCAGCTGCTACTGCTGCTGCTAGTGCTCCCGAGGGCGCGGCGGACGCGGAGTCGGACTCGGCGAGGTATGCCGATTCAGGCTTGGGTGGCGCGGACGCCGAAGGCGAGGTATCTTCGGCGAGCGCCCCGGACGGCGAGTTTGCTGCGAGCAGCCGGAGGGGGGAAGTCTTGCTGCCCACCGAAGTCGCCGAGGCGGAACCTGTGCGGACCGGCGATGCTGAGGTGGAGCCTTCGGCCGTGGCCGCTGTGGTGCCGGAGGCGCCCTCCACGGGGGCGCACGGAGCCATGCTGCCTTTACCAACAGCGGCAGAAACTGAGGTGCCCCCTGCAACCGCGGGGGCTTCCCCAGCCGCGACTGCGGGGGTGGTATCGCTGCTGGCTGCCCCGGCTAAACGGCCGTGTGTGCGGCCGGAGCTCCACCGGACACCGCGGGGATTCGTCGTGGCCACGGGCGTCAGAAGCTTGTGGGACTCCAGTGCAAATGCCGGAGACCCTGCGGCATATGCGCCCTCCGCCCCTCTGGCCACGCCGCCCGCCGCGCAGGGACAGCCGTCGCCTTCCCCGAACGCGGAGGCTTCTGCCCGCGGTGGGACCATTCCTTCTGCGGGGGCTTACGCCACCGCCGCCCCGCCCGGGGATGAGGGGGTGTAGGAGCCCAGATATTAACATCCGGAATCCTCTGTGATTTACTTTGCACTATTCCCTGGATCAGTAGATAGTGCTCACAGTTACAGAAATGAATATCAAAATACATATCCTGCGGAAGCGTAAATATAATAGTAGACTTACTCATGGGCCGATTAGGCCGAAATCATGAAATTGCAGCAGCGGAAGAACGAAGCACGCAAGTGGGACCTTCAGGACGTGCCCACAGGCAGCCAACTGGAGGTTCGCGACCTAGCCCTTGACATCTTCATCTTCTCGGCCAGCTTGTCCAATCTTGTTGCTGTGGCGAGGTAATTTGATTCCTGAATCTGAATTTTGTCGCAAAAGCGAGCGTGAGCACTCCGACCCCGTGCTCCGCGAGCCAATACACAGAATGCAAATAAATAGTATGCATGGCTTAACAAAGGAGAGGCTCGGGTTATTTTTATTTGCCAAAATCGCCTTTAGTAGCATTATTACCATTGCTCAATCAAAGTGTTATAGTTGCCACCTAACTCCACACTACATTGGCCAAAATTGACCTAATCCACGGAAAATGCACTTTCTTTAATGACTGCTGTCTAAAACTCCAAACAGCAAGTGTCATCATTTATTTAATCCGCCGATCATACTTTGTATTTTGAATTACTAATAATCCAATCCTGTCGTTACTACTCATCAGCTCCTCACCTCTGAATTCTAATGATTCTCTAACATAATTACTTTCAAATCCACCGATATCATTCGTATGCAATCCTTTTCGTCATTGATTCAAAACCATAATCCAATAATCAATCTCATTTCCATTATCTATCACTAGCTAATCCACAAATATACCTCCACCGAAATTCAATTTACCAAGATCATAATCCACTAATTGTTATGAATCCTCCAATCTTCTCAGAAATTCAATTCATCTCTCTAGTAATTGATCATCTCCTATTAATTCCCATTATCACCAATATCTTCCAAGAATTTATATCAATCATTAGTGTAGTAACCCAGCAATTTTACCTTTGCACTCCCTAATTCTCCAAAATCATTGAGTATACATCCACCAAGAATATCATTGACCAAGTATACGATTCACTATTATATATATATCCACCAAGAATATCACTAATCAAGAATTATACTCCAATACTTTTATTATTTTTCCAAATTCCTGAAAATTCAATTAGATCATTTACCTAACCTATCTATTCAACTGGACCCCTACTAATTCATTTCTCCCAGAACCCACACTATCATTTCTTATTCATGATCGACTTGAATCCACCAATATCTTTAAGTACATGCTACAAACATCCATCTCCTTTACTCACGACCCTGTTTATTCCACCCATATTTTATTTTGTAAGAATAAAAATGCCACTACTTGAAATACAATACATAAAATTTCCTGAGACCTAGCAGCTTTGGAACAAAACATAATGTTCAAGGAATATTAACAAGATTCTCCATACATATGGCATCACACCATATAACATCTTTCAGCGTTATAGCCGCTTAGCTTACCACTGGGACGACACCCAGGACAACTCAAATCAGGGCTTTCCGCTGCCCTCCATTTTTCCATTCCCATTTTCCAAACATTTTTAGATAGAACTATATCCAGTTAAGTTCCCATGTCCGCCCATGACCGTGGGCACGGCTATTCGAATAGTTTTGACTCTGCAGAGTTTGTACACTTTCACCACAAGAGACAATCAACTCGTTGCCCCACACGATTCCTTAGACGTGTGGTCGAGCAGACCATCACAGTGACTTTTCAAAGTATCTAGTCCTTTCTCCCATCTCACATTATGGGTGACCGCCCATTTGCGATGGGTCCCATCTGTGCGCGGGATGTTTTCCCCAGACTCTAACGCAGCTCGGGCTTCTACTTCCCGCAACGTTAGGAAAGCGGGAAAACTTCACCCTCCACTGGTGTCCCTTCAGGCCCCCTTGCCATAGCATAACCACATCAATCCACTACCAGTGAGATGAGTCCGGGATTTCGATAAGTCTACTTAGCCAAGTTGTATTTTACAGACTTGTGGTTGTACTGTTTTACACGGGTTGACATGACAAGATTCAGTCCTTGGTGGTATCTGGGCGGTTCTACCACAAACCACACTCTCGTGCACCACTGCACCATACCCCCGAACCATCCGCCCAGATAAATAAGCAATTTGAGGTTTTTGGGAATGTAAAATAACCATATCCAACATACATCAGTCATTACCACCATGACTGCCCAACCAATTTTTCTCAGGATTAAAAGGGTTGCTTGGACGCTCTCGCGCCCATGAGTATCTAAGCAATACTAAGCATGACATATAATTACGGATTTATTTTCGAAAGGTTACTATTATAATTTGTGCTAGGGTGACAATGTTCACATGTTCAAATATTTCAAAGGAGGGGTAATATCAACCAAGTACACAATGGGATATAACTAGAATCTTAAATTAACATGTATTTGCATATATCATAACAGCATGCAATTTGATAATTTAAACAAAAATAATTTGCAGAAAACGTAGGTTCAACATGATCAAAGTATTGACTCGCCTGGCGCGGTTTACCGCGGACTTGAGCTCGCACAAGGCTTTCTTGAGCTTCGGTCTCTATCTTCACTTTGAGCTTGACCTCGCTTGATCCGCTGGATCTTCAGGACTCCGACATCTAATTACGTGCTAAATAACTGAATACAAATAAAGGCAAATAACTCAAAAGATCCAAATAAATCCGAATAATTCAAATGGCTGATTTAGTTTAATTTATACATTTATTACGATTTGAGAATAGAAGGATGATTCGGTTTAGTGTGTTGCAAACACAGTGGTAACTGGACTTGAGTGAGAGAACGAGTTATCTGAACAGTTTTACCGTGAGGGAAAATTTTAGAATAATAAGAGATCAAAAGTGAGGAAGTGTCTACAGGAATTATTTACTTTGGAAAAGAAGTGGCCAAACCTAGCCGATTGGAGAAAGGCGAGGTTCGATCTTTTTATTACTAATCTCTTTTATTATTTCTGTATTTATCAAGGAAGTTCCATGAGTTAGGGTAGACCTATGTATCGAAGTATGAGTCTGGCTGGGTATGTATTCCTGGCAACTTAGGTTATGATAGAGGCAACCTGGGCTAATGGATGAGATCTGTACTTATTCTATAAATCTTTTAGTCAACAATATTATAACACTTGGATATCTTTATTAAGTTTTTAGAATAATCTCTGATATAGGCTTTTACTTATTTAATTAGATTAAGATAAATAGCAAAGGCTCAATATTCATTCATATATGGTAGTTGATTAAAATTTAAATCTCTAATAATCCCATTATCATATTTTATGTATCTTCATTCATAGCTAGGCTAAATTTAAGTTGAATTAGGATCCATTCATATGGGTCCTAACTTGTTATATATGCAATTATGCTCAATACTATTATGTACTAAAGCTAGTGTTAAGATTTAATTAATGGCACTATTATTAGCTTGCTCTTACTCTAGCTGCTATTAGGCTTAGCTTCACTTCTAATTCTATTTTAATACTCGGCTATCGGGCCAGAGCTTGGGATGCAGTATTTTATGCGACCCTAATTACCCGCGTTATTGTTTAAATGTTTATTTTAGAGTATTTACATGCCTGTGAGATTATTTTTGATGACTTAGGGCTATTATATTTTAGCACATGTATATTATTATGTCCTTTTGAGTGCTCTCTAAAGTGCTTCTGCTACGGATATTTTATCCCTTTATAACTCGAGCCTGCCATGCATGATGGTAATTGTCATCGGCATTAAATTAAAGCCACTATTTAAGATTGCATGGGCGGCAATATGCTATTGATAGGGTTTATATCCTAATATTTGTTATTTGCTTTATTTAAAATTTGCTTACCTAGCAAGGTTATATTTCAACTCCCGCTAATTAGTAAAACCTACCATTATGATTTATTCATGATGGCATGATAAGTATTAGGGCGTAAACGTTTATGTTTTATTCAGGGTAATCTTTATTAAATGTGGACATTTATCCTAGGCCATTTTTCCTTACTAACGACTTTAGTAAATAATTAGATTTAAAGTTAGATACTAAAGGCACACTAATTATTTATCATGGTAACTAATCAAAATTTTAAACCCTCTTTTACTAAAGTACATGGGTTTATGACTTGTTCTTTAGAACATTTCCATTTGTTAATTCATAATTCCATGAGCGCACAACCTGAACAAGTCTTTACTCAATTTCTTAATATACTTTTGATTAATAATTAAGCTTTAAAACAAATATTCAAAGTACTTTAGCCACATGGTTTATCCTAATGAATTGTTGCATCTTTTATAAATTACTTTGTTGGATTTTTATTTGCCTTTTCCATCTACTGGATGTGCTAGCAAAAAAAAAAAAAAAATTAAAGCCTAATTATTAACATTGCGGCTCAGAGGAATCGATCTCGGATCGGCCGACTGAGAGCTCCCACAGCCAACGACCGATCTAGCGGTATTACCTGTTGGGGACGAGGCAAGGAATGTAGTTAGCCCGAGTTTGCAACGCTGGAAACAGGGGAGGCTCGGGGGCGAGTACGGCCGGTGGCGCCGCCGGCGAGGGGCGGTCGGAGAGACGCCGGCGACCTGCAAAATGCGTCCCCACGGATATGAGGGAGCTCCTGGCGCGGTCCACACGAGTAGTGGGGGGTGTCGGGAGCGGCCGGCGTCGACGCGAGCGGCCGGAGGCGGGGACGGGTTGGGGCGCCGGCTCTGGAGTAGGAGAGAGCGAAATTAGGAGGGCGGGGAAGCATGAGTGCGCCACGGGGAAGCTCACCGAGGACTTGGCCGAGCGGAGAAGAGGCCACGGCGAGCCAGCGGCTTGCACAGGCGGCGGCGCGGGGGAGCTCACGTCGCCGGCGAGCTAGGGTGGAGGAGGGGCTCCGGTGACCGTCGGCGAAAGTCCAGGACGTCGAGGAGTCGCTCCCACCGCGAGGAATCGGAGGAAGCTCGACTGTGGAGGGGACGGTGGCGGTGGAGGTGCACACGGCCGGCGGTGAAGAAAAAGCGGATTCCGGCGAGCTCAGCGCACGGTTTTCCACTTAGACCGAAGGGGAAGTAGAGGGGGAGTGGGGGCACGCCATGACGCATTCAATTTGGAGAAGGAACCATCGCGGTGGCCGGAGGGTGGTGGAGGCGCCGGCGGCATGAATGGAGCTCGACCGAACACAAAAAGAAATGGACGGGAAGGGAGAGGAGTAGCACGGGGAGGGGGCAATGCACTCCTGGGGGCCATTTATAGCCGGTAGAGGCACCATGGCCGGCGACTCGGGAGTATGGCGCGGAATGGGGGTGGTTGGCCGGTGGGAGGAGGCATGCTGACGCGATGGAGGCAGTTGATGCCAGGGCGTGCGAGGCACAGGGGCGTGTCGCGGTGGAGGTGATGGGCGACGATGGGAGACGGGACGAACGTGAGGTAACCGGGCGTGGGAGACGTGCGCGTGCAGGCATGGTGACGCGAGAGCAGCGGCAGCAGGATTTGGGGCGACCCGCGCGTGCCTGCTCGTGATGGCCGGGGCGGGATGACGGGACGACGCAGGGTGGCAACGGGGCAGGAGGGTGCAGCGCATGGCTGCCACGGGGCGGAGAGAAGCTGAGCGCAGCAGAGAGCCAGAGAGGAATGGCGCGGTCGCACGGGGGAAGAAGAGAAGAAAGAGAGCGAGGGGATGCGGTCCCGCGCGGCAGAGGAGTGAAGGGAGCTGGGGGCGCGGGGCCGGCTGCGCAGGGTGATGAGGCACGGGGCCCACGCGGCAGTGAATGGGGGAAGAGGTGCGGGATGGAGGGGTGGAGCTGGGCTGGCGGGCGCTGGGTAGGGTGACGGCCGGCCCGGCTCCTTTGATTTTTTTTCCTTTTCTTTTGTTTTTGGCTTATGCATTTGGGTATGTGTTTGTGTGTGTGTATATATGTATCAACATATAAAATTCTGGCTTTATTTATTTCCCTTTTTCTTTATGGATCATCTTTTCAGATTCGAATTTATAATCTTGAGTTTTCATTATTTGCATATTCACCTTTTTGGTATTATTAATGTTTGTCCTTGTCTTTTATGAATTTCTTCAAAATTTAGAACATCAATCAAATTCAGGGAAACTCCATGAAATCCAAATTTCAATAGAATATATTGCCAAAATAATTTAAAAGCTTCACATTTTCAAATTTCAAATTTTCGGGATGTTACAAACCTACCCCCCTTAAAATGAATCTCGACCCCGAGATTCCGGTAGAGTTGAAAGAAAGGAGGTGGGGTTATACTAGCTAGTAATGGGTTTCCGGGTGCTGCTCGACGTATAGTTCTTTAGCTCCACCGAGAGATGAAGATCTGCACATCAGGGGTTAACACTTGGAGAAGTAAAAAGGGAAGAGAGAAACCTTGTTCTTCTGGATAAGTCGTAGACTTCCAAATACTTGCTCTTTGACGTTGTTGTCTTCATGTCGTCGTGGAATGGAGTAGTTACATCGTCTATTGGACATATGGTTGTAGAATTTCCTTACTACTAGATGGGTAGCAATGGTCTGTGACGTAGGAATAGACAGAAGGGGAGAGAGTCTGCACTTAAAGGAGGCAAAAGGGAGGGAGGAGATCTTTATTCTTCTGGAGAGGTCGTCGTCTTCAGGGTGCTTGCTCTTTGATTTTGCCGACATTATATCTTGTAGTGCTACCCCCCTTAAATAAATGACGATTGTCATTATTCATCTGTTGTACTCTAGCTGTCTTGGTCATCAGAGGGTTGGCGGGTGGTCTTCTTCATAGTGATGTTGTTTTCCTTAAATATTGGAAGGTTGCAGAGTCTTCGCTTCTTTTGGGTTGCCCCGGGTTTCGGGTTACTTGTTATTTTGTTCCTTTGGATCCGATGGGGTTTTCAGCAAAGGTGAGAGGGAATAGCATGAGATGAGGATTAAATCGCGGAGATAAGGTGTTCTAACCCATTTAACTTTAAAGGAAAATACCCCAGAAGCTGGGGTGATACAGAACCACACAAATTTTAAAAGCAAGCTTTTCCTGTGACTGCGAAATAGGATGCCCGAGGGCAAGAGGCAGTGCACAGGGCCAAATGGAATCTTGCAACAATACAACGTCTACTCGGGGAGAACACATAAGATGCATAGGGTTCATTTGCCTAGTTCGTTTAGAACGAGACCACCTTGTCTTCATGACCATCTTCGACGTTCCACCTTAGATTTTTAGAGCGAGGGTACGAGATGAGGAACAAAATTTTCCTTTTGTAATTAATAGAAAGAAGTGGATAGTATTTGGGGTATTTTGATTGATACTAGCACTTTTGTGTGTGTCGTTTTGAATTTGGGGTAAGAGAGCTCTAGAAGTAAAAATGGCTAAGGCAGCATATAAATGAGAGGGAATCATCTAGGAGAGATAAGGATGAGCAATACCACTTATATTTTGGAATTAGAATTCTGAAGAAATAATTCTAGTCATGAAACTAGCGGCCAGACTAACTAGGTCACGACCTGCAGTTGATATGCTCTGATACCATCGCTGTAGGAGCCCAGATATTAACATCCGGAATCCTCTGTGATTTACTTTGCACTATTCCCTGGATCAGTAGATAGTGCTCACAGTTACAGAAATGAATATCAAAATACATATCCTGCGGAAGCGTAAATATAATAGTAGACTTACTCATGGGCCGATTAGGCCGAAATCATGAAATTGCAGCAGCGGAAGAACGAAGCACGCAAGTGGGACCTTCAGGACGTGCCCACAGGCAGCCAACTGGAGGTTCGCGACCTAGCCCTTGACATCTTCATCTTCTCGGCCAGCTTGTCCAATCTTGTTGCTGTGGCGAGGTAATTTGATTCCTGAATCTGAATTTTGTCGCAAAAGCGAGCGTGAGCACTCCGACCCCGTGCTCCGCGAGCCAATACACAGAATGCAAATAAATAGTATGCATGGCTTAACAAAGGAGAGGCTCGGGTTATTTTTATTTGCCAAAATCGCCTTTAGTAGCATTATTACCATTGCTCAATCAAAGTGTTATAGTTGCCACCTAACTCCACACTACATTGGCCAAAATTGACCTAATCCACGGAAAATGCACTTTCTTTAATGACTGCTGTCTAAAACTCCAAACAGCAAGTGTCATCATTTATTTAATCCGCCGATCATACTTTGTATTTTGAATTACTAATAATCCAATCCTGTCGTTACTACTCATCAGCTCCTCACCTCTGAATTCTAATGATTCTCTAACATAATTACTTTCAAATCCACCGATATCATTCGTATGCAATCCTTTTCGTCATTGATTCAAAACCATAATCCAATAATCAATCTCATTTCCATTATCTATCACTAGCTAATCCACAAATATACCTCCACCGAAATTCAATTTACCAAGATCATAATCCACTAATTGTTATGAATCCTCCAATCTTCTCAGAAATTCAATTCATCTCTCTAGTAATTGATCATCTCCTATTAATTCCCATTATCACCAATATCTTCCAAGAATTTATATCAATCATTAGTGTAGTAACCCAGCAATTTTACCTTTGCACTCCCTAATTCTCCAAAATCATTGAGTATACATCCACCAAGAATATCATTGACCAAGTATACGATTCACTATTATATATATATCCACCAAGAATATCACTAATCAAGAATTATACTCCAATACTTTTATTATTTTTCCAAATTCCTGAAAATTCAATTAGATCATTTACCTAACCTATCTATTCAACTGGACCCCTACTAATTCATTTCTCCCAGAACCCACACTATCATTTCTTATTCATGATCGACTTGAATCCACCAATATCTTTAAGTACATGCTACAAACATCCATCTCCTTTACTCACGACCCTGTTTATTCCACCCATATTTTATTTTGTAAGAATAAAAATGCCACTACTTGAAATACAATACATAAAATTTCCTGAGACCTAGCAGCTTTGGAACAAAACATAATGTTCAAGGAATATTAACAAGATTCTCCATACATATGGCATCACACCATATAACATCTTTCAGCGTTATAGCCGCTTAGCTTACCACTGGGACGACACCCAGGACAACTCAAATCAGGGCTTTCCGCTGCCCTCCATTTTTCCATTCCCATTTTCCAAACATTTTTAGATAGAACTATATCCAGTTAAGTTCCCATGTCCGCCCATGACCGTGGGCACGGCTATTCGAATAGTTTTGACTCTGCAGAGTTTGTACACTTTCACCACAAGAGACAATCAACTCGTTGCCCCACACGATTCCTTAGACGTGTGGTCGAGCAGACCATCACAGTGACTTTTCAAAGTATCTAGTCCTTTCTCCCATCTCACATTATGGGTGACCGCCCATTTGCGATGGGTCCCATCTGTGCGCGGGATGTTTTCCCCAGACTCTAACGCAGCTCGGGCTTCTACTTCCCGCAACGTTAGGAAAGCGGGAAAACTTCACCCTCCACTGGTGTCCCTTCAGGCCCCCTTGCCATAGCATAACCACATCAATCCACTACCAGTGAGATGAGTCCGGGATTTCGATAAGTCTACTTAGCCAAGTTGTATTTTACAGACTTGTGGTTGTACTGTTTTACACGGGTTGACATGACAAGATTCAGTCCTTGGTGGTATCTGGGCGGTTCTACCACAAACCACACTCTCGTGCACCACTGCACCATACCCCCGAACCATCCGCCCAGATAAATAAGCAATTTGAGGTTTTTGGGAATGTAAAATAACCATATCCAACATACATCAGTCATTACCACCATGACTGCCCAACCAATTTTTCTCAGGATTAAAAGGGTTGCTTGGACGCTCTCGCGCCCATGAGTATCTAAGCAATACTAAGCATGACATATAATTACGGACTTATTTTCGAAAGGTTACTATTATAATTTGTGCTAGGGTGACAATGTTCACATGTTCAAATATTTCAAAGGAGGGGTAATATCAACCAAGTACACAATGGGATATAACTAGAATCTTAAATTAACATGTATTTGCATATATCATAACAGCATGCAATTTGATAATTTAAACAAAAATAATTTGCAGAAAACGTAGGTTCAACATGATCAAAGTATTGACTCGCCTGGCGCGGTTTACCGCGGACTTGAGCTCGCACAAGGCTTTCTTGAGCTTCGGTCTCTATCTTCACTTTGAGCTTGACCTCGCTTGATCCGCTGGATCTTCAGGACTCCGACATCTAATTACGTGCTAAATAACTGAATACAAATAAAGGCAAATAACTCAAAAGATCCAAATAAATCCGAATAATTCAAATGGCTGATTTAGTTTAATTTATACATTTATTACGATTTGAGAATAGAAGGATGATTCGGTTTAGTGTGTTGCAAACACAGTGGTAACTGGACTTGAGTGAGAGAACGAGTTATCTGAACAGTTTTACCGTGAGGGAAAATTTTAGAATAATAAGAGATCAAAAGTGAGGAAGTGTCTACAGGAATTATTTACTTTGGAAAAGAAGTGGCCAAACCTAGCCGATTGGAGAAAGGCGAGGTTCGATCTTTTTATTACTAATCTCTTTTATTATTTCTGTATTTATCAAGGAAGTTCCATGAGTTAGGGTAGACCTATGTATCGAAGTATGAGTCTGGCTGGGTATGTATTCCTGGCAACTTAGGTTATGATAGAGGCAACCTGGGCTAATGGATGAGATCTGTACTTATTCTATAAATCTTTTAGTCAACAATATTATAACACTTGGATATCTTTATTAAGTTTTTAGAATAATCTCTGATATAGGCTTTTACTTATTTAATTAGATTAAGATAAATAGCAAAGGCTCAATATTCATTCATATATGGTAGTTGATTAAAATTTAAATCTCTAATAATCCCATTATCATATTTTATGTATCTTCATTCATAGCTAGGCTAAATTTAAGTTGAATTAGGATCCATTCATATGGGTCCTAACTTGTTATATATGCAATTATGCTCAATACTATTATGTACTAAAGCTAGTGTTAAGATTTAATTAATGGCACTATTATTAGCTTGCTCTTACTCTAGCTGCTATTAGGCTTAGCTTCACTTCTAATTCTATTTTAATACTCGGCTATCGGGGCAGAGCTTGGGATGCAGTATTTTATGCGACCCTAATTACCCGCGTTATTGTTTAAATGTTTATTTTAGAGTATTTACATGCCTGTGAGATTATTTTTGATGACTTAGGGCTATTATATTTTAGCACATGTATATTATTATGTCCTTTTGAGTGCTCTCTAAAGTGCTTCTGCTACGGATATTTTATCCCTTTATAACTCGAGCCTGCCATGCATGATGGTAATTGTCATCGGCATTAAATTAAAGCCACTATTTAAGATTGCATGGGCGGCAATATGCTATTGATAGGGTTTATATCCTAATATTTGTTATTTGCTTTATTTAAAATTTGCTTACCTAGCAAGGTTATATTTCAACTCCCGCTAATTAGTAAAACCTACCATTATGATTTATTCATGATGGCATGATAAGTATTAGGGCGTAAACGTTTATGTTTTATTCAGGGTAATCTTTATTAAATGTGGACATTTATCCTAGGCCATTTTTCCTTACTAACGACTTTAGTAAATAATTAGATTTAAAGTTAGATACTAAAGGCACACTAATTATTTATCATGGTAACTAATCAAAATTTTAAACCCTCTTTTACTAAAGTACATGGGTTTATGACTTGTTCTTTAGAACATTTCCATTTGTTAATTCATAATTCCATGAGCGCACAACCTGAACAAGTCTTTACTCAATTTCTTAATATACTTTTGATTAATAATTAAGCTTTAAAACAAATATTCAAAGTACTTTAGCCACATGGTTTATCCTAATGAATTGTTGCATCTTTTATAAATTACTTTGTTGGATTTTTATTTGCCTTTTCCATCTACTGGATGTGCTAGCAAAAAAAAAAAAAAATTAAAGCCTAATTATTAACATTGCGGCTCAGAGGAATCGATCTCGGATCGGCCGACTGAGAGCTCCCACAGCCAACGACCGATCTAGCGGTATTACCTGTTGGGGACGAGGCAAGGAATGTAGTTAGCCCGAGTTTGCAACGCTGGAAACAGGGGAGGCTCGGGGGCGAGTACGGCCGGTGGCGCCGCCGGCGAGGGGCGGTCGGAGAGACGCCGGCGACCTGCAAAATGCGTCCCCACGGATATGAGGGAGCTCCTGGCGCGGTCCACACGAGTAGTGGGGGGTGTCGGGAGCGGCCGACGTCGACGCGAGCGGCCGGAGGCGGGGACGGGTTGGGGCGCCGGCTCTGGAGTAGGAGAGAGCGAAATTAGGAGGGCGGGGAAGCATGAGTGCGCCACGGGGAAGCTCACCGAGGACTTGGCCGAGCGGAGAAGAGGCCACGGCGAGCCAGCGGCTTGCACAGGCGGCGGCGCGGGGGAGCTCACGTCGCCGGCGAGCTAGGGTGGAGGAGGGGCTCCGGTGACCGTCGGCGAAAGTCCAGGACGTCGAGGAGTCGCTCCCACCGCGAGGAATCGGAGGAAGCTCGACTGTGGAGGGG